>CAUYUJ010017248.1:0-17500 GCA_963575745.1 Prorocentrum cordatum | reverse complement strand
TCCTCATCCTCCTCCTCCTACTCTCCTCCTCCTCTCCTCCTCCTCCTCCTCCTCCTCCTACTCCTCATCATCCTCCTACTCCTCCTCCTCCTCTCCTCATCATCCTCCTCATTCCTCCTCCTCCTCCTCCTCCTCCTACTCTCCTCCTCCTCCTCCCTCTCTCGAGATAGGTTTTTCGTTCCCCTTGCCGGATGCCTCCTCCTCCCCTCCCCTCCATCCGCGCCTGCTCCCTTCGCCGCTGATCGCGCCGCCTTCGTCTGCCTGCCGCTGGCCCGCGCGGGCCCTGGTTGTCCTCCCTCCTCTCCTCCTGCCTGACTCAACCGAGCGAGCGAGCGAGCGAGGAGCGAGCGAGCTGAGCGAGCGAGGAGGGGAGGAGGAGGAGGAGGGGGAGAGGAGGAGGAGGAGGGGGAGGAGGAGGAGGAGGAGGAGGAGGAGGAGGAGGAGGGAGACCAGTGTAAAACCAAAGAATCATCAACGATATTGGGATAACCCCTCCCTCCCTCCCCTGCAACTCACCGAGCGCGTTCCACTTCTCGCAAAGTGCCTGCTCGCAAATGCCCCAAACGCACATGTCTGTTTTGCTGTAATTTCTCGTAGAGCCCCCGCGGGGGCTCCAGGCCATCTGCGGGCCGTTCCTCTTTGCGAGTGGCGGAACGCGCTCGTCCCACTACTCGCAAGGTGCCTACTCGCAGACGTCCGAAATGCACATGTCTGCCTTGCTGTAATTTCTCGTGGAGCCCCCGCGGGGGCTCCAGGCCATCTGCGAGCAGTTCCTCTCTGCGAGTGGCGGAGCGCGCTCGTCTGCCGACCCCCGCCCTCTCCCTGCGACGGGGCGCCCTGCTTGCCCCGACGCGTCCGGGCCGGCGGCCTCCCGCGGTCGGGGGGTGCCCCCCCCCCCCCCCTTTCTGCGCTCCCGAGCCGCCGCGGCTCGGGAGAGCCGCCGTGCGCTCCCCCCTTTGTCAGGAGGGCAGAAAAGACACACAGACACCAAATGAATCGTCGACTCCCAGGAAGATATGGGAAGATATGGGAACTGAGGGGGATGACAATTATCCCAGTGCGACCCTACCTAGGAGTTGGACCCCCTAGGAAAGCAGCATTAGTAGTAACAGTAACGCTTAGCTAAAGCTAAGCTAAAGCTAAGCTAAAGCTAAGCCACAGCTAAGCTAAAGCTAAGCTAAAGCTAAAGCTAAGCTAAAGCTAAGCTTAAGCTGAGCTAAAGCTAAGCTAGAGCTGAGCAACAGCTAAGCTAAAGCTAAGCTATAGCTAAGATAAAGCTAAGCTAAAGCTGAGCAACAGCTAAGCTAAAGCTAAGCTAAAGCTAAGCTAAAGCTAAGCTAAAGCTAAGCTAAACGCTAAGCGAACAGCTAAGCTAAAGCTAAGCTAAAGCTAAGCTAAACGCTAAGCGAACAGCTAAACGAAACGCTAAGCTAAAGCTAAGCTACAGCTACACTAAAGCTAAGCTAAAGCTAAGGCTAAAGCTAAAGCTAAAGCTTCCAGGGGACTGGGGGGAACCGCTCCCAGGGGACTGGGGGAACCGCCCAGGGCGTGTTCCACTGCCCGGCCCCTTTAAGCTAAGAGAGTAAGAACCCTTCTAGGCAGAACCTAGGTAGGGAAAAACCTAGAAACTATAGGAAAATAGGGGAAGACATGGGAATTGGGGTGGATGACAAAAACCTAGAAACTACAGGAACATAGGGGAAGATATGGGAATTGGGGGGGATGACAAAAACCTAGAAACTAGAGGAAAATAGGGGGGATCTATGGGAATTGGGGGGGATGACAAAAAGCCAGAAACTACAGGAAAATATAGGGGGGATCCTGTGATTCGTGTGCATTTTGATCTGTGTGCCCCGAGGTGCCCCTTCACCTCGGCCCCTCTCCCCCGCCCTGCCCCTGCCTGCCGGCCCCCCCCCCTGCCCTCGCCCGCCCTCGCCCGCCCCTCGTCCCCTCCCCCCCCCCACCTCCTGCTGCTCCTCCTCCTCCTCCTCCTGCTGCTCCTCCTCCTCCTGCTCCTCCTCCTCCTCCTCCTCCTCCTATCATTCCTCCTCCTCCCTCTTCCTCCTCCCCTTCCTCCTCCGCCCCTGCGGAGCGCTCCCGTCGGCCCTCCCGGCCCGGTTCGGTTCGGCCGCGCCCGCTTCCGAGCCGCTTCCGCTCCGGCTCCTCGAGAACGGCTGCCGCCACTTCGCGCTCGAGTCGATTCGGCTCCTCGGGAACGGCCGCTGCTGCCACTTCCTCGAGAGCCATCTGCCCACCACTGAGCGGTGCCGTTCGCGGTTGCCGTTTCGCGTTCGAGTCGATTCGGCTTCCGCTTCCCGTCTGAGTGCGTGGCTGCTCGGTGGAGGCATTACTTACCAGCCGGCCGATCTCTGCCGATCCGACTCCTCCCGACCAGGCTGCCGACCTCAGCCGAGCCGATTCCTTTCGCATTGCAGGCCAAGGAATGCAGAAATTCGCAGGAAATCCAGAAATTCGCAGGAAATCCAGAAATTCCAGAAATTCTCAGGAAATCCAGAAATTCCAGAAATTCTTCAGGACAGCGCTCCGGCTGTGGCTCGCACTGTCCTCTCGATCGCCAGTCCGGCTCATCGATTGGATTCCCTCTGGTCCCTGCCCGCCTCGTCTCAGGAGCGAGAGAAGGACGTGCATGCTCTTGCTTCCGCGTTGGTTTCGAGAGTGCACGCTGGTCGTCGAAAGTCGGTGTTTTGTTGGTTGATCCCAGTCTGCCTCATGCATCTCCCTGCTTCAAGAGCCGATGTGATTTTGCCGTGTGCCGTTGTTCTCTTTCTTGGAGGGCCTGGACCTCATCTACGTACCGCTATTCTCTTCGGGGGCCTGAACCCGATCTGCTTGATCCGCCGTCCTGCTCCATGCTCCATGCTCTTACAGTCGGGGCCCTGAAGAAGGAACCCTTTTGGTTGGGGAGGGGCTCCGCGTTCCTTAAGTGTTTCACAGCTTGCCTCAGGTTTTCCTTCTGTTTTCGATAGGACATCGAAGTTTAACTTATGGAAAAAAGGGGCCTCGTTCCTTATTTAGGGTTCCTTAGGTCAACGCCCCGACTGTGCCTACTTCTTCCGACCGACGTGCACGCCCTGCGCGAACGTTCGCAGCACGAGGCTAGCCTCGCGGACGGGGGGGGGCGTCTTCAGCCACGCGGCTGGGCGCGCGCGTTCTCTGCGGGCTCCCTCTCTGTGGCTGCTCGGGGCCAGGGGCATGTCCGTTGTACCACGTTGCGTTTGTGCAACACTTAGTGGTCACTGGCGACCCAAGCACAGCACAATTTTTGCATAGGCATGTATGTGAAGCAGTATATCTATGTATTTGTATTGGTAGAAGTATGCGTAGATGTATATTTACAGGTGCAGGTATACGTATACGTATATGTAGATGTAGATGTGTGCGTGTGTATATATATATATATATATATATATATGTCTGGACACCTGTCGCCCAGAGAACGGGCCCGAACATTACAAGCCATGTGTCGTGGCGTTACTGCGGAGGCCCACGGGGAAAGAACCAGGTACGCTGGTGTGTATACGCGCGGTTCCCGTCTACGCCCGAGCCCCCCCCCCCCCCCTCCCGCGTGCTCTCGCCTGCGCGGCCGTGTGTGTGTGTGTGTGCGTGTGTTTCCCACAGACTGTTTTTTTTGTTTTTTTGTTTGTTTGTTTGTTTGTGTTTGTGTGTGTGTGTTTTTCTCTTTTCCCAAAGCGTATTTTTTTATTGTGTGTGTGTGTGCGTTTTTTTTACCCACGTGTCTTGTTTTCCACGTGTTGTTGTTGTTGTTGTTGTTGTTGTTGTTGTTGTTGTTGTTGTAGTGGTTGTGGTTGTGGTTGTGGTTGTGGTTGTGGTTGTGGTTGTGGTTGTGGTTGTGGTTGTGGTTGTGGTTGTTGTTGTTGTTGTTGTTGTTGTTGTTGCTGTTGCTGTGTTGTTGTTGTTGTTGTTGTTGTTGTTGTTGTTGTTGTTGTTGTTGTTGTTGTTGTTGTTGTTGTTGTTGTTGTTGTTGTTGTTGTTGTTGTTGTTGTGTTGTTGTTGTTGTTGTTGTTGTTGTTGTTGTTGTTGTTGTTGTTGTTGTTGAACATTATTTATTCTAAAGAATAATTATTGTTGGGCCCCCTGGTGCGCGCCCCCCCTGCGCCGCCTAGGCCGCAGCTACATTTTCATCATTTTCGTGGGGAAGCCTCAGAAAAGAGGGTGTGTACAGGATCCGGTTGTTTTGTTGTATCCGCTTTCCCTTGCAAAAAACAATAGAAAATGACATTTCTTGTTCTAATATAATCAAATTTCAAGAATCCCTTGCAAAAAATAAGGTAAAGTGGACATTCGCGCGCGCAAGACGAAATCCTTCCAAAACCTTAGTGTTCGCAGCGATTTTAACATTAAAACATCAAAAAACCAATGGTTTTTCAACAAAAAATTGTCAAAATCTCATCCCGCGCGCTCTTGCGGATTCGTAGGAAACCCAACACTTTTTAAACATTTCTGTCAAACGGGCTTTTGCGAGCAACTTTTTTCGAACTTCTGCGACAACGGTTGCGCACCTGCCAGGGCCATCATCCCTGTCAAATAATACCATGCGGGACACATTCGTTTTTTCTTCGCGCGCGCACGCCGAAATCTCCAAAAACCATTGGGCTTCTTAAGAATTTTAGCACCGCGCATCATAAAATCACAGGAATCGCACCGTAGGTCCTCGAAAAACACCTGCACGACTTTTCAAAATTTCTACCCGCGCGCGCTGTCCGAATCCTAAAAAAAACCATGGTTTTCCAACATTTATCATGAGCTCGCGCGAGCTACTTTCTTGGACACTTGGCCCCTGATGTATTTCTGCCAGGAGCCCAGCTGGCAGCATTGCGCCCCATCCGTGCCATCAGGGACGGGCGTATGCCAGAAGATGACGAGCACACGAACTCGTCTCTTTAGAGCCGCGGCGGGGAAAAGACGGTGGGTGGGCGTGCAAGCGCCGTTCCCGCCCCTCCTCTCTCTTCTCTCCTTTCCTCCTTGTCCTGCTCCTCCTCCTCCTCCTCCTCCGGCGGGGGCGTGAGGATCCGGCATCGCTCACAACCATCGGGACAACCATCGGGACAACCATCGGAACAACCATCGGGACAACCATCGGGACAATCATCGGGACAGTCATCGGGACAACGATCGGGACAAGCACAACCATCAGGACAACCATCGGGACAATCATCGGGACAACGATCGG
The DNA here is from genome assembly GCA_963575745.1 of Prorocentrum cordatum. Taxonomy (NCBI): domain Eukaryota; class Dinophyceae; order Prorocentrales; family Prorocentraceae; genus Prorocentrum; species Prorocentrum cordatum. The sequence continues at coordinate 12,288 of CAUYUJ010017248.1, read as the reverse complement.
GACAACCACAACCATCAGGACAACCATCTGGACAACCATCGAGACAACCATCGGGACAACCATATCCTCTCTCTCTTGTGTATTCCCACATCCCTCAGGAATTTGCCCTAAAGATGTGATCAACTATCTTGTGAGTACGTATCGTGTGTATCATGTGTATCATGTACCATATGCATCATATGCAACAAATGTTCTGTGGAAGGCTTAACAACTTCTGTGGGTTAACAAGGCTTAACAACTTCTGTGGGTGTACGAACGTAGGCTTGACAACTTCTGTGGGTGTGTACTCCACGCCAGTGTAGTAGCCACGGTCGTCCGCAGGCCACGAAGTGAAGGGTCCGAACGTCATAGGGCGGGAAGCTGGGTGTGGGTGGTGGCGAAGAGTCGTGTGGATATTTGGTAGAGCTTGCACTGCCCCCCCACAAAGTGGGGGTATTGGCTGGAGTCGCATGAAAACCCTGGCACTGGTGAGAACACTGAGCGTTCGGGTAAAGTGATTGTTGTTGTTGTTGTTGTTGTTGTTGTTGTTGTTGTTGTTGTTGAACATTATTTATTCTAAAGAAAAATTATTGTTGGGCCCCCTGGTGCGCGCCCCCCCTGCGCCGCCTAGGCCGCAGCTACATTTTCATCATTTTCGTGAGGAAGCCTCAGGTAATTCGATGTGATCAAGATCCGGTTGTTTTGTTCCCCCCCGCTTTCCCTTGCAAAAACACTATAAAATGACATTTCTTGTTCTAATATAATCAAATTTCAAGAATCCTTTGCAAAAAATAAGGTAAAGTGGACATTCGCGCGCGCAAGACGAAATCCTTCCAAAAGCTTAGTGTTCGGAACGATTTCAACATAAAAACATCAAAAAACCAATGGTTTTTCAACAAAAAATGTCAAAATCTCATCCCGCGCGCTCTTGCGGATTCGTAGGGAAACCAACACTTTTTCAACATTTCTGTCAAACGGGCTTTTTGCGAGCAACTTTTTCGAACTTCTGCGACAACGGTTGCGCACCTGCCAGGGCCATCATCCCTGTCAAATAATACCATGCGGGACACATTCGTCTCTCTGTATTATGTATTGTATGGCACAATTGCACCATGCTGGGCACATGCGCGCCCCGAATAAGTGACCAAGTTCTGTGGGTGTGTACCCCGCGCCAATGTAGTAGCCACGGTCGTCCGCACGCCACGAAGTGAAGTGTCCCAACGTCATAGGGCGGGAAGCTGGGTTTGGGTGGTCGCGAAAAGTCGTTTGGATATTTGGTAGAGCTTGTAATGCCCCCCCACGAAGTGGGGGTATTGCCTGGTGTCGTATGAAAACCCTGGCACTGGGGAGAACACCACGCGTTCGGGTAAAATGATTGTTGTTGTTGAACATTATTTCTTCTTAAGAATAATTATTGTTGGGGCCCCTGGTGCACGACCCCCCCGCCGCGCCTAGGCCGCAGCCACATTTTCATCATTTTCGTGAGGAAGTCTCAGGCAAAACGATTGTGTCCGGATCCGGTTGTTTTGTTCCCCCCCGCTTTCCCTTGTAAAAAATACTATAAAATGAAAATTCTTGTTCTTACTTGATCAAATTGCAAGAATCCCTTGCAAAAAATAAGGTAAGTGGACATTCGTGCGCGCAAGACGAAATCCTTCCAAAACCTTAGGTTTCGTAGCGATTTTAACATAAAAACATCAAAAACCCAATGGTTTTTTAAGAAAAAATTGTCAAAATGTTCTTCCGCGCGCTCTTGCGGATTCCTAGGAAAACCAACACTTTTTAAACAATTCTGTTAAACGGTCTTTTGCGAGCAACTTTTTCGAACTTCTGCGACAACGTTTGCGCATCTGCCAGGGCCATCATCCCTGTCAAAAAATATTATGCGGGACATATTCGTTTTTTCTTTGCGCGCGCACGCCGAAACCTCCAAAAATCATTCGGTTTTCAGAATTTTAGCACCGCGCATCATAAAATCACACGAATCGCACCGTAGGTCCTCGAAAAACAGCTGCAAGACTTTTCAAAATTTCCCCCCGCGCGCGCTGTCCGAATCCTTTAAAAAAAAACAATGGTTTTCCAACATTTATGTTACATGAGCTCGCGCGAGCTACTTTCGCACGCTCTTGCAATGGGGTTCGCGCGCCTGCCAGGGGTCATAATCTCTTGCCACAGGTTGGGCCCTCGGCCGCCGAGAATAAAACGCCCTCCTATTGGTTGCGCCATAGGTTGCGCCCTCGGCCGCCGAGAATACAACGCTCCCTACTGGTTGCGCCATACGTTGCCCCAGGAGGCCTTCAAGAGGCCTCAAGAGCCCGCCGTGAGGCCCCCTCCCAAGAGGCCCCAACATGGTTCCAAGAAGCCCACCAAAGCACAAGAGGACCGCAAGCGGCTCCAGGAGGCTTCCCCTCACCCCAAGAGGACCCCAAGCGGCCCCAGGAAGCCTCCGACTGATCACTGTCACATCCGTAGCCATCTCGGATCAAGGTCTCGCCTGTGTTCTTGGCTGGGTCATGGCTTTGTCGGCGAAAGCCCTTGACGACCAGTATGGCCCAGAGCTGTCGCGGCCTCCCTTGGCTGACTGCGGCAGCCCGTATTATTTGCATCAGGCGCTCGTTGCAAAGGGTATCCAGGTCAGTCACCAGGCGTGCAAGCTTTTGTGGTGCAAGTATCGGGTTGTGCCTGGCACGGTCAGTATTTCTAGCGCCCAGGAGCTGGAGGAGCATCACGGCTCTGCCATCCGCCACCTGGGCATCGAGTATAATACAGCTTTCAAATTATGCGGGGCGCTCCGACAGTTGGATCCACCACTGTATGTGTCAAATAAGGTCGCAACGACGTGGCTACTGCAGTATTCTTCCAAAGAGACGCTTGTCAAAGTGCAGAACGCTGGCCATCTGGAGACCTGGTATGGAGAACGTATTCGCAAAGACATGCCCGAGGGGACTACTGACGGGGCCGTGTTGAAGCAGTGGCTCCTGGGACATTTATCTGTATCTGCTGACGCCAGGGTATGTCAGAAGTGGCTCAGCACGGAGTGGGGCGCCAAGGGAGCATTGAATACTGCCCAAGCTGTGGAGGAATGTATTGGCCAGCGTCTTCGACTCAATCAGTATCGGGAGAGCTTCGCCGACGAGGCCGCCGCGGAGGTCCTCTCGCAGATTCTCTCGGAGAGCGACCCTCCCGTCGTTGTCAGCGGTATGGTTTTGAGGCAATGGTACGTGAAGTATCACCCTGACTCTGGACCTTTGCAGTACGACACGGCCGAAAAGCTCGACGCGGCACTTGGTGACCACATGCGCGCGGTATATCCAGGGCTGAAGTACCACACCTTGCATGCCGTGTTGCGTATGCGACGGAAAGCTGTCTTGGTGTCCCGAGGAGTGTTGAGACAGTGGTGCGATGCGTATGCGTCGGTGAGCTCTTCAGTGCAGGCGGCGGCTTCATCCGCCCAGGCCGTCACCAAGCGTGTATTGAAGCGCCCGGCGGCACAGGTCGCAGGCGGTGTATTGAAACGGCCAGCCGCCGCCGGATCTGCCCGCGTGGCCAAACGGCCTGCCGCGGTCGACTGGGAGGAGCCCGTATCCAAGCAGCAGGCCACGGCAGCTTCTTCCTCAACAGATGTGGTTACGCTGATGACGGTGGAGGCTCTAGAGGCGGCATGCGGCAAGCGGTATCGAGAGGAGGTCTCCGACCTGGGCCTTGGCCTCGACTACCGGAACATGCAGGTGCGTCTGAAGGCCTGGGGGTATGAGACGGGTCCGCATGTCTGTCGAGAGTGGCTTGGCAGGTATCGCCTCGGAGACGGTGCCAAACACGGCAATTCCGCCGTCTACGCGCTGTCGCGCAGGGACCTCCAGTACTGGTATCACGTAGAAGGCTTGAGGGGGCGAGCGCTGGTGGACAAGTATCGCGCGGAGACCGGGGTATTTGCCAATTGCGGTCACCTTCAGACGTGGCTGAAGGCGCCCTCTCAGCAGCTGGCACTACTGGAGAATGCTGAGGACATACATCGCCACGTATGCGGGGAGTTTGTCCTGGAGCAGCTGCAGAAGGGCGTCTCGGCCGAGGAGGTGAAAAAGCAGTTGTTGGCGCAGTATCTCGTTGATTGCAGGACGACGCAGCGGCTCATAGCGTATCGTCGCTATCGCGAGCAGCGTGGCGAATACTGGACCAGCGACCACCTGGAGCAGCACGAGTGGGAGTTCTTGTATTCCTTCGTCTCTCTGGATAGCAAGCTCGGGCACACCCGGGGGGTGGCTCCCTCTCTGCGCGCCCGGGCCAGATCTGCTCTGGAGACTGTGCGTATATCCTTATGTGAGCGCTTGGGCGTGGCGGAAGAGTTGGTGCCTTTGCACAATCTTGCGGTATTTTTTGGAGAACACGAACGGCATGCCAGGTTGGCTCTCGAGTATCCAGATGCCTTCGTATACAAGGATGTGCTGCCAGGCCCTGCGTTGGAGGCCTACGAGAAGACCTTCCAGGGCCAGGTGCTGCCCAGGACTGCGCACGCGTGTATCTCCGACAAAGAACACGGCTGGCATGCGAGAGCTTGCAGCGTGGCGACAGCTGACCGTTGCATAGTATTCCCGAAAATGGCGGCGGACGCTTGTCTTGTTGCTGCGTATGCCATGATGAAGTGCCAGGAGGTATTTCAGCGACAGTCTTGGTCCATGTCATTACTCACCAGTATCCAAGCCACCTACAAGAAGCAGTATAATCTGACAGATTTTGCGTTTTGGGTGTGCTACGGGAGTTGGTCCGCTTGCGAGGCCTGCGGTTCGTTCTTATTCAATGACGAGTATTTCTCGAACCGTGTATATCAGGATCGTAGCACGTCGGAACAACCAGACATGCTGGCGGCGTATCGTCGGCAAGTACCGCAGGACCCGGTGGTGCACGCCTGTGGCCAAGTTGGTATATCTTCGAGATGGTGGTATAAGCCAGGCATGTACACGCCTGTGGTTGCCACATGCCCTTGCTGTTCTGGTAAAGAGACTCCTCTCGAGAAGTTCAACCGCCGTACGAAGAACCACGGGAAGGCCCTCAAGGTTGCAAAGACGTCGGAGCTGTATAGGATCCCCTTGGCGACGAAGTCGGGCTACGAGGCAAAGGAGTGCATCACCTGGCCTCGATATTCGTTTGGGGAGTTTTCGCTGGGCCGCAGCACTGGACCCTGTCTGCACGAGATGACCGTGGACGAATGTCGTGCTCTGAGCATCGTCGTCTTGAGGACCTCAGCACAGCAAGAGAGGTATGGCGCTGCGCACCAGTTCAACTGGAAGAAGGTGGGCCTCTCGCGCGCGTACTTCAAGAAGGACCTGGTCTGCGAAGCGAGTATGCCTACAGTCCGGTGCAAGGCTGCATTTCATTTTTTGAGGGAGCACAGCAAGTATTACCGCGCCTTTCTGACGGAACAGAGGATCCGCGCGAGCAGGGGCGCCGCGGTCGCCCCCAACCTACCCCTCCGCAAGGAAAACAAAAACACAAAAACAAAACAAATACAAGCCAGCAACAAACACAACAACAACAACACAATCAACAACTATTCATTCTCTGGGGGGGGGGGGGGCATAACAGGCATTGCAGTTTCTGACTCCCCAGAGGATCCGCATCGAGAACCGCAGCTCCTTAAATCTGTCCTCCTACGACCTCTTTGTTGTCATGAAAGGTATCGAGTGTGCCATGTATCCCGTGTTGTACCCGACCACGGACTTCACTGATACGGGTATAATGGAGCACTACTATGCCCAGACCCAGGATAGCACGAATCGTGCGGTATCCATCGGCCTGTCTTGGACTCGGAAGGTGCTGTCCAGTGCCCGCGTATATGGCGAGCAGCGGGACCTGCCGTTTTTCCTGTGCGAGAAGCACTTGGCGAACAAGTATTTCAATGCACAAGTCCGCGCCAAGAGCCTCGGCGTCACGGGGGACGTTATGGCTCGAGATTCGCAGGCCTCTGCGGGGTATTGGGAGATTGTGCAAGACTCCCTCGCTGATCTGGTGCGTATCATGCAAGTGCGCTGCTACGACGAGAAGAATTATGAGGCCCTGTATCAACACTGCCGGCATCTCCGGGGACAGGTATGGCTGTGCGCGTTTCCGAATTTGTTTATCACCATCGCGCCCGCGGAGTGGAAGTTCCCGAGGCCGTATTTCATGGAGCCGTACCTTCGCTGTATTTTTGCTGGTGCGTATATGATGTCACTTCATATGAACTACCTGGTTCGCTGTATCTGGCTGTTCCTGGCGAACCGCTGGGGCCACAAGTACTTCATCGTTTACGAGTGGTGTATGAAGACCGAGTTCCAAGGCCGTGGCACCCCGCACTGGCACATCTGCGCGTGGGTTGTATGCTTTGGGCTGTTGCAGTATCTCCAGGGGCGCACCGGGACGGCTGTCGTGTCGGCATTCGTCAAGTTCCTCTCGCTTGTATTCTGCGCCGAGATAGATGTTCAGATAGGCAACGGCCGGCTCAACTACATTTCAGGGTATGTCGCGAAGGACCACGATGCCGTCGACGTCGGGCTCGGCGAGTATGTGCAGAAGAATGCGAACAGCTCCTGGCTGACCGCGTATCGCTTGCTCAGCAAGAGCAGCCCGTGCCTGCCGGAAGTGGCCATCCGTTTGGCGCAATTGTCGGAGTTTGAGCGGTCCTACTCTCATGTATTGCTGTATCCACCGCAGCCGGCAGCCATGGTGAATTACGACGGGCGGCAGGGTAACTTTTCCTCAAGGATGTATGGCTTTTACCTTCAGGAGAAGAGGGAGCAGCTGGTCGCAGGGGTTCCCGTATCGGAGAGTTTCTTGGTATGGCACCGTGGCAGGGAGTATGATTCCTGCAACCACTGCGTGCATTTGCGTGGTGGCCGACATAATCAAAGGTATGAACCTACGCAAGTGGTCGCCTGCAGGTATTGGTACGAGCTGACGGACGGGTACTGGGGCCAGCATTCACTGACTATGCTGCCACATGTATACGCTTCACAATTACTCCCTCGGACGTTCAAACACCTGGACAGTATGAAGAATTTCGTGGGCATGATCGAGTATCTCATGTCCTGGAATTGGTCCGGCACTGTTGGTATCGTGGAGACGTCGTGTGATCTCAAATTCCACACTCAAGCGCTGCCGATGCGAGTGGGCGATGATGGCCAGATACTCACATTCGGCTCTGAGTATACTGCAGGAGAGCCTGTATTTGATAATGACAGGGCAGCATTCGAGTATCTGCTCTCGCTGGCCCGACGCGATCTGCAATTTCGCGGTATGCGCGATGAGCGTGTCGGCTGCTTTGAGCAGAAGCAACACGCGAATTTTCTGCTGTATCAGCGTGTTGCTCGATGCGATAACGAGCCAGAGTATGAGTGCCTTCGGCAGGAGTGGGATACCTTGAACAGGCCGAAGTATCAGCAGCGCACGTGGAGCCCAGAGCAGGCTGATGTCATCGAGCGGGTCAAGAAGGCTGTATCGCTGGAGGACGAGGAGGAGAAGCAGAACAGCAAGCGTTTCTTGTATATCTCTGGCCCGCCCGGCAGTGGGAAGACGGCAGTATTGTTGGAGCTGGCCATTTGGGCATGTGAGTCTCTGCAGGTTTTGATCGTGTGCCCCACTGGGTATCTCGTGCACCAGTACAAGTCCAAGCTGCCCGACAGACCCGGTATCGAGAATATCCGAGTGGACACGATACAAGGAGTCTTGAAGTATAAGAGGCCCGGCAAGGACGGCAAGGTCCGCTGGGCCCCACCCTCGGCTTTGAGAAGTATTGATTTGATTCTTTGCGATGAAGGCAGCCAGTATGAAGACCAGGAATGGATGCGGTTCTTTGCCTCGGTGCGGGAGCAGCCGCACAAACCCTTCACTGCTATCGTGGCCGATTTTAAGCAGTTGCAGCCAGTATTGAGCGGGGGCCAGTGCGAACACTTTTGCAACCAAATGGACAAGGTCGACTTGAAGACTGTGTATCGCACCGCTGACAAGCAGCACTTGGTTTTCCTGAATCGTATACGTGAGTGTCAGCCAGATCGAGGGGTTTTGACTGAGTATTTTCGAGACCGCCACTGGCATCATGAGTGCTTGGAGGCCTGTGTTGAGCGCGGTATGGCGTTGGCGGCGGAGAAAGGGCATCCGTTTTCTTGGCTCACGTGTACGAACGCGGGCTCGGCGGAGGTATGCAGAGCGGCGCTGGCATTACTCGGCATTAGTGAGGCCGATCTGAAAATGGGTGGGTATTGCGACCCGACCACGAAGTCCGACTTACGCATTCTGGCCAGACCTGGTATCGTCATTCGCCTTTTTTGTTTTAGTTTTGTTTTTTTTTTTTTTTTGTTGTTTGGTTGATGTGTTTTTTTTTATATTTTGAGTCGAACTTTGAACAAACAGCGGGGCTTTTGTATTTTTTTTGTATTTGTTTTTCTTGTGTTTTTTTGTGAATTCATTGTTTACTTTTGTTTTTTTTTTTTGGTGTTGTTTTTTTTTTTTTGTTTTGATTTTTTCCTTTTTTTTTTTTTATGTTTTTTTAGTTCCATATTTTTTTTGGGTTTTTTTATTTTTTATTTATTTTTTTCTTTTTGTGTTTGTTTTGTGAATGGGGCGTTGGCCACGGTATGCGAGTCGCTTCGTGGAAACTCAGTGTTTACAGCCAGGCTGGTGGGTACGGGCAACATGGTATTGGTGCACCCCATCGAGGAGAACGGAGAGGTATTCCTGCCTTGCTGCTACGGGTATGCGACCACGGTGCGTCGAGCGCAGGGCGCGGATCTTTTTCACGGCTGTGTATATTTTGAGCAGAAGAAGAGAGTGGCTACGAGAGGGTATGGCTACGTTGCCTGCAGTCGCTTCAAGTCTCGCGAGGGCTGCCATGTATTCGGCAAGCTCCGCCGCAGTGACTTCCTGCCGGCTGGCCCCGAGCAGGAGGGCGAGATTTTGGAGCGCGGGTATGACTCTGTATCGTCATCCGACGACGAGGGGAAAGGCATTGAGTATGCTCTTGCAGATCAAGGTGAGTATGACGCGGACCCTGTTGTATCCATGGACATGGGCAACAACCTCGTGGATTTCTTCGTGAACACAGAGGATCCGGCAGATGTATCCCAGACTGAGTGCAAGCGTACCCTTGCAGACTTTGCTGCAGGTGCCAGTGCGGAGGCTGGCGATGCTCCAGTGTATGAGGAGAGGGGCGTATGCAGTGAGCTTCCAGTGAGGGAAGAAGTGTGGGGCGAGAACGGCGAGCTGCTGGTATACGGCGGCACGGCGACGCCGGAGTGATCAATGTCGTATGGACCTGGACGTCGACCAAAAAAAATCAGGGCACGCATGTATCATCTGCATCGAGCATCGTGGCGGCAACAAATTTGCCCCAAAAATGTGACCACACGGTGTCTCTGTATCATGTCGGCCATACGCATCATTGGTAAAATGTGTGAGTATCATGTGCAATGAGTCGTACTCTGAACAATTGCATGTGAGTCAGAATCTGCGTCCACCATGTCTACGATATCAGATGAAACGTGTATCAAACACTCCATGGCATGTGAGCTAACATTTGCCCCAAATATGTGACCAACTTTTGGTTTTGTGTTTGTCCACATCTGCAACATGCATATATGTAGCGATCGGTATGTGAGGCTGCCCCCAAAATGTGAGCAACCTCGCCAGATTTTTTTCATGTATATTGTTATCATGTGATGCCCCAAACATGTTATGAACTTCTTTGTCTATGCATGTATGCGGCTAACATACGTATCAGATGCAACATATGCGCGCAATGTATGTGAGCCACACTTTGCCCCAAAAATGTGACCAACTGCTCTGGCTAATGGTTAACATGCGTATCCTGTGCAATAGGTCTACATGTAACCATGGCATGTGAGCCAAAAGTTGCCCCAAAAATGTGACCAACACTTGGTTTGCCTCGTATATTCTTCTGCAACATGTATCAGACGGCTCTGCAAATCTACACGACTTGGAATATCCATATAAGAACAAATAGGACATCAATGCGGTCTCGGGGGCATCAAAACAATGTTCAGTAAGCCTGGCTTTGTCGCATGTGCGGCGGCGGACTTCAGTGCCCTGGGGCCACCACAGGTTGGGGTATCACAGGCTCTTTGGGGCCACCACAGGTTGGGGTATCACAGGTATCACAGGCTCATTTGCAATAAGCATGTGAGCGACTTTAGTTTGTCTGGTATACGCCTATGCGACATGTGTTACACGGGTCTGCAAACGTATCATGGGCACTGTGTATGAGATCTACCATCTAGAATTTTGGTCTCCAGAGGAAAAAAAAAAACAAGAGGATATCAGTGAGTCTCCGGGGTGACAAAAACTGTGTTATCAGTATGCCTGGCTTTGGTTCATGTGCGGCGGCGGACTTCACAGGTCGTTACTGGCCGTATTCGGGCCCTCACCGGCAGTCTGCGCTTCGCCGAGGGTTTTCCTCGAAACCATCACCACCACCATCATCATCACCTCCCCCATAGGCACTTTGGCTCAAGAGGGGGGTATTCTTGGCCACGTATAGCCTTGTCATGGAGTCCGCGGGCTATCTCTTCTTGCTGTCTTTCCTATTACTGCGTTTTACCAGAGGGCAGGCTGGAGTACCTGTCGTATGCGATTACATTTTGGATCAGTGGAGCGTATTCGTGCACGACTTCGATGCTTTCTGTTTGGGACTCGTCCGTCACTGCGAGGCAGTATGCAAAGAAAAAGGGTGCTCGTATTTAGGCCATCGAGAAGGCTTGCATACTCAGTATTCCGGCTTGCACTTTATCCGTACACTTCGCAGGGTTCGTATACGACGGCGGCTTGTCGCATTTGCGGAGAAGTGGGCGCACTTAGCATCGGGGCTTCAGCGTCCCCGTGGCCATGGTATCCCCAGCGCGGACATCATGGCCATGGGGGACAGTATCCCGGACTACGTGGCCGTGGCCGTGCAGAAGAACAAGGTGAAGATGGCCGGTAAGTATAACAGCATGGACTGTATGAGGTGTTTTATGCACATGGTTGAGTATTGCATGGGCTTCACGCCTACGGAGTATACCGAGGAGCTGCATGAGTGGTTTCTGAAGCGGCAGTCTCGGAAGTGGGCACGCCATGCTGCTGCGGAGATCGCGTATTTTGGCGTGGTTTCCTGCGACACAATGACCACAGCATTGGGTCGTATGAGGAAGGCTCTCAACGGCACGTCTCAAGTGAGCGTCGCGACCATGTATGTATTGTTCTGCGAGACGCGGCAGGCTATCAACAGGTATTCGTTGCATGGTGTTTGGTATCTCATACACGCGTATGACAAGAGCAAGTCTGTGCGGGCAAATGTTTCGCGTGTCCGGCCTGGGCTAGTATCGACGCGTTGTCACACAATACAGCTTTTGGAGGCGATCCGCAGCTGTGTGGGAGTATCGCTTTCTGTGCTGCGGATCTCGGGAGGTGGCGTATCAGGCGGTGGACCTTGCGAGGTGGCGTATCAGCTCGGTCGGCGCCGTCTGTGTCCCAAGGTAGAATCTGATGGTATTCCTGAGCTCCGTGTGCTTAGGAGTTGTCTCAGCGTACTGACACAGAAGGTGCAGATGTATGCGAGGCAGCCTTGGCAGCAGTACCGCGGCTTGGTCAAGGCCGCCAAAGGTCTGGGTATCAAGTACGGGAAGTCGCATACGGTGAAGAAGCTCGCTCTGCTCGTGAAGCGAGGTATGCTGCAGCCTTCAGGCACCGGTGCGTGCAAGCGGACGTACCGGGATCTGGTATCCGCAGCGCACGCTCGCGGCGCCAGCGAGTATCAAAGAATTAAAGTGCACGGAAGGTGGCTCACCAGACGTGTATCCAAAGCCACGTTGGAAGCGCTGGTGGCTGAGCTCTAGGGGCGGTGCTCAGTTGTATAGGGCATTGTGGCAGACTTTGGGGTCACGCAGATGTGTATGACAGAAGAGCCACGGCGGCGGCGGCGAGGGTGACGGCGGCGACGGCGACGGCGACGGCGACGGCGACGGTGACGTATCGTCCTCAGCTTCAGCACCAGCCTGCCTCAGCGTCGGCCTCAGCCTGTCTCAGCCTCAGCCTGCATCAGCTCAGCGTGTCCCAGCCTCAGCCTGCTCCAGCTTCAGCTTCACCCTCAGCCTCGGCCTTAGTCTGCGTGAGGTTTGCTGTCATGTTTATCATACGTTCAGTGTGCTATACGTATCATACATGACACGGGGATGTGTGTCAAAACGTGCCCCACAAATGTGACCAACTCTGGTGTGTATGTCTCTCATGGCTAGCAGACGTATCATGTGCAATATGTATCATGTGCAACACGGCTCACGTGGAATA
>CAUYUJ010017247.1:222500-242773 GCA_963575745.1 Prorocentrum cordatum | reverse complement strand
GGAGGAGGAGGAGGAGGAGGAGGAAGAGGAGGAGGAGGAGGAAGGGGCGGAGGAGGAGGAGGACGAGGAGGAGAAGGAGGAGGAGTAGGAGGAGGAGGACGAGGAGGAGAAGGAGGAGGAGGAGGATACACACATATGCATATTTACATATATATTTATATACACATACACACAAGTATATACATGTACATATATATATATACACATACATGAGGAGGGGGGGCGAGGAGGAGGGACTGGAGTAGGAGGATGATGATGAGGAGCAGGAAGAGGAGGGGGAGAAGGAGGGGAGAAGGGGGGGAGAAGTTGGAGGGGGAGGTGGTGTGGGGCGTCGGTCGTGGCGTTGGTGGCGGCAACAGCTGCTGCATCCATAGGTGGAGGCGGACGGGGGCAGCGGATGATGACATCATCGTTGTCAATGGTGCTTCTAGAGTGCAGTCCGTCAGGGTCGTTGTCGTTGCCGCGCCTGGCGTCCTGCAGGCGCCTTGCCAGATGTGGTGGGGTGAGGGGTGAGGGAGGGGGCCACGCTGCGGAAGCGGCGCGGGGTCCACGGCACGGAGGCGGCGGGGTATGCTCGTGACCCCCCAGCAGGCGTCCGACGGCGTGTCGCGGTGGCGGCGCCGTGTGCGGCACGAGTGTGGCGAGCGTTGTTTTCAAATCCGCGCCCGGCGCTGCTAAGACCGCATGGACTGCGGGGGGTGGCGTGTTCGGGTGCACCCGACCATGAAGCCGGCCCGTTCCGTGAGAGGTCCGTTCTCCAAGAGCGACTGGCGACGCGGCCGCGTGGCCGCGCGGCGGGCGGTGAGATGGTTGTCGGGCATCGGGGGTGGTGGCTCAGGAGGAGCCGTCGCGCAGCGGGTCTCGTGCGAGCTTGGCAGGTGCGGTGCGGAGAGGCTGGGCCTGACTGCGCGCCGTGGGGGCCCGCTTTCAGAAGGGTGTGAGCGTGCCGCGGGGAGTATAGGCGCGGGGAGGTCGATAAGCGCCCAGATGACCCTTGCAGTGGATGTGGAGTCGTGGGCAGAAGCATGGGGGGGGGCATTGGTGTCTATGGTAGTTGGCGAAATCTTCTCTGGGATGCACCGGTGTCGGCATCTGGGACGCAACCTCGAAAAGGCACGCACGGAATGCCCCTGGACGGACCCTGGGGCGCACCATTGTCTGAACCTGGGGCTCACCATCCTCGAATGGGCACCTGCGAAAGGCAGCTGGAACGGTCCTTGAGCGCACCACTGTCTGGACCAGGGGCGTATCATTCTACAAGGGGCATGCACAAAATGCGCCTGGACGCACTCTGGGGCGCACTGCCGGACTTGGGGCGCAACATGCCCGATCGGGCGCCCGAGGAGAGCATCTGCAGCGGGGGCGCAGCAGTGTTCGGACTTAGAAAGCAGCTTCGAACGGGCACGCGCCGAATGCACCTGGAACTGTTCTGGGACTAAGCGTTGTCTGGACCCGGGACGCACCATCTTCGAGCGGGCACCCACGAGATGCAGCTGGCACCGTCCTGGGGCGGACCGTCGACTTGACCTGGAGCACACCGTCCCCAAGCAGGCACGCACGGAATGCATCTGGAAGGACCCTGGGACGCAACATTCGGCTTGTGGCGCGCTATCTTTGAGGGTGCACCCTCGGATTGCATTTGGCGCGGGGGCGCCCCATTGTCTGGACATGGAACGCCATGAACTGGCATCCCCAGAATGCGCCTGCAACGATCCGGGTCCGGACCATTTGGCTCTGGGGCGCACGACCATCGAGCGGGCACCCACGGAATGTAGCTGGAACGGTCCTGAGGCGGACCATTGACTGGACCTGGAGTGGCAACATCCTGGATCGGGCTCGAGGTAGCGGTCTGCGCTGGGGACGTGCGACGCGGCAGAGTAGCCCTCGGGAAGGGGCTCTCTGAGCCCAGCTCTTGGCCCAAGTTGTGAACCTAGAACAACGTGTCAGTTACAGACTTGGCACAGCAAAGCACAACACCAGAGTGAGGGAGACTGAGCAGGAGCTGATTTCAAGCACGGGGGAGTCAAGAAAAGGGGAGGGCGAGGGCGAGGGTGAGGCGGTACGGGGTCACTCTGAGCAATCCTCAACCAATTATTTTGTCGGCGGCGAGGCAGAGGCGGTCCTCTCCAGCGTGTGGCTATGCGGGACAACCGAAAGGCTAATTGTCTGGCGACTCCTCCAAACAACACATACTTACGACATGGGGAACAGAACGCAATACCAGGGGTCTGTGCCCGCTGCTGCTCCTCACGCTGCCCCTGCTAAGACACGGCCGCGGCACGAACAGCCCAAGAACCACGCAACTCACGCGGGCGCCGGGCACCCTGCCGCAGCGGACCCTGGTCTCGATGGCGGTGGGGGCGCAACCCAATGCCAGCCAGCACTCTCCAGAGGCCTCCCAGGCTTACTGGGGCCTCCTGGGCCCCGGTCAGACTGAGGAACACACACCATACACATAAGCTGTCGGGGATCCGCACGGATCTCTTGGATCTGCGGTGGTGTGCCCAACGCGGATCCAAGAAATCCGTGCGGAGCTCCGACCGTTTATGCTCATGCTGCGTTTTTGCTTGCGTTTCGGCCGCCCGCGCGCGCGCGAAGGGGGCGGGGGGCGGGGCGCTCCGGGGCGCCGCTGGCCTTCAGCTCCGCCTCCTCCTGGATCGCGTGGCGCCTGAGCTCCATGTTCTCTGCGGTCGCGGCCTCGCGGCTCAAGCGAGGCGCCCTCTCGTGGGGGGCCTCCTGGGGCTGCGGGCGGGGGCGGGGAGGAGGCGGGGGGGGGCGAGGAAAGAGGTGAAGGAGGGGGAGGAGGAGGAGGAGGAGGAGGAGGAGGAGGAGGAGGAGCAAAGCAGATCCTCATGGAGTCCCTGTCAAGCAACCGACTACGAACCCGAAAATACTTGACTGTACTGTGAGAGGGTTCCTTCGAAACCAGACGGCTACCGATGCGATCCCCTCTCAGGCTCACAGCACTCACTGACTGCACTGGCCGATGGGCGCCCCTATAGGCACGCAGCCCTCAAAAGGGGGCCCATACATCAGGCGCGGCGACCACGTCCTTTCCCCCGCCCACCAGAACTCGCCCCCCGCCCTCCCCTCCCCTGGGTGCGGCCGCCTCGGCCACGATTCGAACGCATATTAATTACAGGAATCGCAGGAGCTGATGTCGCTGCGAAACCTTCTGGAAGACTAGCTGGGGGCCTACTTACTCCCCGAGGTAAGTGTTCATGTGTCAAACTACCTGCTGCTACAAGTGCTGCTGACCTTTCACTACTTGCACTTGCCATCATCGGGAGTCTGCTAGCTAATCTCTCACGACTGTCATTCACACTGCTACTGCTGGCACGGGCTGGCGGGGGAAGCGCCTCCTCGAATACCTCACTCCCCGGAGGCTGGGACGAGCTCACGCCGTCGTGTCCTTCCGATCCAGGAACTTCGAGATATCTCTGTCCAGCGGCCCCCTCGGCGCCGCCCCTGCAAGAAAGAAAACCCCTCCACCGCCGCGAGCGTCTCGGCCATCGGGCCGATCACTGAACCCAGCGAGTGGTGAAGGTCCATTCTGAACAGGAATGTAGCTTTGTCTTTCTGACCCTGCACTTTGCGATGCGCGCGTGCGCGAAAGTACTGGGCGGCGCGGGCAATCTCTGGCAAATCCGCCTGCGAGAGCTTCTTGTCCCAGAACCCGCGCATGTCCTTCTTGAGCTTCTCCGCCCTCTCGCGTAGTGCTGGCTCCCCTTCCTCCGCCACCGCCTTGGTTGCGCCGTGCTCCCACACTGCCATGAAGATTTGAATGTGAGGTGCGGCGCGTGACTTGTGGGTTACAGTCTCTCCAGCGTCGGTGCGCTTCTCCATCTTTTTTGCCCGTCTCGTCGTAGGCTGCTCCTGCCGCGATCGCAGCCGCGATCATGCCATGGCCTGCGTCCATCTCGTACCGCAACAGCACCGCGGCTCCGAGGTCTGCTGGCTCTCGACTGTTGGCCAAGATCAGCTTGCAAAATACGATGATGATTTTGCCGAACGGAATGCGACCTCCCTGGCTGCCCGATGCGGCCTTCTTCTTCTTGTCGGGCGGGGCGCCATCTGCCCCCCAGGAGTTGGCGCCTTTGTGTCGAGCAAGTTTCTGCAGAGCCTCTGATTCCATGATGAAAGCCGTGCGCGTCAGTAGTTGCAGTGCGAAAAGCCGACGCGAAAGGCGCAATCAGGACGGACAGAATGCTTCGGAGATGGCGACCGAGAGATAACGTGTCCACCCCCGCGAAGCCACAGCATGGGCACTCATAAGACGATGGAGTAATCAGTGGGCACAGTGTGCGGGGTCCACATGTGAAACAGTTGCTTGTCTGTAGAGAACGTAATACATGTCGTGCTGCAGTAACTTGCGCTGCGAATGTCTGTCAGCAGTGAGTGCGCGCTTCTTGGCGTAAGCACATGAGCTAGATTGCGTGGAGTATGGCAATGTCGTAGATGTTCAGGTAGCTTTGACGGGGACTGAAGGCACTCCGACAGGGCTCCCAATTGAGATCCATTGGGCACACAAAGGGTGAATCCACTTCTGCGTGTTCTTCGGGATCCTCACGAGGTGCCTCCGGGGGGGGGCGTGGCCTGGAAGGGGGGGTGCTCGCCGATAACACTTGGCTACGAGGCTCGTTCATAACCGCGCTCCGAAAGACCTCGGAAGCCTCCAAGTCGTTAGCTAGACGCAGGTCGTTAGCAACGTCTCGGACCCCCTAGCGAGGAAGAAGCCTGGGGGCGCGATCAAGATCTAAGGCAACTTGTTCTGTCCACGGCGAAGAATAAAAAGCAGGCCGGCCGCCGGTTCCGAGCAGAGGTCGCGTAAATCCAATTGGAGAAGATTCAAGCAGCGCGCGTAAACTTTGAGCGTGGCCCTCAGGATGCGCGCTCCACCACTGACGCAAATTAACTCGGCGAACCAGAAGCTCCAGCGAGGAGGGGGCCAACTTCCAATGAGTGAGCACCTGTTTGTTGGATGATGTCTTTACGTGCGGCCCGCCCCAAGAGGTAGCTTTGCCAAATGTAGCTATGCGCCCAAGACGTGCCAGACAGCCATCAAGTACAGCAGCGTCCGTCTCCGTGACCACGAAACAGTCGAGCCCACTCAAGAGAGCACTCTGAACGAACCCGATGAAGACACTACTTTTCCCCGTTTTCGGGGTCCCAAGACTCCGCGCCCTGCCCCGCGAAAAGAAACCAGAACGAGCCGCCGAACATCTCCGGGAAATCTCACACCTAGCCGAAACGCCTAAGTGTAAGTGAGGCCCAAGATATCTCGCTTGTTCCTTGATGGAGCCCCCGAGAAGGGCGGGGTCTTGGCGGGGCAACTGCCGGCGCCGATGGCCCCGTGTAGCAAAAAACATGAGGTATTCTTGCTTGGTGCTGTTCTGGACCTAGCCAAAATCCGCAAGACAATAATCCAATATTGCACCAACCTCTGCGATCTTAGTTGTGAAATCCTTCGGCGGCGCCAGCGCAGAACTAGTCATATCATCCGCAAATTTGCACGTGCTCAAGTCGGCTTGGAGTCCCTGCCACGGTGCTCGCAATCATCTGGATTGCACGTCAGCTCTGGACTCACCATGCCTCCAGGACAAAACTGGACGTGCGAAGGTACCTCCACAAGCTCGGACAGCGAATGGACCCCCATCGTGCTCCCCTGTGTCGGTCGAGCTGTGAGAGGGCCTTCCAGCGCTTCCGAAAAAGTAATTGTATTATTATGTCGTTGTTGGCAAAGTGCATGATCACATTCACGGGAGTGAAGAAATACGGTATCATCTAACTGAGCCCACTGGGAGCTGCCGGAAGCGTTGGACATATCCTTGAGCGCCATGGCGCGCGTGATACCTTGTGCCCTTAAACGCCATGGTGTAATCAGCGCTCCCATGACAGCATCCTCGCGACGACGATGTCGATAGTAGCCGTGATCCTGGTCTGTCGGGGGCGGAACCAGCAGCGTCGAGTAGTATTTTTCCCAATAGTTGCCAACACATGAACCACTCTCCGCCCACGTGGACCAGCCAGACGAGATTTGCGTAGACCTGCGCCTTCTGTCCGATGCCAGTAGAGCGGGCTGATGTTGTGCATCCTGATCTTCCCCAAACCCACCTCTACCAGGAATTTGCAACCCGAGATTGTTGGCACACTCATGTCGGCTCCTATACCCTGGCCTCGTCGCTGTTTGAGGGCTTTCTTAAGTAAGACTAGCATCAGCCAGAGCTCCAACGGTGCCGTTGGATCTGGAACTGCGCGTCGTATAGCTGCGTGTCTCATCCACCGAATAACTCGATCCATATCCTCCTTACAAAGATCAATCACCCCCTCCGTATATTCCCACAGATACTGCTGGCCCTTCCGCTCGTCGCGCCATCCAAACCAGCTTTGAGGGTGCACCGCCATCCCACCTTGTAAGCCTTCCAGCGGCCATACATTTAACCATACCTCTGAGGTAGGTGGTGCAGTCCGAACAAGAAACCCATCCCACTTCTTTGGTCCAATGCGTGTGCGCGGTGCTCGTCGTGCCAACCTCATAGCTTCTGCCTGTTTCTGGTGATTCCATAAATCCGTCGCTTCCGCCACCAACGGAAACTGAAGGGCACGAGAGGCTCTGCGTCGTAGTAGTCGTTGTTCTTGAGAAGTGCGCTTACGTTCAGCATCAATGTGAGTAGCCTCCTCAGGGGATACTTCCATATTACCTTCGCGTAGATCTGCCCGCACATGAAGTAATCGTCGTCTCTCTCTGCGCTCAGCCTGTCGTCGAGTGTCGCCTCCGAGCGTCGCCATACTAAAGTGAGCCTGTCCTGCTGTTGTAATACAATCTTCCAGAAGTTCGAATATCTCATTATGGGAACCATATTCCTTCTAATAGCGATACGCACCGCGCTAGTCAAGCTGCTCTTGAACAGATGTAAGAAAGCCTGCCTTGTGTCGTCCATGTTGTAAGGCCGAAGAACAGTTCACCCAAACATCCTGAATTAAATTGGGTCCTCGTTTTGAATCAGCGGCGCCGGTTGGCTTGTCTGCCTCCTTCCTCGCCCCCCTTCTCCCGTCACTTCCCACTACCCTCCGCATGTCTCTGTTTCGGCATACCCCTCACACGTTTTACGGCTCCACAGGGAATTCCACCTACGGTCCCAATGGTTGCGTTCGCATGCCGCCGCCACCCCACTTTGGTACACCTCTCACACGTTTCGTGGAATCATAGGGAGCTCCGCCCAAGGCCAAAGTGGCTGCACTTGCGTGCCGCCGCCACCCCACTTTGGCACACCCCTCACACGCTTCGTGGCCCCACAGGGAGCTCCGCGTAAGGCCCCAGTGGCTGCGTTCGCATGCCGCCGCAACCCCACTTTGGCAGACCATTCACACGTTTCGTGGCCCCATCAGGTGCTCCGCCCAAGGCCCCAGTTCGCATGCCGCTGTTACCCCACTATGGTACATGTTCGCATGTGTGGCCTCATAGGGAGCCCCGTGTAAGGCCCCAATGGTTGCGTTCCCATGCCGCCGCAACCCCACTTCTGCCGCACGTTCCATGGCCCCACGGGGAGCTCCACCTGAAGGCAGAACGGCTGTGCCCGCATGCCGCCGCCACTGCACTCTGGCGCACCCCTCGCACGCGTCGTTGCCCCATCGGGAGCTCCGCCTAAAGCCCCAATGGCTGCGTTCGCATGCCTTCTCCAGACAAATCGGGCACGCCCCTCGCACGTTTCGTGGCCCCATCGGGAGCTCCACCGAAGGCCCTAGTGGCAGAAATCACATGCGTGACCTCACCCATGTCGACACAACCCTCACACGTGGTCCCATAGGGAGCTCCACCTAAGGCCCCAGTGGCGGGAACCGCGTGGGTGACGGCGCCTATTTCGGCACACCCCTCGCGCACTTCGCTGCCCCCCAGGGAGCTCCACCGACCGCCCCATTGGCAGGAATTGCATGCGTGACCGCGCCCATTCTGGCACACCCCTTGCACGTTTCGTGGCCCTCCAGGAGCTCCACCAAAGGCCCTGCCGCCTGCTGCTCCCTAGACCGCGCCCTGCTTCTGCCCAAGGCTGGGCCGACAAACGCTCAGATGAACCGTGACGGCTCACATACAGATGTAACCCGTTGCGGCTGACCCATGCGACCCCATCAGCAGCGTCGCTCCGTCCTGCTCACGCACGCCTTAGTCCTTTTGCCAATGTACCAATCCAAAGGCGGCCTATGCCGTCAAAGTCAACAGTCACCCCTGATCGCTTGGGATGGGGGACTTTGCAGCGCTGGGACCAAGCCTCCTTCCGACGCGAGTCGCCCGCGGACCGACACTTGTTATCCCTGCCTGGGGCAGCCGAGGTCCCCTGGGGGCCCTGGAGGGAAGGCTACCCCAAGCCTCTGAGCTGCCCCCCTGAAGTGTCAAAGAAACCTAACTGACAAACCACACACGACGATGCGATCGCTGCGATCTACCACGTCGAAATCGGGGCCCCGCGGCCCCGGTCGCGTTTTCGGGTCAGCTTCCAGCCTGCTCGCGCAGTGCCCGGCGGAGGGGCCTCCAAGGAGCGGGAGTGCTTCAAGGCACTCTCCGTACTGCCAACACCTACCTGCCCAGTTTCCGGTGGTGGACTGGCCTCGGGTCTCTCTGACCAGGGGGAGGGGCAGGAGCTCGAGCAACCCCCTCCAGATCCGCACGAGGCCATCGCTCCACTGATGGAGCCGCCAATCTCGAGGTGGCCTGAGCGACGGAAGCGGGAAAATCAACCCTCTCACCTTCAAAAAAAGGAAAGAGGCGGGCGTAACAACGCTCCTTGCTAAGCGGCCCTGCCGGCTTCGCTGTTGCCCCAAATCTGACTGCGGAGTCCGAAGTACATTCGCAAGGCCCCTGGACGATCAAGGCAGCACTGGCGGGGGCCGCAAACTCAACAGCCACCCATGTCTGAGGATAGGCACTGCCTAGAGACCCGAACATTCTCGCCATGATCTCCCCAGAAGGGCCATGACTTCCAACTCCCCAACCACTTCTGGACAAGTTCTTGACCTTCGAACGCAGACACGAGCCATCCATATCGATTTTTCCCGAGCACCCTTACCCCAGGGGTCGGCGACACTAGCCCTTCTTCGGCGTGGGCCTCAGGAAATTATTCAAACACAACGGCGCCTGACGCTCCCTCCTGGGTCAGAGGCCCTGGGGTGGCGTCGGTTGAACAACCCGTCTCACGCAGCAAACGGAAACCAAGGGTATCTGAAGACTCCAGCTCTGACTGGACTCTGTCCAGCAATCTAACACTCACAAGACCGCATTCCTTCTCTTCTCGCTCGCGGCATAACCAAAAGCGGTGGAACACCGTGTTCCCACATAACCCGCAGAGAAGGCATACATCCTCCGCGATGTAACCATTGGCAGCCACTCTGCTCATGGGCCTTCTGGCCTGACACGTGACAACCCTGATGGCTCCTGTCTGCTTGGGGGAAGGCCTCCTGGATTTCAAGTCCCTTGTCACCAGATCCAAACCTACTTGGGCACCATCACCGCACTTGGCGCAGGCGTGTATTTCCAACTCCTTTAACGCCGAGGCTTTTAAGCATCCTTTCAAAGCAAGGGGGGGTGTGGGGCAAGGGTGAGAGGACTGGAAGTGCCACTCTCGTCTACGCAAACGTAAGGGGCAGGCGTGGTACAGTTGAGGCGCTTGAGGGACAAGTGGAGCTCCCATGGGGCATCTGACAGATCTCCGTGTCTGAGGCGGGGTCCTCCACGTAGCTGCCCAAGAGTCTCTCAGCTCAGCCCGCGAGAGTCCCAGCGGAGAGGCATGCGTCTGCAAGAGCCCCAAACTCCCGAACGTATCTAACAGCCGGCGCCACGTATCCGCACCGAGCTCGGTCATTCTCCAGACGCGATATAATTTGCCAGCCTCCGTCCACCGCGTGGTTGCTTGAAGGTCGCGGCCGCTAGCCTCCGCGCGGCGTGGCTTCCCAGAGGTCTGGGCCCCTTCTGGAGCATGGACCAGCCGTCCCGGCATTCCTGTAGGCCTACCACGACATGTCCTTAAAATCCAAAGATGTCCTCATAACAAGAACAAGGTTCTGAGAAGTGCGAGCCACAAGAAACACTTAGAACATTCTTTGGTGGGCCTATCGGCAAACCAGGACGTTTCGCCACTGCTCGACCTTCCCTGTCGGACCAGCCCTTCACCCCCAATTATTCTCTTCCTGGCGGCCCCCAGGGCCCGACGAGACGGCCCCCTTCCCCGGAGGCCGAGCGAACGGCCAAGCATCCTTCGCAATGACAGACCACGCGCCGCGCACGAGGCAGCCTGCCCCCCCCCCCCACCCGACGACGACGAAGACTGCCCCACCCCCCGACGAACGAACAACATACACCCACACCCAAACATGATCGCGTCGTTAAAAGGATCAGGACGTGAGTTTTTTGGCAAATTTCGGCCTCGGGGGGTGTCAAACAACAACACAGGATGAAAAACCCGTCCCGGGAAACGGGTCGGGACTTGTAGGGGCCCCGCATTGAAACAATTATGACGTCGCATGTCTGGGTACCCATGCAGGGGTCGGGGAGTATGTGTGCGTGTTGTCGGATGGGGGTCCCCGCTCGAACGGGAGCGTCCCCCAGGGTCCGACAGCCCGTGCCCAGGAGGAGGAGGAGGAGGAGGAGGAGGAGGGGGAGGAGGAGGAGGAGGAGGAGGAGGCGGCGGCGGCGAAGCGGTAACGGGCCGAGTCGAACAGAACTCCGACAGACAGAAGCTCGAACAACGAAGTTCGAATTGTGCGAATTACCGTGCGCAGTAGAATACCACGAGATTCACCCCCACGGCGGGGGCCCCGATTGATTGATCGCTCTGCCAATGCAAAGAATGAGGGTGAATTGCGGCCATCGCTCCCCAGGTCCACGGCCCCTAGAGGGCCGACACACCGCAAAACTACCTGGGACCGCCCGTGGCCAGTCTGACTACCTCCTTCAAACTGGACTGTCTGGCTCGCGCTGGGGGAGGAGGCGGAGGTCGACGAGGGGCGGGAGAAGGAGCGCGCTTCTTTATGTTCGGCGATGACGGGCGTCATGGGAGGGGGGGGGCGGGGGGGGATATGACTTGACGCCCCCCCCCGCCGTGTGGCTCCGGCACCACAGCCGCGCCCGCGCGCACGACGCGACGAGCGACGAGCGACGAGCGACGACGACGACGACGACGACGACGCGAGCAGCATGTAGGTGGCGATCTGCCCACTGCGCCTGTGTACACCACAGCGCTCGCGCGCACTACGCCGCGCATGTGCACCACAGCGCCTGCGTACACCGCAACAGCCGTGTGTAACGCACCGCCTGTGTATACCACAATACTTGAGAACACTACACCGCCGTGTACATACACCGCAGCAACCATGTGTAACGCAACGCCTGTGTACACCACAGTGCTTGCGTGCACCGCAGCGCCTGTGCACGCCGTAACGTCTGTCTACACCACAGAATCCGCGTGCAACGCAGCGCTGGTGTATACCACAGTGCCTACGTGCATAGGACAGGTAGAAGGAGCATGTACGTGAGGATCTGCTGCGGACAACTAATCGCCACGCCGGGAAAGTTCCGGGGGGGGAGGGGGGGGGGAGCGGGGGCCACGGCGCCCGTCATGCCCCAAGCAATAAAGAAACGAGCTCCAGCGGCGGCACAAGACGGTGCCTTGGACAACGCCTCCCTCTTGGAGCGTGCCGCCGTAGCAGGAGGTGCGGTGCGTGCGTGGAGCTTGCCCCCCCCAGGGGTATCAGCCACGTCCTGTCTCGAGACCGCAGACGTTGTGCGGAGCATGCCCTCTCCAGGGGTATCAGCCACATTCGAGCAACAAGAAATCGAAGTCGATGTGCGGACCATGCCCTCGCCAGGGGTATCAACCGCACTCGCGCAAAACAAAAAAAACAAGAGCGCCAGCAGAGCATCCGCCGGCCCGTGCACTGTCCACCCCAACATTCCACGAATAATGACCCACTCCATTCGTCCGTGCCCGCTCGTGAGGTAGGCGTGGGACGTGGGCCCTGCTCGACTCTCTCATCTGTGGCGACTTTGAGCCTGGGAGGCCATCCCCAGGACGTCTAGAATCCCGACACATGGCACCGTCAACCAAGGAAAGCCAACTCCTGGAATTTGCGTTCTGGTAACCTCTGCAGCGTCTAGCTCCCGTCCTCCCAGTCGTCGATCGCCATCTGCAGAATCCGCTCGGAGTTGGACCTCGGTGCTACCCCTGCCTTGAGCTCGCCGCCGAGCTGCGCCAGGCAATCGGTGAGGATCTCCCGCGAGCTCTGCGCCCGCGAGCGCGAAGACCAACTTCGCATTCCCTTCCTTGAAGCAGGAGCTGATTCGGAACCCTCTCATCAACAGACTCATGTCGGCCATGCTGGTCACCTGGTCGACCTTCGAGCGCCGTTGCTCCCACAGCGCCTTGCTGCGAGCCTCGACCTTCTCCCCTGCCTTTGTGATCGCGTCGGCAACGACCAGGAACACCTGCGCATGTGCTGGTCCCATCGCCGACTCTGGGAGAGGCTTTGCGCTGTCTAGCTTCCACCCCTCTCGCGTGGCCGCCGCCCGTGTCGCGTGCGCTCGGCCCGCCTTGCACGCCTCCTTCGCAATGTCCGAGTTCTCGTCCAAGATCAGCGCCTGGAGCGCCGCTGAGAGCAGCTGCCTCATCATGAGCGCGTTGCCCAACGCAGCCATCGCCAGCACGGGCGTGATCTTCGCGACCATGCTCTGCGACATCTGCGGCAGCTTCGCGAGAGTGTCCTCTGGCAGGCCGTGCGCTTTGCCGACGGCCATCTTGACGTCCTCGCCCTTGCCCGCGCCCGCCGCGGCCCGCCCCGCCTCTGGCTGGCGCGGGGCGGGGGGCCTGCTGCCTCGAGCCGCGGCCGCGCGGCGCTCCTGCCGTCCTCCGCGACTGCGGGGTGCAACCGCTGACCCAGAGCGGCCGTGTCGAGAGCTGGCGCCACCTCCGCGCCCGTTCGAGCGGCAGCGCTCTCCTGCTGCCTCGAGGTCCTCCGCCTTCAGACGGCGCATCAGGAACGTAGTGCGGGCGCCGAATGCAGCGGCGCTGACGGAGGCGAGCGCGCAACTGATCCCGATTCTCGAATGCCTCAGTGTTTGTGCATATGTAGGCCTCATCATGACCGCCACGCAACGAGGCAACGGTAATGGGCGAGAGGGTGCGCGCCAGACTCTCAGGCTCGACAACCTCGCGCGCGAACGGTGTTGCACGCGGGGGGCGCCGATTGCGCGGCACCGCTGCGACTGCGTGCTCCTGTGCTATTCGTCGCGCTTGGAAACTTTGACGACAGAAGATGCACCCGCTCGTGGCCGTCATGCTGTGCACGATGGAGCGGCAGTTGTGCCCCCCCGCTCTGGCAGCGCACTGGCGCGCAAGAAACGCTCGACGCGCGGCCAACGCGCGATCGCAAGGTGCGCCCGCCGAGCCGGTCAGCTCGCACTTCCCGATCGGCCCAGGAGGATCAGGAATCTCGGTATCCCCGGGACCACAAGAAACACGCTCCAAAGGGGCCGTGGCGCCCAGGGGGTGGCGCAATGGCCACAGTCCGAGCAGCAGCCCTCAGTGCCCCAGGATTCGGCCGAAGATAACGTTCCCGCGGCTCATGATCCATGAGCAATCGAGGATGGTGGGTCCTGAGTCCACTGGGAGCTGACCAACGACAGAGCCCAACTCTTGTGCGTGAATACCCGGGAAAATAAGCCAACGGCGATACACGCGGAGCCTGCGGGCCATCAGCTCAATCCCAGTCGGGGCCGCCCCTGCCCGTCGAAGAACAACTTCGTCTGAATCAGCTCTATGCTTGATCATGGGTTTGCCGTTCTCATCTTTCAGGGGGCCCCCGCTCTCGTCAACCATCTCCTGCTTTTTGCGCGCGTCGCCCCCGAAGATCCTGCGGGCTAGGCCCCTTCCAGACCCTATCTAGTCGTCGTTCTTGCGCGTCCGTCAGCATTGACGCCGCAAGCCCCGACAGTAGAACCCCCTGAACAACGGCCCGAAGACAGTCCTCGTAAACCGCCGCGCCCGATTTGTTTGCCAGAGACGTCATTGAGTGGTGGGCCCGCCGACGCGCTTGAATTCTGCGACGCAGCTCCCCCTGGCCCCCCCCCCGTTCGCCGACGTCAGAACCCCCGGGGCCGCGTCGTCGAACTGCGCGCAGCCCTCGAGGGGGAGACGCCCACTGAAGATGTCCGAAGCATGCTTATCATACCCAGGGCCCACGAAGGATGGAGAGATACTGCTCTTCCCAGCGCAGTGCGCGTAGCTGCTGCAATCCAGCTCCTGACGCAGAAAGTGATGCGCACATGGTAACGTGTACTGCGCATTGCGTGCAGAGGTAACGATATGCGCACGAGACGTGTCGTCGGCGTAGATGCGGCGCGACAGGTCGACAGGCCTCTGAAGAGAAGGCGTGCGCGCCGTGTGCCAGGCCTCAGTCGGCCAGATCGCCCTGTCGGGATCGTCGGGCGGCACAGGTGGCACCAGCTGCCGCGCGCGCCAATCCTCGTGCGACGCAGGCCGTAGGGGCGCAGGGGCGTCGCCCCATGTGGCCTGGCGCAGCCGATCTAGCCACCGCCGAATAGGCCGCCGAAAGGTACGTGCAAAGAAAGTCGCCGCAGGACTGTCGCCTATGGAGGCCCCCGCCGGGTTGTGTAGGGTGCGCCCTCCATCTGCCGCCTGAGTGGTGAGCGTCGAGGTCACGTGGCGCTGATGGAAGAACGCCTGGTCCTGCGGCAACATCGTCTCGCGCACAGTCTCGCGCGGCTCGTGGAATGGCGTGCATCCGAACGCGTTGGACATGTCCTCTTTCGCGATGATCATCGAAATGCCTTTTGCCCATCCTGCTCAGCAGCGCCTCCGGGCATATCGGGGCACCTTCCCTGTTCCTGCCGAGCTAGTAACCGTGCTCGCGAGCAGGTTCAGCGTCGACAGCTCCTCGTCGCAACGCTGCTTTGTGCCGCGTCACCCCCATGCGGCGCAGCCCGTGAATCTATCTTCTAGCACTAAAACCTTCTTTTCCATTTCCTTTGGACGGCCCAGTGGCGCGCGTGTCGTGCTGGGCCGCCGGTGCCCGGCCAACTCGACGAATATGGTCGCAGATTTTCTGAATTGCTTTCAGGGTGGCTGAATTCTCTATCCTCGAGGCGGCGGCGCCAAGCCCGCGTCTATCACCGGCCAACCTGCGCCGTGGGACAAATTCCGTGCGCTCCTCAGTACCAGCGTCTTCTACTCTGCCTCCATCGTCGCCCCCCCTTCGTCGCCGAGGCCTCCGATGGGCGCCGTCGAAGCGCCTGTTGGAACCGGGCGCCATCGTCGGCACCTCGCGCGGCGCGCTTTGCACAGGGGGGGCCCTCCTGCGCGCAGCCCGTCCGAGCAGCGCCTTCAACTCCTCCAGGTCGCCCCCCCCCCCCCCCCCCCCGCGCGCGAAGTTATCCGATCCGAACAGGGCGGGGGGGGGGGGGGCAGGTAGCCCGTCGAGGCATTGCGGCTGGTACTCTGCGAACTCGACTGGCGCTGCGCGCGGCCCACCTTCGGGGCGAGTTAATACTGCTGCGCCTCGTCGCCCCTGGGCGCGAACTCCTCTGCCGCATTGTATCTTCTCTGATTCGGTCCGCTACGCTTGCCCGCCGGGGGGCGCGCCAGTCTCCGCGCCTCCGCGCGGCGCCGACTGTGCTGCGCCTCGCCAAACTCAGCGACGACCTCCTCCGTCGTCTCCTCGGACCCAGAACGCCGTGAATTCCTCGGCTTGCGCGAGGCCCGCGCCGGCAGCATGCGCGAACGGTCGTCGTCGCCCTCGGCCTCTCGGATCCTCCGCCGCTCGGCAGATAGACGCGATCGCTCTTCAGCAAATGCCTGGGCTCTGGGGTCCTTCGCTGTCTTCCTGCCGAAGTGTCGCTCTGCCACTGCGTGCGCCGTAGTAATCCACTGAGCCCGGGCCTCATCAGGCGCGGGTGCAGACAAGCATAGATCGTGATAATCTGGTCCAGCTCCGAACTCTTCCTCCAAGTCGCGACTGAACTCTGGTACTCCTGCTCCTCGCCGAAGAGCCTGGGCAGGGCGGTCGAAGTCCCATGCAGCCTGCTGAATACTGGAGTGCGACAGGTGAGGGTATAGTCGAGCTTCAGCATCAACGGTATGTGGTCCCGTACTCCCTGCTTGCGAATCAGCTTGAGCCTCGTGCTCGAGCGTGCCAGCGGGACGCACCCTTTGAGATCCTCTGTTTGCCACGCGAAGGTCGCTATGAAGTCAATTCATGACGCCGATGCTGAACCATAATGCGTTGGTCCTGTCGGGAAGTCAGTGGACGCCGCACGAATCGCATACTTTTCCATCGCCTCTAACACGCGGTCTCCCGCATAGTGCTGCTCGAAGTTGCAATATCTGCCCAGTGCCCTCGACGTCACCAATACCTGCCCATCGCCCTTCCCGCGCCAACCGAACGAGTCGTTCAGGTCGAAACACCACAGGAGACTGGACCTCTTTGGTATCCAGCTGAAGACCCTCTCGAGCCACGCACACATGGTGTCGACTGTGTGTTGGTATCCACGATGTGACTCGGGCGCAACGGTCTCTCTCCTTTCTCTCCGCGCAGACGGGCGCGGTGGAAATATGCAACTGGGATCACAATATCAAATCGGCCCGACCATAGTCGATGAAGGGCCACTCTGCCACGTAGCTGATGTGGCATTGCGGGTGTGACGACCATGTGCTTAGTTCTGAACTTCTTCCTCGCCAGCGGCACGATTCCACAGGACTTGTTGGAGTGTCGCCTCGGAATATATCGCCAATGGATCGCGAAATTAAGCTTGTACGCCGATCTTCTCGTAGCCTGTTCTTGTGAGGCTGCTCTCTCGCCCGTACTTGTGATGGCAATCGGATCCACGTGTTGAAACTCCTCACTGATATCTGATAGGCGGCGAGCTGGCCGTGGGGGCCTGGCCGAAGCAAGGGTTCGTTAGCGGGTGTGCTGGGTCGCCTGCCCCAGGTGCGCGATCGCCTGAGCAGGGGGGCTAGGAGGAGGAGGAGGAAGAGGAGGAGGAGGAAGAGGAGGAGGAGGAAGAGGAGGAGGAGGAGGAGGAGGAGGAGGAGGAGGAGAAAGGGTCGAGGGTCGAGGGTGTTGTTCGTTCGTCACCCTCGTGGCAGCCCCCGACCCCCGATTACCCTTCGACCCGCGGTGCGCGGCCCTCCTCGCGGCCGCGCCGGGGCTCCCGCGCCTGTCTCTGCCGCTCCCGCGGCCGGCTCGCGGGCACGGCGCCGCCCCGCGCCTGGCGCCGAGGCGCGCCGACCGCTGCCGACCGGCGCCGGCTGCTCGCGGGCCACCGCCGGCCGCCGCCGGCCGCCCGTGCGCGCGGTGGCGCCCGGCAGCCGCGGCCGCGGCCGCGGCCCGCCCCGCTGTCGGGGCGGATCCCTAGGGGGCCCTGACATCCTCGCGTTGCGACCGCGTCACCGGGCGACAGACAAATATCAGGGGTTGGGAAGATATACGAGATACGACGGTGTAACAAGCACACTCAACATACGCGATGATACGAACGATCTGATCGTTTCTCCCAGCCCCATGCCAAATTGTCAGACCACGACCTGGGACGGAAAGCCAGTCCCAGGAAGGGGTCCAGACCTCTGGTGAGCCACGCTGTACACGTAATCGCGACGTCGGATGCCTGGGATGCACCTCCACCGCCGACCGCCGCTGACCGCCGCCGCTGCTGGCTGCCACCGTGGCCGCCCGCGAGAGCGCTCACCGCCACCAGCCGCCGCCCCGACTCGCCGCCGCTGTTCCAGAAATCTGATGTCGTGATTGTTTCAATGCGCGATCACCGAAAGTCTCGACCCATTTCCCAGGACCGGTTTTTCATCCCGAGTCATTATTTCACGGTCCTGGGGCCCAGCGAGGGCCCCTAGAAACAGAAAGTGGCGAAGAATATCCGTCTTGTTTTTTTAATGCGTTGGGTCTCTGGGGTCGGGGCGGATCCGAGGGAGGGGGGATTGCAAGGGGGGGGCTCAACCCATCGGCCGCGCGTGGCTGGCCTTTTCTTCAGGCCGCCGGCCAGGGGCCCAAGGAACGGCCGTGCATCGCGGGAAGTGTCTAGCGGCGAGGCCAAACCAGCTGCATGTATCATAGTTGTTATGTGTTGTTGCTGTGGGTGTGCACATGTGTATATATATATATATATATATATATATATATATATACGTATGTATGTATGTATGTATGTATGTATGTATGTATGTATGTATGTGTGCATGCATGCATGCATGCATGCATACAGACACACACATGTAGATGTACACTGCATATATATATATATATGTGTGTGTGGGTGTCAGCTGATTTATGCATAACTGTCGTCATCGAACTTTCATGTCTCAAGGATAAATGTTGTTGACCCCCTCTGATGCCCGTGGTGCTATTTTCACTACGATGCTCCTTTCGGGCTCGCACTAAGTTTTGTCTTAACTTTATATGTTTTTTGATTGGGTCGTTGGCCCTTGAACCACCACAGCAGCGGCTCCCACCTGATACTTCCCGACATTTGATTCAAAGTCGTGCTCTTGCTCGGACTTCCTCGCAACTTATCCAGGAATCGCGCTCTCGCGTGGGACAGCCTCGCAATTTATTGAAACGCCACGCCTTCGACACGCAACAATCACGCCATCGCTCTGGATTTCGTCATGATTTACTTGCGAATCGCGCTATCGCTTGAAACTTCCTCGCAACTCATGTTGGATTGACTCTTCAGCGGCCCGCCCTCTCGACCCGGCCGTCTAAGCCCGCCTTCTCGACACGCCCGTTTGGGTCTGCCCGCCCGATCCGCCCTCTGGTTCTGCCGTTTGTTTCCTGCTCCTAGCCCCCCTCCTGCAAATCTCTCTCGTGCTTCATCCTTCTATCTCCCCCTTTTCGCTTCCCTACTCCCTCCTTTCACCTGTTTCAAGGGTGCGTCAACTACACGTGGCAAGTAAGGAAAATGCATTCCAAAGGGAAGCACGGTCAAAAACGAAAAGGCCGGGTACCGAAGGTTTAGGATGAACAGGTCGAGCGACGCGCGGGCATATGAGATCGAACAAACTTCAACATATGGTTTTTGGTTGTTGTTGCTGCTGCTGTTGAACTCCCACTCTTGAAAACAAATTATTGTTGACCCCCCCACCCCGCACTGGTGCACAGGTATTTCCATTTGAATGCACCCTCGGGGCTCGCACTCTTTCGGTGTGTCTGTGTGTGCTGTTCTATCCAAGAAAATATTCCTGTTCAAACTGCGTTGTTGGGTCCCGAATTGCAGCAACAACGGCTTCCGCCTGATACTTCAGCACCATTTACTCCAACATCGCGCTTTCGCGCGGGATGTTTCAGAATTTATGCAGGAATCGCGCTCTCTCGTGGAACCTCCTCGCAATTTATTTAGACACAGCGCCCTCGACACTCAAGAATCACGCTCTTCCCTTGGCCTTTCTAGCGATTTACCGGTGAATCGCGTAGTCGTTCGAAACTTCCTTGCGAATCGTGCAAGACTCACTCTTCAGCAACCCGCCTGCTCGACCTGGCCGCCTGGGCCCGCTTTCCCGACCCGACCGCGTGGGTTTGCCCGCCAAATGTGCCCGTCTGGTTCTGTCACGTGTTTTTTGTTCCCCACACACCTCCTGCTAATTTCTCTCGTGCCCCATCCTTCTCCCTCCCCCTTGCATCCGTCGTGTCTTCCCTGTTTTGGGGGCTGCGCTACATGCGCGTGACAAGTAAGGAAGCTATGCCCCCAATGGGGTACGATGGGAGACGAAGAGGGCGGGTACCGAGGGGTCGGGATGTACGTGTTGAACGGCACGCGAACGGATAAAATGATTGCTGTTCCTGTTGTTGTTGATGTTGTTGTTGGCCTCTCATATTAAAACATGCAATAATTAATTCCCCTACTGGTGCACATCCTATCTCTTCAATTGAAGTGCCCCCTCGGGGCTCGCACCATATTCTATCATAGAGAATATTCCTGCTCAAACTGGGCCCATGCCCCCCCCGGCTACAATAACAACTGCTCCCGCCTCATACTTCCTCACAACATATTCCGGCAACGCGCTCTCCCGCGGGACATCCTCACAAAGTATGCAGGAGTCGCCATTCCGCGAGGGACTTTTCCTTGCGATGTATCCAGACGCAGCGCCATCGACACTCAGGACTCGCGCTCTCACTTTGGTCTCTAGCGCGGTGTGCTTGGGAATCGCGCTGTTGCTCGAGACCCCCTCGCGCGATTCATGCAGGACTCGCGCTTCAACAACCCG
>CAUYUJ010017247.1:152500-217500 GCA_963575745.1 Prorocentrum cordatum | reverse complement strand
CTCCCGTTCGATATTTCTCCGTAGGTATTCCTAGAGCCCCTGGCCAGAGAGGCCCCCGAACTCAAGAACGGCGCCCTCGCTCGAGACTTCGTCGCACTTCAATCAGTGGCCGACAAGGACGAGATTCCCCCCGAAAGGGGGTGCAATCGAAGACGAAGTGGGCGGGTCTCGGGGGTTGGGGTATACGGAATGCAAGACACGCGTGCCAATAAGAGCGAACAATCTTAAAATGATTGTTGTTGTTATTCTTGTTGTTTGTTGTTGCGTTGGTTGTTGTTTGTTGTTTGGTGTCGTCGTCCCACCCGCGACCCGGCCCGCGACTGGCCCGCGACCGGCCCGCGACCTGCCCGCGACCCACCCGCGACCAAACCGAGACCCACGCACGACCCACCCTGCGACCCACCCGCGACCGACCCGCGACCCACCCGCGACCCACCCGCGACCCACTCACCATCCACACGCGAACCACCCGCGACCAGCGGAGAATTGACAAGCAATTCGGCGCCTGCGGCGGGCTCGTTGTAGAATGTGTTTTAAAATCAGGGCCTACGGCGGTCTTCTTCGGACCCTCGCACATTGCCGACGACACTGCCGTCCCCTCACTCATATCCGCAAGTGCGGGTGGCTACATCATTCTTCAAAGTAAAATTCAACAACGGCTTCCGCCTGATACTTCCTCACAGAGCATTCGAAAATCGCGCTCTCGCGCGGGACATCCTCATACATTATCCAGGAATCGCGCTCTCGCGTGGTCTGTCGCAGTCTATTCAGACGCCGCGCCTTCGACACTCAAGAATCACGCTCTCGCATTGGCTTTTCTCACGATTTGCTTGGGAATCGCGCTATTGCTCGAGACTTCCTCGCGATTCAAGCTGGACTCACGCTTCAGCGACCCGCCTGCCCAGCTGCCTGGGCCCGCTTTCACGAGCCGCCAGTTTGGGCCTGCCCGCCCGATCCGCCCGTCGGGTTCTACCACGTGTTTTCTGCTCCAAGCCCCCCGTCCTGCTAATTGCTCTCGTGCTGCATCCTTCTCCCTTCCCCTTGTCCTTTCCTTCCATCCTCCATCTCTTCCCCTGTTTTGGGGGCTGTACCAAATGCGCGTGAGGTAAGGCAGATATATCCCCAATGGGGGTACGATCGAAGACAAAGAGGGTGGGTATCGAAGGCTTGGGGTATATATATATATGTTGAAATGGCACGCGAGCAGATAAGGGCGATCAGTCACAAAACGTTTGTTGTTGTTGCTGTTGGTGCTGCTGCTGTTGTTGTGGCTGGTGTTGGTGCCGTTGGTGTTGTCGTTGGTACTGTTATGGTTGTTGTTGTTGCTGCTGTTGTTGCAGGTTTTGAGCTTTGCTCATGGCGTGCTTGTGTGAACACACAATGTAGATGTGGTGAAATACTTTTATGTAGGGCAAGACGGCGCACGAGGAACACCGCCGCGATCCCATGGGGCAGCATGCGACGCACCATATTCAAGCTTCACGTTGCATGGCAGCAACGGCGCAAGCCGATCATGACCCTAGCCCTCCCATTCGCCTGTTGGCTGCGCCCCCCCCCACGTGCGGCCTAATCTCTACTCGAGGTACCAGCGCTCTGCGTGCTACGCATGAGCGCGGGAGCAAGGCTCCAACGCGTAATCGCGCGCTTCCTCATGTGGGAACCATCTGAACCAAAACTGGTCGCGGAACGCTGTGTATAATATTCAGGAGGTATCGCTTCAAGGCGCCGGGGTTCCAGCGCCATCCCCTGGATGGTCAAAGGACGCCTCCGTTCCGAAGAATCCAATCGAGATGAAGAACGCCATCGCAGGCATGCGTAGCTCCACCACGCCGAATTCACAATCTTAACGATGCGTGCTCGAAGGTGCCTCTTCGGCCGAGCATCATGGAGAGCGAGGTCGTAAGGCTTCCAGACAAACGCTGCCAAGCGTACAGGGAAGCTCTCAATAGCGTGCACCGGTTCCGAAAGTCGAGAACGAGAGCCCTGCCGGACGGACACCAGCGGGAAGCGCGACGAATGAATGAAGCCGTAGGCCAGGAGAGCCCGGTTGGTCAGGTCGGAAGCTGAGTTCGCGGGCGGGACACCTATCCGTATCCACGGCGGGCCTGGACCCCGGGTCGCGACCCCATGGATGCGGAGTGTTTTTGCGTGGCTGACCCGCGCGGAACGTGTCCATGCGACCGCGTATCCACGGGATCGCGCCCCAGAATCCAGACCGCGAGGGCGTGGATACGGGTACGCTCAGCGCTCGTGACGAGCGGCGCATGCAGGGAGGGGCCGCCTTCGGAAGGGGCCGCTGCCTCGGAAAAACTGCGCGCTGCCTCGGATGCATAAAACATCGAGAGAGAGAGAGAGAGAGAGAGAGAGAGAGAGCGAGAGCGAGAGCTCGGCCGCGCGCGGCCAGGGCTCGCGCGCGGCCAGGCCCGAAGGTGCTCTCCCTGCGCGTGGCCCGAGCATGGTGGTGCCCTCACTGCGCACGCCGGGCAGCGACGTCCCAGGCGAGGGCGCATTGCAGACCCAAACCCCCTCGGGCCATGAAGGGATCACGACGGAGGTGCTTTGATCTTTTCCTCCGCTTTAAGACTAACTCTAGAGGCCTCCTGGATGAGGTCGGAGTAGATGGGGTCAGAGAATCGTGCCGCATCGCCGATACATCGGCGATGCATCGGTTATGCACCAGCGATGCATCGTCGACGTGGGCAATGCATCGGCGACATCGACGTGAAGCAAATCGTGCTCCGCATCGAGCCGCAGCGGCGATGCATTGGCGATGCGGAGCGATCTTCGGACCCCATCTGCTCCGACCCCACCTGGGAGGCCTAGAAACTCTGGACAAGAAGAAGCCATTCCCGGGTTATGTTGCACCCATCATGCTTAAGGACCACATCCCAGAAATAATT
Source organism: Prorocentrum cordatum (assembly GCA_963575745.1). Taxonomy (NCBI): domain Eukaryota; class Dinophyceae; order Prorocentrales; family Prorocentraceae; genus Prorocentrum; species Prorocentrum cordatum. Next base: position 214,600 of record CAUYUJ010017247.1, on the reverse strand, counting down.
TCGAGCACCCGATAAAGTATCGGATCAGTGTCGAACGAATATCGCCTCCCAGGGCCCGACACGTGAAAACCATCAAATTTCGATGCTTTCTTGGTGCTCGAAATTCTTTCTGGCGATCAAGGCTAAAGTAAGTCGGAACATCCTATTTCCTGGGGAAGGGTCCCTCTGGGGAACCGCGCTGCGCACAGTTTTTTTGTTCATAACGTCGCCCCCCAGAGGTCTCGACCCATTCCCCAGGACCACTTTTACGTCCTGAGTCGTCTTCTGACGGTCCCGAGGCCCGGCGAGGGCCTCCAGGGGCCGAGAATGGCGACAAACCTCTCGTCGTGATTGTTTCAGGACGCGAAGGGGTCTTGGAAGAAGCCACCATTCCCGGGGAAGGGTCCCTCTGGGGAGCCGCGCTGCACAAAGATCTCGCGACGTCGAGCATCTGGGAAGGCCATGGCCTGCCCCATCTATGAGGTCTAGAAGCTCAGCAGGAGAAGAAACCATTCCCGGGGAATTTGGATTCAACAGAACTGTTTGGTTGAATTCAGGAACCATTCCTCTGGGTTTCTGGAGTTCCAACAACCACTCCCTCAGGGGAGCCGCGCGGCGCCAAGACCTCGCGACGCCGGGCGAATCTGGGAAGGCCCTGGCCGGGCGGGGCGGCTTCTGCGGCCGGGGACCCGGAGGGGGCGAGCCTGCTCTCGGCACGGGCTCGGCAAGGAGTGCCTGCGCTGGGCCACGTGGCCCAGTCGTACTCAGAGGTACAACGTGCTGAACAATCAAGACCGAGGTTTCTCGAAATTTTCGGCCTCTATCGGGGAGGCGTAAGACTCGGGTACGGGGGACTCGGGTTGGCCTGATGGGGCCATCATGACAATGACGAGACCCAATCTGAAACTTGACGCGAGCTCCCGCTGCAAACATCCCACGACAACTGAACCGTCAAAACCCAGGACGCGCTCGTCAAAAAACTTCGGCAAACCCGAATTCTGGCTTACTCGAGTCTTACGTTTCCCCGACTCTACGGGCCCTCGCTAGGCCCCGGGACCGTCAAAAACGGCTCGGGATGAAAAGCGGGTATGGGGAATGGGTCGAGACTTCCGGAGACCGCGCATTGGATCTCTGGGTACAATTCCTGCCTGGTGAGACGCCGGGTTGCGCACAGACAAGCTCCCCGAGTAGCCTGGGGCGGTCTGAACACCCTCACCATGAGGCGCGGGACGCCTCAAGGGCAACGCCGGAGACGGCGCCAGGGCGTTGACGCCACCTCAGGCTACTCGGGGGATCTCTGTGCGCAGTCCGAAATCTTACCATTCCTGGTTTTCCCACTGCCTTTCCCGTCTTCCCCTCCCGAAAAAATCATTTTTTTTTTTTTTTCTGTTTGATCCGCTGCCCAGTTCCCCGACCACTTCCCCAGGGGTGAACTTTCGTCCGGGTCCATGTTCGATGGCCCCGGTGCCCAACGGCCCCCGAAGGAAGAAAAGCAAGGAACCACCGCCGGTTGGACAAACTCGAATCGTCGGGAGATCAGGGTTCCACGTCGCCATCTCTGGGATGCCCTGTCAGCTCGCTGCGGGGGCCTGCCAGAGATGGGCCCCATGCTGGGACAGCGCGGGGGCCCCAGCCTGTGCCGAGCCGCCGCGGCCGATCCTGAACCCGAGCTCGGGCGGGGTGGCCCAAACCCCAGGGGGAGAAGGAGGAGGAGGAGGACGAGGAGGATGAGGAGGAGGAGGAGGAGGAAAAGGAGGAGGAAGAGGAGGGGGAGGAGGAGAAGGAAAAGGAAGGAGAAGGAGAGGATGAGCATGATGACGTGCGTGCTGCGCCATCAACCCCTACATGTTGTCTTATCTGCTGCTGTGGCCGACGGAGTTCCTTTCCGTGCATTGCTCCAGCTACACTCCATCAGCCTCTCGGGAACAAAAGAGAGCGGGCTCCTTGAGCCCAGTCAGCGACTCCTGACGAACCTAGATGTGAGAGGCGGCGTGCGGTCATCCACAACCGAGGCGTCCAGCAACAATAGCAGGGCGCAAGAGCTGCATCTCGGAGCCTGTCAACCCTACGGCTGGCCACGCCGACCGGCTCGCGAGTTACGGCCAGCTGGAGACTCTGCGAGTCTCACAGCGCACGCTATCGACCGCGCAACCTCTCACTCAAGAGCATGTTCCAGCGGGCGCTGCCCCGCTATAGAAAGAGGAACGGCCTCTGTCTCCCTGAGTATTGCTAGGCACGCGAGGTACATCGGAAGGAGGACACGGAGGACGAGATGAAGGAGTAAGGATACTGACAGCGGACGAGGCAGCCAAGACGATTTGCTCACTACGTCGTTGCGGAACACGACACTGGTTCTCTTCTGGTCTTTGCCGCACGTCTTGTCCACACGGCACATCCGCTTGACTTCCACCTTGTACTCCGCGATCTGCTCCTCCATCCACTGGTAGATCAGCTGGGTGCCCCTCGCGCCTTGGGTGCCCGCTGCCCCCCCCCCCCCCGCTCCTTCGGCGCACCGATAAAACCCGCGAGCGCCCAGATGTGCGGGGCGCCGCGTGCGTGGCCTTTCTCGTCCGCCTCCGCCGCCTCCGAGTAGTTGCGGGTTTGCTCCGGCATCTTCGTGATCGCTGGCGGCGACGGCTTCGATGGAAAAGCGTCGAAGACGCGACCCCCTAGTCCTCCAGCCTGCTGGGCGCGCCTCAGGAGCTGCTTCGTCATGGGCGCGAGGAACCGCCTGAAGCTCTCGTCGGTGGCGCCCTTGAGCTCCTTCCTGTTTTTGGGGGCGACTCTTTCTGTTTTGGCTTGCCTTGGTTGTCGTCCTCCGCCGTCCCGTCTGCCTCCTCGCGCTCCAGCCGGCGGTGGCGCGGCGGACATGGCGGCGGCGAGCTTCCAGGAAGCGCGGGGCTGGCTGAGCGGGGTGCGCGCGTAGGGCGCGCTGACGAAAAAGCGTGAATGATTCCAACTCGAGACCGCGCGCCGTGCAGACAGGTGACGATGGCTCCTGCAAGCCCCGCGCCAGCCTCCCCCCGACTGGTCTGCTGCGTCTAAGCGCCAGCGATGCCCGCGCATGCTGCCGCGCGCCATCGCGCGAAGCAGAACGACTGTGCCGATTCGCGCACTGGTTCGCGATCGCGCAAGCAACGAACCAGACGCAAGGCGCCGTGAGACTCGCCGCGGGCATCCGTCGTGTGCGCCACGAGCTTCTGGGACGCGTCGAAGCATGGGCCGCGCCCCATGCCCGTGGTCCCCATCAGCTCGCATTCGAAGTCGCCCTGCCGCTCCTCCATGCCCGCCGGCTTCGTCTCTATCGTGGCCCGGAGAGTCTCCTCCCCCCTTGGTGGCAACCCGATGAGCTCCGCGATCACTTCTTGAAGACATGCCTCAGACGCTGCATCATGCGACCAGAGCGCCTGCCACGCGCGCCCCACCAGGGCCCGCTCTTCAAAGAACTCCGCGGGGCCGCTGATGCCCTCGAGCAGCCCGAGGTCCCTCGTGAACTGCGTCGCGAAGGGGCTCGCCGCCGCCGCGAGCGGCCCGTCCTCGACGACAGGTGCCGGCGCGCATTCAATCGACCCCCGCAGCGCAGCGACCGCCTGCCGATGAGAGAGGGATCGTTTCGCCATTTCCTGCAGCCAGCGGACTTGCTGCATCGCGAGAGCCGCGCGAACAGGCACCGCGCCCCAGCGGTACATGTGCTCCCTGTTTGTGAGCAACTGCACGTGCTCCTCGTTCTCCGCCTGCGCCCTTCTCTCGAGGTTGCGGAGCTTCTTGCGGGTCGGGGCATGCAGATGATGAAACTCCGCCGCCGCGAATAAGTAGCTACGCGCGCAGGGCGGAGCCCTCCTGCGACCTTGCTCAAGAAAGCTGCTTGCGAAGCTTCCTCTGCGTTTTGGTGAACCAGAACCTCCCCATGTCCAGCCAGCCCTTGTTCGGCGCGTCGACGAGGTGCTCGATCGGATTGCCGACGTTGTCGTCCAGACGAGTAGCCTTGCGAGATGCCCAGCGCGCGGTGGCGCCCCGCCTCCGCCAGCAGGCGCCAACTTCTTGGGCGCGCGGTTCTCCGTGGGGCCCCGGCTGAGACGGACTCGCGCTTGCCCGCGGTCTGCCTTGACCTGCCAGCGGGCCGCTCGTGCTCGAGGGCGACCTGGCCCAATGGGTGATCTCGCGCGCCCCCTCCGCGGCGCCTGGCAGCGCGACGTGCCGCTTGTGCAGACCATCGGCGAATTGAGCACTAGCGCAACCCACGAATAACTCAAACCGGCGTCTTGGACTTCAGCATCTCGTCCTGCTCCGCGCGCCCGTCGCGCCGCCGGCGCGCGGCCCCGTGGGCGCCGCCGCGAACTCCTTCGGCGCCTCGCGCGTGCCCGCGATGCCCCAGCGGCTCATGGCGAAGTGCAAGACCTCGCCGCGCGCCATCATCTCCGCGATAGTGCACTCCACGCTGGGCGAGGTCTCAATCAACTGGCTCGGCGCCGCCATCCGCCTTTCCTGGCCACTCGAGTGGCGTGCAAGCGAGCGCGTCTGACTTGTCCAACAGATCGCGCGCGCTGCGCTGACCCTGCCGGCGTAGCGCACGGCTCGCGCATCGCGTCGCAGGCGTTCCGCCCCCCCCCCCCCCCCCGTGAAAAGTCGCCGCGCCAGGCGGGATCGGACTCCATCTCGAACTCATGGCAGTGGGGCTTCCTCAGGAGCCCCCCATCAGTAGCATGTCCAGAGCGCGCGAGCAAATTAATGATGCGCTTGACGTCGATGCTCTTCTTGCCGTCGCGCTTGTCCACAGGGGGCCGCGGGGCCGGCGCGCCGCTGCTGGCGCCCCCCCCGCCCTCCTCGCATGCGTCTATGCTCCCAGTGCCTCGTCGCGACTCGCGGCGGCTTTGGCGTCTACCCGCTGCCCGCGTATCCGAATCCTCGTATCGACTGCGCGTGGGAGTGGCCCTAAGCTAGAGCGACATTTGGCGCGCGGCTTCAGGGGCGCCCGTGGGGGCCCAACGCAATCGCGCAAGCCGGCGTTGCCGCGCCGCATCAGCGATCGGCGGGGCGCCGCTCGAATGTTTGTTTTTGGGCCAGCGGGCAGCCGCGGAATTCCGCCGATTGAATTCGAGCGGCCCGAATGGCACTTCGAAGGCGCCGCGAAAGCAGACGCTGCCGGGGGCAGCCGCGACGAGGTCCAGCACTGCCGGGCTGCGTCGCGATGGCGCCTGGCCAGGACCGGCGCCATGGCCAGAGCCGGCCCCGGCCGAGAGTCTGGTACGAATCTGAAATTCTTTAGGTAACTCATAATAGTAAAGTTCTTCCATTGGTTCGACAAACACATTCAAATATTTTCACACACATTCGTAGGCACCCAAAGATATCAGAAACTATCCAAAGATATTCGAAGCAGACGTTTTGGGATTTCGGCTGGGATTCGGGACTGGTCCTGGGCCAGAAAACGCTCCGTCTGGTTGACCGGCTCCCCCTCGGGTAACTATTGCAAGCTGTAGGGTGCGACGCGTATGCGCTGCTGTCGATTGCAAGGGGAGGGCCCGAACCTGCCGCGCTCAGAGGCGAGCGTAATCGCGCGATGCGGGCGCCGACGCGAAGTCAAGCTCATTCCACGTGAAAAATCACCCGACCCCCTTTGGGTCAGCGTCAAAGGTCACTCCGGCGAAGGGTCACCAAGGGCCACCCCGGCGAAGGGACACTCTCTCGCGTGGTCGATCGTAGTGGGCGCCGCAGCGTCGAGCGCTGCGCTGGTTCAACTCTGCGTGGCAACAACTCCGTGAATGCGCCCCGCTGAACGAAGCCGCGACGCATGCCGCTCCTTCGCATGGGCCCTGCCTTTTGTCGAAGATCGCGTTCGACAGGCCCTGTGAAATCGTCGCCTCTTTCTGGCGGGGGCGTGGCCAGCTCGCTTCGCCGACCTGCGGATTCCCGCCTTTATCAGCTCGTTTTGCCGGCAAGTCTCCGCCCGGGCTCGCCTTCGCCATGTGCCCTGTCATAATGCGCGGCGGCGGCCGTGATCCGGGGGTCGCGCAAGACCGACAGCGACGCGCGCCCTGGGCAATTCTAGCACATGGATGAGCAATCCGATGCGGTTTACATATATGTCCCTTCCTCGCAGCCTCCTCCGAGTCCGCCTCGATATGCGACGATCTTCCCGACGACGTCTGGCCCTGCCCCTCAGCCGCTTCGAGAGCTCCCTGAAATCATGATGCTGCCCATCCTCGATCTCGAACTCCGAATCCCGCGGGCCCAGCTCAGCCGACCTCTCTCTGTCTCTCTCTCTCTCTCTCTTTCTCTTTCTTTTTTTTTTTCTCTCTCTCTCTCTCTCTCTCTCTCTCTCTCTCTCTCTCTCTCTCTCTCTCCCCTCTCTTTGCGCGCGACGCGACCATGCGGCGCCTCTCGACCTACAATCTAGACTCGGCGGCGCTGCGTCTACCAGGCGGATGCCGCTTGAAAAACTCGCGACGAACTTTCTGCGTCGACTTCCACGTCGGGCGCCAGTGTCCATCCACAGTCGGCTCTTCTTGTAGTTTGGCAAACCCCTCAGCATGCGCAGCGAACTCCTCCTCCAGACGTGGTGAAAATCGACCCCTGCCAACCCCAGTCTGTAGCGCCTCGGACAAGCGCTGCAGGTCCCAAGAAATGCGGTTGTCCTTCTTGTGTTTGCCGCCCTGCGTCTCAAGCGTGTAGTCCAGCGCGAGCAGCAATGGTTGGTGCTCGCGAGGTCGTCTATTTGGTATGAGCTGGAGCCGCCTGCCGTGGAAGTAGCTCACTTTGCAATCGAGAGCGCTCCCCAGCGCCGCTTCTGTCGAACGCGCTCAAGCGACCACTCAGCAAAAGGCGTTTTAGTCTCGGGGGAAGCAATCAATTGGAGGGTGAAAGAGGGGGTCTGCAACAGGGGGTCTTCAATGGGGGCTGAATGGCCCATGTATGCTCAATGTATCGCTCATGTATGTGATCGGGTACGATTGGCATCCAATGCTGGCGGTCATTGGCGGCCAGTCATTCGTGCCCGCGCGTTGCCCGCGCGGGCGCACGCGCCGTCCATCCATTATCGTTCATGCGTGCGGGCGTTCTTGCATATTGCGCGCGGGTCGGCGAAGTGGACTGCAAGTGTGTCTTGATTGTGCGGTTGATGATCGCGTATGTTCCCAAACGATGACTTCTCGACCCCCAAGACAGATTTGGAATGGGCCCCGCGATTCTCCAAAAATGTGCATTCACATTTTCCTTTCTCCCACAATGTGAATTTACATTTTCCTTTTTCACAAAATGTGAATTCACATTCTGGCCCCTTCATAAAGAATCCTACGCAAAATTCCAAAATGTGAATTCACATTTTCCTTTTTCCCAAAATGTGAACTGACATTTTCCTTTTTCCCAAAATGTGAATTCACATTTTGCTTTTCCCCACAATGTGAATTCACATTTTGCCCTGGCCTTCAAGATCCCCCAAACTGAGGTGCAGTGTTCCGCGTGCCAGATTGGCTGGGCAGATTTCGACACTCACCCGACCGCTTTCGCGTGTTCCAGCCTGTTCTTGTTGCGCCCTTAGCGCACGTTGCCTTCGTCGCCTTTCCCGAGCCCCCCGCCCCCTTGCGTCCTTTCCCCTCGAGTCTCGCGCGCGGGTGCAGGCGGGGGGCATCAATTAGTTCCCCCGCCGAACACAGCAATCAACTATGCATCGCCCATTCATGACTTTAAAAGACGTCATTGCCGGGGCCCTGCGCCCGACCCCCACTTTCACCGTCCAAATCAAGTCCCAAGAATACGCGCGGCGACCGCATTGTCTGAGCCGATCTAGCTTCGGCCATGTGCACCGCTACTGTGAAGCCCGATGGATTGAGAGCTGCCCGTGACAATGACTGCCCGGGCACTGCGGGGCCACGCAATTCCGAACGGCCCGCCCGGAACCACCTTGTCAGCCCCTTGAAGGTTACAGTCTCGGCCGCTGGAAGCAACATCGGGAATGGGCGCGTCCACCTCCCTCGCGTTCCTGAGGCGTCTGATTGACATGATGCGTTGCATCGCATTCTGCAGACGAGCTGCTGTGAATGGGATGATACCCCCTGTTGGGGCCTTCCAAGATAGCTTGGGATGCCCCCAAGGAAATCCCAAGAGGGCCGCAAGATGGCTCCAAAACGGCCTAAGAGGGGGCCAAGATGGCGCCAGGATGGCCCTAAGAGGGCCGACGGATGCTACAGCGGGCCCTGGTGTTGCAGCATCCATCGGGTGCCCTCTTTCGGATATCTCTGAAACCCTTTCTGGTCCCCAGTGGGGCTATTTTGGAATCATCTTGAGCCCTCTTGGGATCTGTCGGGACCCTTTTGGGGCCCCCGGGGGCCATTCGCCCCCCCTTTGGGCCGTGTTGGAGCCATCTTGGGGCCTCTTGGGCCGGCCTCCACGGGGCCCTTCCACGCCGCCTTGGATGGTTCCTTAAAGTCCCCCGATAGATGCTACAAGGGAGCCCCTCTGTTGCAACGTAGCTTGGGATGGGAAGTCGACGGGGGGCGGCCCATGGACTGGGCCTCGGCGGCAAGTAGGACGGGCCACGCGCAGACCGGCACTTAACGGAGGGCGCGCTGCGCACGTCGGGCGCGGGCGTCGCCGCTTTCTCTGTGCACCCCGCCCCGCTTGCTAAGTGCACGTATGTGCGTGCAGATGTACACTTAATCGCTGGCAAATTGTATTTTGTACGCGGTGGATGTTTTGGATGGGCGAAGACGCGCAGACCGGCGCTTCGCGACAGGGGCGGGGTGCATGTCGGGTGCGTCACCGCGCCCCTCGGTTGAGCCAGGGGGACGGGAACCGCTGAAATTTCTCATTGGCAGCGACAGGGGGAACCAATAACCTGCGCACCAGACGAGAGAAGTAGACTTCGCCCCGCAATTGACGTGAGTTCCACCAGGCCCAGAGCGCCCCACTACATCCCACGATGCGCCCCTCGGTCGCCGAAGAAAAGATATACCGGAGAAGACCCGCGCCACTTGTTCGAGCGAAGATCGAATGTACAGACATCGCGATGACGCGGGGGTGTCCAGTTCGAACCAAAACCCATGGCGGGCTAGTTTTTGATTCGCGTTGGATACCGCCGGACCGAAGACGACGATTATTACGACGACAACCGTGACGATAACGACGTGGGGGTCCAAATGGAAATTGCAACGGAACTCCTGGCTGTAGTTGCGAAAAAGGTCGCCTGCGCATGTGAGACGTTGTCGCGTCAGCTTACCTGAACATGGTCTGCATTGCGGGTGCAACTTGGCTGCCGCAATATGTGCTTGCACACCTCCGTGTCATTTTGGTGGCGCGCCTTATTTAACTGGTAATCGTTGCTTTCGTCTACTGTTACTGTTTCCCCGAAGCCCCTCTGCGCCCTTCGCCCATTCCTGCTCCCCTCCATGACGTTCGCTATCCCCGTCCGTTGCTCGGCCCTGCCCCTTCCGCTTCCCCCGTCCATTGTCCACCCCCTAACGCCCCCTGCGCCTTCCTGTCGCCCCTTGCGCGTTGTGCGGCGGCGACCGCCCCCCTCCCCCGTAGCTGCATAGCTCGCCCCGCGCCCCCCCTCTCTTCCATTCGCAAGGCAGCGGCCTGAATTCCAAACCGACTCTGGTTGGCGACATCGAGGCCCTGGCAAACGCGACAAGCGCGATCGTCCGCCTCGAATGGCGGGTGAAAAGGAACAATCAACGACAACCCGACATTAATTTTGTTCTTTGAGGGATCCGCGCAAAAAGCTAATCCACCTGCCCAAAACGTACTTCTATACTTGTCCGATTCGGGTATGAACCAATGTTCATTCGTGCTCGTCGCACCGCCGGTCCCGAAGTAAATGGGCCCACTATCGCGCCACCATGTGCTTGGCGAGCACAACGAACGCGTGGGGCAAAGCTGCCCCGCCGGGTCCTCCGACAACGGTTCGCGCCCTTTGGTTGAAGTCACAAACGAATATCTCCACAACCGGTACACCATCGTTCCTCATGCGAAAGATCTGTTCGCGTCCGTGCCGGCAGCACGAATCGAACGCGCACGAACCCCCTCCACCACCGAATCGGTCCACGCATGTGGCCCTGTCCGCCGTCTGTTGCGCCGCGACCTTCTTCCGGGGGCATCGCCAAGACGGAGGGTACCCCACTGCCAGCACGATGTCGAAACTTGTACTCTTGACCCTGAGGGCGCCAGCGCGCCCTTGCATTAACGTGGGCGGCGCGGATACGTCAACCACGACTTTCAAACGCAATTGCCTCCCCACGATGATGGTGCAATCAGGAGATGCGTTCGTCCATGCCGACGGTGCCCAGCCGAAATGCACGGCTGAATACCCGATCCCCAGCGTCTCCTTCCCGCCCAGCTCCGAAACCTCGTGCCGGGTAGCAAATGCATCGCCCTCGACCGTGTGTGCCACCTCGCGGCACCTGCCCGCTGACACCAGGGACAACGGGCTGTATAGGAACAGTCGCTGCGGCCCCAACACTCGCATGCTCAAGCCATTCGCCGCGAGCTCGCAATTCAATTGCCCGCCACTGGGCGCCTCAATGGTACCTCGCGTCCGCCATCGCTGCAAAGACTGCGGTGACTCGGTCGCGCTGCTGGAATGTTGCTCGCGGCCAGATGCACTCTGATGATGATGAGGGTGATGCTGATGATGATGGTGGTGATTAATGAAGAGGAGGAGGAGAAGGAGGAGGAGGAGGAAGAGGAGGAGGAACAGGAGGATGATGATGATGAGGAAGCGGAGGAAGAGGAGGCGGAGAAGGAAGAGGAGGAAAACGCCACTAACCAGACCCTCAGGAACAGGAAGAGGAGGAACACAGCCTACATGATGATTTCGTCCAGGAAGAGGAGGAGGAGGAAGAGGAGGAGGAAAAGGAGGAGGAGGAACAGGAGGAGGAGGAGGACCAGTGCAAACCCAAGGCGTATCAACAATCTGAAATGCAGCCATTCTCCAAAGGCCCCTCGAAGGGTTCATTTCCTCTGGGGGGACTGCCCCGAAGGGGGGCGATCGTGTGAAAATCTTGAAACTTGCCAGAGCATTCTTCGGATCACTTCAATGCCACGAGTTAACCTGACTGGTACGGCGTGGCGATCCCGAGTCGTGCCAGAACATCATCCCTGGGACTTCGACACCGCGAATCAGCGTAGCAATTGCGCCTTTACAGTCTTGAGCCGTTCGAAAACACCGTTCCTGGTGCGTTAAGTATGATAATCGATCGAGCTCGTGCGAAGATTTACCACGAATGTGCGCGGCGCTCAGGCGAGAGCCACGTCTTGAAAACGAAACACCCTGAATCCGAGAAGCTCCTGCAATGTTCCCTACCTAGGCTCTGCGTAGAAGGATTCTTACTCGGTGTGCTTAAAGGGCTGGGCAGTGGAACGCGCCCCGGGCGGTTCCTCCAGTATCCGCCCCGCGGTTCCACCAGCTACGTCCCCTTAGTTTAGCGTTGCTTATCTCATCCTAGCTTAGCTTATTTCATCTTAGCTTAGCTTAGGTTCATCTTAGCTCAAGCTTACCTTAGCTAGCTGACCTTTATCTTAGCTTCGCTGAGGTTTAGCATAGCAGAGCACAGCATATCATAACAGAGCGTAGCATAGCATAGCGCAGCATCGCATATCATAGCATCGCCCAGCAAAGCATAGCATAGCGAAGCATACCATAGCATAGCATAGCATAGCGCAGCACAGCACAGCATAGCACAGCGCAGCATATCATAGCATAAGAGAGCAGAGCATAGCGCAGCTTAGCATATCATAGCATAGCTTAGCATAGCACAGCGCAACATGGCATAACATATCATAGCATAGCCTAGCATAGCGCAGCATAGCATCGCATAACATAGAGCAGCATAGCATGACATACCATAGCATAGCATAGCAACTAATGCTGCTTTCCTAGGGGCTCCAACTTCTAGGTAGGGTCGCACTGGGGAATTCTAAACCTAATGCACGCGACGCTAAGGCGAGAGCCACGTTATGAACACCGCCCGCCCTCATTCGGTGAAGCTCTTGCAATTAAAAAGAAAACGAATGATCGCGGCGCCAGAGCGAGAACCACATGTTGAAAGCCACCCGCCCTCAATGTGTGAAGCTCTTGCATTTTTGTCAAACGAATGTGCGCGGCGCCAAAGCGAGAGCGACATGTTGAAACCGACCCGCCCTCCACCTGTGAAAGTGTTGCAAATTCTAAAACCGCCGGACCATACATGCAAGGGAAATCTCAGGCGAAACGCCCGGTCCGCCCCGCCGACACGTCTGAGGGTGCGACAATAAATGAAGTAAAACTTCACGATCACAAATGGTGAAAATGTCTCACGCGCAACGCCCTGCCCGCCCTTTCGACCGGCCTCGGGGGGCGACAGGGAGGAGTTAGCTATCAGGAGAAGGAGTGGAGGAGGAGGAGGCGGAGGAGGAGGGGGAGGAGGAGGAGGAGGAGGAGGAGGAGGAGGAGGAGGAGGAGGAGGAGGAGGAGGAGGGGGAGAAGGAGGGGGGGGAGGAGGAGGAGGAGGGGGAGGAGGAGGAGGAGGAGGAGCAGGAGGAGGAGGAGGAGGAGGAGGAGGAGAAGGATCAGTAGGAGAAGGAGGAGGATCAGGATCAGGAGGAGGGGAGAAGGCCAAGGAGGGGTGGGGGTGGCGGGCGGCCTACCAGGCCTCCTACGAGGCTTCCTGCAGAGCCGCGCACCGCTTCAGCATCTCGACGGCGCACTCGTCCCTCAGGGCCAGGCTTAGCTCGAGATCGGGGTAGTTCCCTGGCACGCCCTTACATCGCAGAGTAGCCCGCATCCACTCCAGCATCGGCGGGTCGCAACTCCAGTAGGCGTCCATGTACCGCTGTTGTGCAAGCGGACCCTTGAGGATCACAGTGCGCTGGGCCACGTCCTTGTGAAGCCTTTTGACCATATTCACCAGCTCCGCCGCCAGTGAGGGAACTCCGAGCAAGACTATCTGGCCGAGGCGGTCCGGATAGTGGGCCTTGACGAGTGAGAAAAGCAACACGCATGTGCGAGGGTTGCAGTCGGCAAGGCCGAAACCTGCGAAATCCATGATCACCACCACCTGCCCCGGTCCGCTGCCGGCCTGGAAGAGCCGCTCGAGCTCCAGGAACATGTGCCTCACCCCCATGTCGCCGCTCTTGTTGGCAGACCTCCGGCTACACCCAAATGTGCGACGATCCATGGGCGAGAATGACCTTTGGTGCGCGGCTTGCCGATCCTTCCGCGCGATGTGACAAGTGGCGGCTTGCATGCCTGGGTTTGACCTCCCCCTCCCCCCCCGCGCCGCGCCCCCCGAAAGCCTTGCGGCAGAGGCCACTCTGGCAAATGGCCACTCGTTTCTCGGGCTATACCTGGGACCCCTGGCGGCCTGTCGGACGATCCCAGCACCCCCAGAACGCTCTCGGCGAGGCGCAGCTGCATTCCGAGGCTGGGAAGCACCCAGCAACCCACGACCCTGTCGAAAACCCAGAGATCTGTGTTTTTTGTGTTTTGTTGTTTCTTTCCAATGTGGGGCTCCCAAGAAGCCTCGACCCACTTCCGGGGACCGGCTTCCCATTACCTTTGACAGTCCCGGGGCCCGGCGACGGCCTCGTGATGCCGCATTGGGCGCACACCCTTCTGCATTGGATCTCTGCGGGGACCCATCCTCCCACGTGTGCCCGAGACCTGCCCGCGCAGGTGTACATGACGTCCCGGCCGGCCACGTCGGTGCCGACCCGGAAGGCGCAGTGCTGCCTGGGGTCCGTCGCGCAGCAGGGGCACAGCGAGCTGCGCGGCCGGGTGCCGTCCGCCCGCCTCGCGAGGGCCAGGTCTGCCCCCTCGAAGTAGGCCGCCCGCCACGCCAGGGTGCCCCCGAGCATCGCGGCGGCCCTCTCGGGGTCGTTGCCGCAGGTGGCCAGGTAGCGCACCTAGGACGACGAGATCTATAACACATATCCTCTGCCCCTGGCCAGGCCCGTCCTGGGGCCAGGAGCGGTGTCTACGCCCTCCTGGCCTGGTCAGGGAGGCATCTGCACCGCTCCTGGGCCCCGGATGGGCCTGGCCAGGGGCAGCGGATATGTTTAGTGTATAGATCTCGCCGCCCACCAAGGTCTCGTCCGAACAGAACCACGCCGCGTCCTCGACCGCCTGGGCCGGGAGCCCGGCCGCCAGGTCCGCTGCGCGCTGCCGCAGCGCTGGCAGCGCCGCCCGGGCGGCCCCACGCAGCCCGTCCTCGAGCTCCATCAGCGCCCTGTCCTCCTCGAGCATCGCGCTGCTCGAGCACAAGCTCACGCCCTCGTCGCGCAGCCGGGACCCGCCGACGGAGGTGGAGGCCTCGTCGGTGGCCCCCGCGGCGCCCAGCAGGCCCGAGGTCGCGAGGTCCTTGTCCTCCAGGGCCGAGCCGCCCGCGCGCGCGGCCGCCGCGCCGTCCCGAGGCACGCGCGGGCGCTGCGGCGGCGGCGCGGCCTCCTCGAGCTGCGCGGCGGCACCGGGCTCGGGGCCGACCTGCTCGACCGAGGACCCCCCCGGGGCGCCGGCCGCGCAGCAGCCGAGCAGCATGATGTGGCCTGCGAAGCCGCTGGCCGCAGCAGCCGGCGGGGCGGTGGCGCTGCCCGCGCGAGCCCGCGCGGCGGCCCTCGGGACTGCTTGGGCCAACATGTGGGTTCGGGCTGCGACGATGACGATGACGATGACGATCGTCATCGTCGTCGTCATCGTCATCATCGTCGTCGTAGCGCGCCGGGGGTGGCGCTGGAGGCGCCGTCGGGGGGCCCAGCGCGGATCAAAGAAATCCGCGCGGAGCGCCAAAAGTTTATGTTTGTGGCATTTGTTTTTCTTCTTCTTCTTCGACTGATCGCGGGCACCCTTGCTCCCCAGACATCCGACGTCGTGATTCTTCCGCAGCGTGGCTCCCCCAAAGCCTGCACCCCTTCCTGACCGGCTCTTCACCCCGGGTCGTCTCCTGACGGCCCCGGGGCCCTGAGAAACCCCGGGGGCCGAACACAGCCCCAAGCCCCCCGTCGTGATTTCCCACGACACGAAGACGGCAGGGTGCCCCCCCTGCCCGCTTCCTGCCCCGACGCTCCCTCGTGCTGCTGCGCCTCCGCCGCCCCGCCAGGTCTGACGCGCGTGATGCCTTCAGGGCCCTTCCCCGGCGGGGCCTCGGAAGGACCCTGCGGGGGCTTCGGAGGGCGCTGCGGTCGATCATCGCGACGGACACTCTTTGCCTGTTTCCTGGGAGCCGCTGCCAGGCGCCAGGACACGCAAACAACGACTCGGGATGAGAGGCCAGTTCCGGGGTAGGGGTCCACAGAGGACGACAAAAACTCCATGAGCATAAACAATTGGCGCTCCGCGCGGATTTCCTGGATATGCGCTGGACCTCCCCCCCTGGCGCGCGGAGCGCGCCAGGGGCGGCGCCGGAGGCGCCGCCAGGGGCCCTTGCCATGCAGCTGGGATCACACGCGGATGGAATCACATGCGGAGAATGCGGAAGCCATGCGCTGGACACACACACAAACACACACACACACACGCACACACAACACACAAACAACACACACACAACACACACAACACACAACACACACAACACACACAACACACACACACACAACACACACAACACAACACACACAACACACACAACACACAACACACACAACACACACAACACACACAACACACACAACACACAACACACACACACACAACACACAACACACACAACACACACAGCACACACACACAACACACACACAGCACACACACAACACACAACACACAACACACACAACACACAAACAACACACAACACACACAACACACAACACAACACACACACAGCACACACAACACACACACAACACACACAACACACACAACACACACAACACACACACAACACACACAACACACACAACACACACAACACACACACAACACTCACACACGCAACACACACAACACACACACAGCACACACACACACGCACACACACACGCCCCCCCCACAAACACACACACATTCACACATTCACCCACACACATTCACACACACACACATTCACACACACACACACACATTCATCAACACATTCACACACATTCACACACACACACACGCGCGCGCAACCAGATACGAAGGACCAACGTACGCAGCCATGCAGGGGCCGAGCGCTGGAACTGCACGCGGCCACGTGATTATCCAGCTCTCGCCCATGCTGGCCACACTGAGAGGAATCCAGCTTCATCGCACGTCCCACGACCAGCTATGAGCACAGTGCAACAGATGCATCAGACGCAACCTGTTTTCCTAAGCGAGATGGCAGCAGCGAGCCCAGCGCGGAAGACAGGGCGAGAAACAGCAGGCCCTGGCGGGTGGCTGGCTCGCGATGCAGTGCATTGGCTCGTTAGGCAGCGGGCGCGAGCCTAAGGACGCGCCGCGGCCCTCCAAGGCAGGGTCAGAGATCAAAGTAATACTGGTAGGGCGTGGCCGCGCTAGACGAGCAGCACCTCTGCGCCCCCGACGCGGTAGCTGGGGCCGCACGCGGCGCCAGCTGCCTCCGCAACGCCGGGCGCCTGCGTGCGCGCGCCCTGGCTCCTTGCCACGTCGGCGCCGCCCAGGTCGTGGGCCGCACGGCTCCCCGCGGTCCGGATCCGCACGTCTGGCGTGGCGAGCCGCGCGGGGCTGGCGCACGGCTCCACGAGCGCCCTGCCCTCGCCCTGCGAGGCCGACTGCGCGGTGCGCAGCAAGTTGCGGATGTCGAGGTCGCCGGCGCCCGGTTGCTGCTTTCCCGCGGCGGCGTTCTGCCGGCGCCTGCGCGCCGCGGCCAGCGGGTTCCCCACCAGCGGCGCGCCGTCGTCCCCGAGCGTGAGGTCGCTGCCCGCGCTCGGCTCGTCCCCGCCGCGGCCCCTGCTGGACACTAGGGAGCTCGTGGCGCTGGTGGAGGACGCGGTGGAGGGCCGGGTGGAGGGCCGGTATGACGTGGACGAGGAGCCGCTGCCCCAGCCCCAGGCGGTCCGCGGCGGACGGGGCAGCCTTCCCTCGTCCACGCCGCGCGATGTGGCCGCGTGGCGGAACGTCAGCACGCTCGGCATGGGCCTCGGCGCTCGCTTCAGGCCCTCGACGACGAGGTCCTGCTCGTTGGGCTCCGCCGCGGCGCCCCCGTCCGAGCTCGCCTGCTCGCCAGCGCGCCATCCCCCGACAGTGGTGGACGTGCTCGTCAGGAGCTGCGCCCGCCCGGCACGCAGCTGCGCCAGTGCACCGCCCGAGGCAGGCGAGGCGCCCGCGCCCGCGCCCGCAAAGCCGCCCGCAACGGCGGGCGGCTGCGCCGCCTCCGCTGCGCATGGCACGCCCGCCCGTGCACGCCCAGCGCGCTCCATCAGCTCCCTCAGCGCGCCCTTGTCCTCCTCCTCTGCGGCCTCCGCGGCCGAGGCGGAGTCCGGGGACAGGCCCGCAGAGATCGCGATCAGCGTGCGCACCTCCACGTCCCCTGCGCCTTGACCTCCGCTGGGCAGGCCCTCGTCCCACCCCGCGTCGAGGTCCACCAGCACCGCGCCCTGCCGCTCGTCGGCGTCACGCTCGCGGGGTGCATCATCGAGCATCTCTAGCTGGGGCAGGGCCTGCAGCACCCGGTCCCTCGACACCCCGGCATCCTTCCAGAACGGGTTGAGGCTCAGGTTGAGCTCCCTGAGGCTCGTGACGTTCTCGAGGCACTGCACCTCGGAGAAGTCCTCCACGAGGTTCCCCTCCAGGTCGAGCACCTGCAGCGACTCGTGCGTCCCCAACGGGTAGATCTCCTTGATGTCGTTGAAGGAAACGTAGAGCTCCTCCAGGGAGGACAGCGCCGAGATCCCGGATAAGTCCTGCAGCGCGCTCCTGCACAGCCAGAGGACGCGCAGCTTGGACAGGCCAGTGCCAAGGTCGCGCACGGACGGGACGCTCGACTGGTTCATCCGCAGCTCCAGCAGGTTGGGGACCATGGCGCCCAGCCCCTCCACCTGCTGGCTGGTGGCGTCCACCTGCAGCTCCAGCGTTTCCACCTTCGAGAGGTCCTCCTGGCCGCAGTGGTGCCTGGAAGAAGGAACACACAAACATCAGAGTAAACTCTGGGATGCCCGCGCGGAGTTTTTTTGGGGTCGACACCTGACCCCCACCTCCCTGTCGCGCGGAAGGCACCAATGGCGGCGCCAGAGGCGCCGCCAGGGGGGCGCACGGACATACGAGCATTGATGCCCATGCCGCCTTCCCTACATATCCAACATTGGGATCTCGTTTTCGTTTCAACACCGCGTACAGCACCATACCTCTCTCAATTCCTCCTTCTCATCCTCATCACCATCCAATCATCATCACCATCAGCATCGCTATCAGGGCCATCAACAGCTTCGCCAGCATCGCCATCGTCATCACCATCATCATCATCATCATCATCGTCATCATCATCAACAACATCAACATCATCATCATCACCATCACCATCATCATCATCATCATCATCATCATCATCATCATCATCATCATCATCATCATCATCATCATCATCATCATCATGACCAACATCATCAACATCATCATCATCATCATCAACAACAACATCATCATCATCACCACCGTCATCATGAACATCATAAGCATCATCACCATCAGCATCAACATCATCACCATCATCATCAGCACCATAACCTGGTGCTCCAAAACTTACAACAATAGTCAATTATTGGCTCTGGGTGCTCCACAACGGTTTCCATCGTCACTTCTTGTGCCCATCTCCCCCCTGCAATCCCCCTCTCCCCTTAACGCGTCAAATCCGAAACGGCTATCGGCAACGGTGTACATCCGATACGTGAACTCGTCCCCCCAGGCAAATTCCGGAAATAACACAAGCAGGAGGATTCGGACAACCTCAAGCGCCCAGGACCACGCTATGTTTTCCAATGCGCTACGCAGTCCTCCTCCTCCTCCTCCTCCTCCTCCTCCTCATTATCATCCCCTCCCTTTGTGGTCACTTTTGGGCTTTTGCCCCCCGAACATGAAACGGTCGCCACGTTGCCACTTCCTTGCCCACTAGGACCCATATGAAGGTTTTACTTTCCAGGCGGCTATCGATAACGGTATAACAGCAGAAATCGAGTCGACCTCCAGCCTACTTGCATAATGAGGACCATATGGTTCCAACCATCCTAGACCCTCCACCCAATGCGATTGTATATTGGAACGGGCGCTGCAACGTTCACTCTTCTTTGCCCTCGACCTCGTTCTCCTCACTATCCCTCTGCCCTTCCGCCTCATCTTGCTACTTCGCATCCGCATCCGCTTCCTCCTCCTCCTCCTCCTCCTTCTCATCATCCTGCTCCTCCTCCTCCTCCTCCTCTTCTCCTGTCCCTGTCGTTTCCCTATGTCCTATCCGCATCCCACTCCTCCTCATTATCATTCTCATCACCTGCCTCCTCCTGCCTCCTCCTGCTCCTTCTCCTCCTCCTCCTGCTCCCTCTTCACCTCCTCATACGCATCCCCTCCTCCTCACCATCCTCAACATACCCTGGCTCCTCCTTCTCCTCCCTTTTTCCCTGCCTTCTCTTTCCCTCGCCTTTCATTTCAACCGCCGCCTCCCTGTCAGCGCCGTGGTTGACTCTCCCACCCTCCTCCTTCTCCTCTTCTCCCCCTCCCACTCCTCCTGCTCCTCCTCCTCCCTCTTCCTCCTCCTGACAACACCTCGGTTGAAACCCTCTCACACTCCGCCGCCTCCGCCCCTTTATTCCTCCGCATCTCCCTCCCCCCCTCCTCCCCCTCCTCCTCATCCTCCCTCACCTTCTTCCTCCCCCTTACCCCCCTCCTTCTCCATCGTACCCGTTCACCCTGCTCCGCTCCCTCCTCCTGCTCATTTTGCCCCATCCTCCTCCTTCTCTTCCTCCTCCTCCCGTTCCTCCTCCTACTCCTCACCCCCCTCCGTCTCCCCGCTCTTCCCGCTCTCCCCGATCTCCTCCTTCTCCTCCGCCTCCTCCTCCGCCTCCTCCTCCGCCTCCTCTTCCTCCACACCCTCCTCATGTGTAGCACCCCGCAGTTGCGGATAAGAGTGAGGGAACGGCAGGGTCGTCGGCAGCCTGCGAGTCTCTGAAGAAACCCACAGCCAGACGCCAATGTTCAAACAACATATAGAATGAGCCCGCCACAAGTGGGTCGCTTGTTTGTCGCTGGCCGGGTCGCGTGTGGGCCGCGAGTGGGTCGCGGGTGGGTCGCAGGTGAGACGACGACAACGAACAACACACAACAAATAACAAACAACGCAACAACGACACCAACACCAACCACACCAACACCAGCAGCAGCAGCAACAGCAGCAACAAAAACACCACCACCAACAGCAACACCAACACCAACATCAGCAACAGCAATAATCATATTAAGACTGTTTGCTCTTATCTGCTCGCGTGCCCTTCACCACGTATATCCCCACCCTTCGATACCCGCCCTCTTCGTCTTCGATCGTACCCCCTTAGAGATTTCGTGCAGCCCCTAAGGCAGGGGACAAGAGGACGGATGGAAGGAAAGGACAAGAGGCAGGCGGGTTGCTGAAGCGTGCGTCCTGCATGACTCGCGAGGAAGACTCGAGCGATAGCGCGATTCCCAAATACATTGTAAATCGTGCTGAAAACCACAGCGAGAGCGTGGTTCTTGAGCGTCGAGGGCGCGGCGTCTGAATCAACTGTGGGGGAATCCCACGCGAGAACGCGATGTCTGTATACATTGTGAGGACGTCCCGCGCGAGAGCGCGGTTTGGAAATACATGGTGAGCAAATATCAGGCGGGAGCCGTTGATGTAAACTGCGGGCCGATCACACAGTTTGGTGACACCTCACTTTCCCATGTAAACAAACAGGGTGCGAGTCCCGCGAGAAATAGTTTAATTGAAACATGGAATGGTTACCGGGCAGGGGGGTCAACAACAACAATTATTGTATGATACTTCAGCAGCGACAGCAGCGGCAGCAGCAACAACAGCACCAACACCAACACCACCACCACCAACAACACCACCAACAACAACAACAGCAACACCAACACCAACAACAACACTCATTTTAAGCCTGTTTGCTCCTATCTGCTCGCGTGCCCGTCAACATTTATATCCCAAGCCCTCGTCACCCGCCCTCTTCGTCTTCGATCTTTCCCGCTTAGGGGTGTCTCATCCTTACCTGCCACGTGCATTTAGCGCAGCCCCTTCAAACAGGGGAAGAGAGGACGGATGGAAGGGGGAGGAATAATGATGGAGCACGAGAGAAATCAGCAGCAGAGTGGCTAGGAGCAGAAAACACGTGGTAGAACCAAACGGGCAGATCGGGCCGGCAGACCCTAGCGGGCGAGTCGGGAGTGAGAATTCAACATCGACAACAACAATCCGCACCACGAAATCCCACTTCAACCACCCACTCAGGGACCGTGAATGACCGTTCGGCCCCCTCAATCAGATTTGTATTCCTGCATCCTTCTGACAGCGCCTTGGCTCATATATCCCCTCCTCCTCCTCCTCCTCCTCCTCCTCCTCTTCCCACATATCTCTTCTCCCCCGCCTTCTTCTACTTCCTCCTCCTCCTGCTCGTCGTCCTCCTCCGCCTCCTACTCGCCCCACCCCCTCTCGTCTTACTACTCCGCATCCGCATCCATCTCCTTCTCATCCTGCTCCTCTGTGTCCTCCTCCCCCTCCTCCTCCTCCTTCTTCTCCTCCTCCTCCTCCTCATCATCATCATCCTCCTCCTCCTGATCCTCCTCCTTCTTCTCCCGTTCTCCTTGCTCCTCTCCCTGCTCTTCCTCTCGCCTTTCACTTCAACCGCCCCCCCCCTTCCCCCCTGACAGCGCATTGACTGAACTATTCCTCCCCCTCCTCCTCCTCCTCGTCTCCCCCTCCTCCTCCTCCTCCTCCTCCTCCTCCTCCTGACAACACCTTGGTTGACACTTTCTCCTCCTCCTCCTCAAATTCTTCTTCCTCCTCCTCCTCCTCCTCCTCACCCTCCTCCTCCTTTCTCTTCATACTCCTTATCTTCGTTGTCCTCCTCCTCCTCCTCCTCATCATCATCATCCTCATCCTCATCCTCATCCTTATCATCATAATCATCCCCCTGTCCTCCTCTGCCTTCTCCTGCCTTTACTCCTCCTCCTCCTCCTCTTTCTCCCTCTCTCCTCCCTCCTCCATCCTCCTCCCCCCGCAATGTTTTTCAACCGCCTACTCCTGATAGCACTCTGGCGGCTCCTCCTCCCGCTCCCACTTCTCCTCCACCTCCGCCCCTCTTGTCTCTTCTCTCCCGCCCCCCTCTCTTCCCTCCTAGCTCCTCCTTCCCAGCCGTGTTTTTCAACAGCCTCCTCCTGATAGCACTCTGGCGGCTCCTCCTCCTCCTCCTCCTCCTCCTCCTCCCACTTCTCCTCCTTCATCTCCTCCTCCTCCTCATCCTCTTCCTCCTCCTGTTCCTCCTGTTCCTCCTGTTCCTTCCCCTCCTCCTCCCGCTTCTCTTCCTCCTTCTCTTCTGCACACTTACACAATCTGAATGCTATTCTCCTCTCTCCCCTGGAGACGTCCGGGAAATATTCGTCCCCCCTCCGCGTATTGTTTTTTACACATATGATTCCCGGGGAACGGGTTCTCGTTTCGTAATTTCTTTGTTTGTCAAAATGCTGCTCTCGCTGAAGCGTTGGCTTCGCTTTTGGGCTACCGCTCGATCCGAACCGTGCTCCCGCTGCAGTGCTGGCCTCATTTCTGCGCTTCCGCTCCTTCCGAATCGTGCTCCCGTTGCAGCGCTGGCGTCATTATTTTCAGGCGCCGTGCCACGGCATGCATGTTGGTCCTTCCAAGTCGGCCTTAAAACATAGAACATGGCGACCCGAAAAAAACATCGGAAGTAATTACACATTCGGTACCGATTCGTTGATTTTTTGAGCCGCAAGGAAGCCCCACTTTGGGGCGTCACCACGCAATTCTATGTCAAGCTACGCGTCCTTCGAATCGTGCTCCCGCTGCAGCACTGGCCTCATTTCCGCGCTTACGCACGTTTCGAATCGTGCTCCCGCGCTGCAGCGCTGGCATCAATCTTTCCAGCGCCGTGCCACGGCATGGTTGTCGGTCCTTCCAAACAGGCCCCAACATATAAAACATGCCCCCCGACAAAAAAAAACATTCGGTGTCGAAGTGACTGCACATTCGGTGTCGATGATTTGTTCTTTGGGGCCGCAGAAGCAACCCCCCCCTTCGTCGGGCCCTGGGCGATCCGGCTGGAAAACGCTGACCCCACTGGACCCCATGAGGGGTCCAGGGGCCCAGTGTGAGCCGATTGTTCAAGGAAGCCAGACCATCGAGCCTGGCAACCCGCCCTACTATTCCCTGACATCCGTCCTCGCCCGCCGCAGCTTCCCCCGCCGCCGCCGCCGCCGTCGTCGTCTGCGTCGTTGTCGCCGTCGGCAATTTCAGTGCGTTCCCTGGAGCTTCCGGAAGTCTTCGGTCCATCCGCCACGCTTCGTGCAGAGCTCTCCGGGGAACCCAGGGAGATTTGGAAGGGGGCTCGGGGAACGCAAGGCAGCGTGTCGAAAGGAAAGGGGGGGCCTTACAGTACCCCTACCAGACGGCACTTGGCATTCGAAAATACCCACATCGGGCAAGCACGGTTGCGCAGGACATAGAGCCTGGATTCCGGACAGGCCTTCTCCTTTCGCACACGGGCCATTTACTCTCCAAGGTATCCGGTGCCATGCCATGGCATTCAATGCGATGTTGCGTTGTGCTCCGTTGAGAGATGTCACGCTTTGCGATGTTACGCTTTGTGATGTAATGCGGCACTACGCAATGCCAAACCATGCTGTGACATGCTCTGCTCTGCCGAGCTCTTCTACACCATGCTATGCCGTGCTTGACAATGCATCGCAAACCCTCTCGGGAGCCTTGCCTTGATCGACCTCAGCTTGTGCGCATACAGAAGAGATTTGCGCCATAGTAAAGGTTGGGAGGGAGGGAGGGGTATGACGACATACGTGACGCGAGCGCACCTAGCTTGTCCTCCCCCCTCTCCTCCCTCTTACCTCCTCCTCCCCAGCCATGTGTTTCAACCGCCTACTCCTGATAGCACTCTGGCGGCTCTCCTCCTCCTGCTCCCACTTCTCTTTCTCCTCCTGCTCCTCCTCCTCCTCCTCCTGGTCCTCCCCCTCTTGCCCCCCTTGTCCCTTCTGCTCCCTCTCCTTCTCCTCCCCCTCCTCCTATGTATTTATCCTCCTCTTCCTGCACCTCGTGCTCATCTTCTCCTTCCTCCTCCTCATCCTCCTCCTTTTCTTGCCCCTTCTCTTCCTTCTGCTCCTCCTGCTTTTCTTATCTTCTCTTCTCGTCTCTTCTCTCATTGTCCCTTCTCTTCTCGTCTCGTATTTTCTCTTCTCTTATTTTCCCTACTGTTATCTTCTTTTATATTATCGTCTCTTATCTTCCCTTCTCGTTTCGTCTTCTCCTCCTCCTCCTCCTCCTTGCTCTTCTCCTGCTCCCACTCATCTTTCCCCACCTCCTCCTCCTCCTTGTATGTATCCTCCTTCTTCCTGCTCCTCCTCCGCCTCCTTCTCCTTCATCCCCCCTCTCCCCCTCGCACCATTCATGTGCTGACTGCTTGCGTTCCCCACATCTCTTTACACGCACACGCACAAACACTCCTTACCCGTTCCCACCTGGCTCACATCCGCTGAACATGCGCCCCCAAACCCCTCACGAGGTCCATCCCTCCATCCCGATCCGTTCTCCGACGCGGATATCCGCCCGTGGCGACGAGATGCCTCCAAAGGAGGCCCAACAAAGAGGACGAAACGCCCCAAGCGGGGCCGCTGGTGGCTCGACCTGGCCCCCCTCCGACCGGCTTTTGCCCCTCGGAGAGCGCCTCAGGAACTCCTCGGAGAGGCCGCCCTCGGACAGCTCCTCGAACAGCGCGTTGCTGAGCAGCACGTCCGCCCGCAGCGGCAGCGTCGGCAGCGGGGCGGCGGGGGGCATGGCTCCGCCCGGGGAGGGGGGGGGGGGGGGCGCGCGCGCGCGGCCCCTGCCCCCGCGGCCGGCCGCGGCGGAGGGTGGCACGGCACCAGGTCTGCCGGGGAGAGGGGCAGGAGAAGCCCGCTGCCCTCAGAGCCCACGTGTATGCATGTATATATATATATATATACATCGAGAGAGAAAGAGAGAGACAGAAAGAGAGAGAGAGAGAGAAAGAGACCAACGAGAGAACTAAGCGACTGTGCGGCCGCCGTCGCGCTGAGCACAAGCCGGCACACAGGAGGCGCCTGGCCCCTCAGGGCCAATCACCACTCCCAGTAAGCAGACCTCCAAGAACCCACCCCTCACGGGGATCGTGGCGGGGAAGGCGCCGGAGCGCACGCCGATGTGCCACGCGAAGCGTGATGATTACACAGCTCCCGTCGGAAAAGACATCGCCGCGAGAGAGAGAGAGAGAGAGCGAGTGAGGGAGAAGGAGAGATCAAGTGGCTTCACGACGTGAGACAAGCGGCCACCAGACATGCCGGGAATCTTGCACGCGCGAGGTGAGGAAGCAGAAGAAGCAGAGAAAGAGGGAGAGAGAGAGAGGGACGTGTGGTCGAGTCTGGACGCCTGGGTTCATCCCCTTCGGCTCCTCAGAGGCGGGGACATTTCTCGAGCGCCCTGGGCAGTGCTCTAAGCTGCGCTCCTGGCCTGGCCTCTGCTGCGCCTCCTCTCCCCGCCCGAGCCTCGCGAACTGTTTGGCGATCGTTGAGGTCACATTTCGTTCCCAATCCTCCCGTGTGCTGGGTCCTCGTTTTGAACACGCAGCGCCGCGCGTCTCCTCCTTCTGCTTCTCCTTCTCCTCCTCCCGCCCATCCTCCATCTTCTTCCTCCTCTTCCTCTTGCTTCTCCTCCTCTGCTGCTGCTCCTCCTCCTCCTTCTTCTTCCTTCTGATTATGCTCTTCCCTCTTCCGATCGCTGCTGCTCCTGCTGCTGTTGCGGCATTCCTTTCGGCCCCACACCCCACGAGCGTGTCCTGCTTCCCAGGGAGTTCCACTTACGGCCCCAACGGGGGTGACCACGCCCATTTCGGCGCACGCCTCAAACGTGTCCCGCCGCCCATAAGAGGCTCAACCTGTGGCCCCAGCGCGTCACCCCGCCAATTTCGGCGCACCCTTCACACGAGCCCTGCCCACCATTGGAGGCTCCACCTGTGACCCCAGGAGGGGGTGACCACATGGCGTCCCTCTGCTCACTTCGGCGCACCCCTCACACGTGTCCTGCCCAACGTAAGAGGCTCCACCGATGGCTCCAGCAGGGGCGACCACCTGGCGCCCCCCCGCCCAGTTCGGCGCACCCTTCAACCATGTCCTGCCCCTCTTTGGAGGCTCCCCCTATGGCCCCAGGAGGGGGTGACCACATGGCGTCCCCATGCCCACTTCGGCGCACCCTTCACACATGTCCTGCCCCTCTTAGGAGGCTCGACCACTGGCCCCAGGGGGGGTGACCACACGGCGTCTCCCCGTCCATATTGGCGCACCGCTCGAGCGTCTCCTGCCCATGAGGAGGCGGCTTCACCTATGGCGCCAACGGTCTATCGACCCGTTGAACATGATGATTTGCAGTCGCTTCTTGCCCAAGTGTCATTTGCCGCATGCTGTTTGGGAGTTTCTGTCCGTGTTTTGCAGGGCGCCGACAGTGGCATATTTTCAACATGCCATTCCTTTCATGCCAGACACCCACGGACTTCGGGCAGCCATTGGCAACAGAGGTGGTCCATCGGACCCGCTGAACACATCGTTTGCAATCGCTGCCCTTTAATGCTGCCAGGCGCCCACGAATTTCGGATAGTAAGTTGTAGCACTTGTGAATTCAGAGGTCCTTCCAATAGTCGCCTCGCGTTTGTGTAAGGTTGGGTTCGTCGCCAGGCTAATTTTTCCCAGCTGCGACGGAATCAACGGTAGGGACGGCGGATAACCGAAGCAAATGCGAGAGAAGCAACATCAATACAGACGCTGGGAACTCGCCGCTTGGGGGTGCGTTCGGAGGGAGCGCGGAGTGGGTGGGTTGGCGGGGAAGTGACCCTGGTCGTCCGTACACCCCCCCCTCTTCCCTTCCTTGCCTCCCCTCCGCGTGTCCATGTCGGCACACCCATCACGCGCTTCGTGGCCCCACAGGGAGGTCCACCGAAGGCCCCGGAGGCCTAGTACTCATTTCGCCCGTTTCCATCTCGGCGAGCCCCTCGCACGCTTCGTGGCCCCGTAGGGGGCTCCACCGAAAACCCAACTGGCTGAGTCTGCATATTGTCACATGTTCGTAGCCCCACAAGTAGAGCGCATAACAACCACCCGCATAAGAAGCACCCCGACAAGCGAAGTCGTTTAGTAAACGCACCTAAATAATTAAGGCATCAAGCAGGACATGGCTGTTTGTGAAACGCCCAGGGCCGTTTAGTAACTGCAAATGGTTGACGCTTCGCGTATCCCCACCAGCCTGGTGCTGTTTGCCTGACTCACGCCGAGCGATCGACCTCTGCGTGTTTATGGTCGCGCCGCCGCGCCATTTTGGCTGCGCTTACTTGCTGGTCGCCACCGGGATTTCCAACGCCACCGGGTTTGGGAGTATCGGTTCTGGCTCTCCTTCTGAGTGGCTGCCCGCTCGCTCGCTTCGCTTGACTTTCTTTTCCTGCTGCCTAGTCGCGGCCCGACTAGTGTTCGGACGGCTTTCGACCCGCCTCGCGAGCCTGTTGACCAAAAAGTATCCCCACCAGCCCATCCAGAAACGATGCCCAGGAGAGCTGACGGGAGAAGGGAGGAAGAGACGCACATAGTGAAACAGCGTGGGCAACAACTGTAAGTTGGGAGATCTCTGGTAGCGAATGGTACGGGTGCTGCTGTTGATGCTGTTGCTGCTGCTGCTGCTGCTGGTGCTGGTGGTACTGCTGCTGCTGATGCTGCTGGTGGTGTTGTTTGTTCTCGCGCTGTGCTCCTGGTGCCGTTGTTTCTGTTGGTGGTGGTGCTGCTGTTGCTGCTGGTGTTTGTTTTGGAGGCCTCTTGGAGCGTCTGGGGGGCTTCTTGGGTGCCTCGGGGATCCTCTTGAGGCCTCTGGGGGGTCTCTTGGAGGCCTCTTGGAAGCGTTTTGGGCGCCTCTTGGGGCCGTCTGGGTGCCTCTTGGGGTCCTCCTGGAGCGCTCTTGGGAGGCTTTGGGAGGCGCTCTCGGGGCCATCTTGGAGGAGATCGATCAAAGAAGGGGGTTCCCTAATTACGCCCTTCTCGGGAGCCCCCCAAATAGCCTCCTGGACCAGTCTTGGGGCGCTCCTAGATGGGGCCGTCTTGGGGCTCTCTTGGGCCCCTCTTGCGGCCCTCTTGGGCCATCTTGGAGCCATCTTGAGGCCTCGGATGGCCATCGGAAGCGAAAAGGCGAGAAGGCAAACATCATTGGTTTTCTTCTGGTTTCTGTAGGATTTTGGCTTCTTGGAGGCCTCCTTGGAAGTCTCGGAGGCCTCTTGGAGCCGTCTTGGGGCGGTCTTGGAGCCTCTTGGAGCATCTCGGAAGCCATCTTGAGGCATCTTGCGCTATCCTGAACCATCTTGGAGTTCACCTCGGGCTCTCTGAGCCCCTCTTGGAGCCGTCTTGGGCCATCTTGGAAGCTCTGACCGCTCGCGAACCCCCCCGTCCAGGTCCAGGGGAGGGGGTAGGGGGGAGAGGTAAACCCCTCCCCGAAGGGGAAGAAGGGGGTTGGAAGAGGAAACTCCCTAGACCACCTACGCCCGGAGGGCTGGTGGGATTACGGGGGTCGGGGCGTTTCTTCTTCCGCCTCCTCCGCCTCTTCCTCCTCCTCCTCCTCCTCCGCCTCTTCCTCCTCCTTCCTCCCTTCCTCCTCTCTCGTTCCCCCCTGCTTTCCCGCTCGCCCTCCCCCCTCCCCGAACTCCGCCCCTCCTCCGCAGGGGAGCCTCAACGCCGAGGGGCGCTCACCGGAGAGCTCCGTGCCGCACCACAGAGGTGGACCCCGGCGCTCGCCAGGAGCCTGGCCCAAAATGCGCTCGCCCGTCGTGAGAGCCCGCTGCGGAGAGCCGCGTAGTCTATGAGCGTGGGAGATCTCCGCAGTCGTGGTTTTAGGGTGGGTGGGTCGAGCTTCGAGGTCGGATGGGTCGAGGTTCGAGGTTTTCAAGCGCAGCCGTGGTGCTCTACGGTGTTCAGGCCTCGGGATGCTTTCCAGCAGCTGCGCCGCGCCGAGAGCGTTCCCAGGGTACCCGAGACGTCCCGAACGGCCGCCAGATACCCGAGATATGACACCGACGAACCAGCTTCTCGCGTCATGAAGCAATATCGGCGGGAATTGTTCGGCTATTTTCAACCCGCGGGGGGGCCCTAAACACGACTCTGGACGAGAAGCCGGTCCCCGGGAAGGGGTCCCAAACGTCTGGGGAACCACGCTGTGAACAGATGGCGACGTCGGGGGTCCCGGGTGCTGGCCGTATGCGCCACATGCCTGGAGTTCTTTTGCAATCTGCGGCGAATTCTTGGAGTCCAACCGCGCTAGAAATGCCGACCCATCGATTCTACGCCCTTCTCCTGATAGCTGCTCTGACCCTGATAGGCTCTAGACACCATTGAACATGCGAATCTAACCACCACTACATTCGTCTACCCACCTCGCGGTTGCCACGCTCATGGTTCAAAGCGGGCATCGCGTGCTTGCATAATGCAACTGGTCAAATATGGAAGGGGATGCTCGAACCGATATATTTTTGTTCGATTGCGTCTCTCCACTCCAGCCCGCGGGGGAAATTACACTCTGGCCGCCTTGCAGTGCAGCACGCAAAAAACACGAAGAAGACATGGAGAAGCACCACCATCACAATTCTGACGCCCCCCATGAGACGTGGCTCACTCCGCGCCTGGTTCTTCACCGTCTTGGCTTCCTTCTCGGCCCTTGCAAGCCTTCTCTCCACCTTGGGGACCATAGCAGCTTGCGTGCGAACGTCAGACAGTGACTCGATCTCACATCGCTTCTGCACACTGCCTGTAGCGCTTCTCTTCTGCCTCTGCTGTCGCTGATGCTGCTGGCGCCGACCCCCTACTTTGCGCTGCCATGGAACTTGACAACGCCATCGGGTCTGGTCGTTGCCATGCTAGGAATCTCTCGCGTCGGGCAGCTCCGCGAGCCTCCATGGACTCAGGAAGGGCAGACCGCGCCCAAAAACCTCGAACCTCGATCCCCCCTCCTCCCAAGATGCCGATACCGCTGCTCCCCAGATCCCTCCCAAGATTCGTCTAAACCAGGATTTCGAGGCAAATCCAGCCGTGGCGTCGAGAGAAGGGCAGCGGTATCGGTATCTGTTTCGCATCAGAGTTTGCTCTCTTCCTCCAAATCAGCTGTTTTCCGCCTCCAGCGGGCTACGCGCCCAAGCGACCCGAGGCAAGAATGACCTTTGCTGCCTGGCTTCAGGGGGCCGCGGGGGGAACAGGTCCAAGCGAGCATGCAGGTGCTGCGGAGGGCACCTGCGTGTCCGCACCTGGCAAACGGCCACTCTTACGCGTAGCCGATCCAGACAAGCTGGTGGTAAGAGGCGACCGCCGTGACCAGACAACCCGCCTTCCAGAAACCATGAACCCACAACAAAGTGGCGTCTCCTGGGGAGGCGAATTCCTATTCCGCCAACTTCCGCCAGCCTTCTGCCGACGGAGGCGCCCTCGGTTTACTTCTGCGGCCTTCCGCCGCGGAAGACAACGACACTGGAGAGGCCGGCTCTGGAGCGCCCCTCTTGGCGAGAGGGCAGACAAGCAGGCGAGCGGGCGAGCCGCGTGCCGGACAACTGGTGGGTGAGGAGGAGGAGAAGGAGGAGGAGGCGGCGGCGGGGGAGGAGGGGGAGGAGGAGGGAGGAGGAGGAGGAGGAGGAGGAGGAGGAGGAGGAAGAGGAAGGAGGAAGAGGAAGAAGACGAGGAGGAAAAGCAGGATGCGGAGAATGATGAGGAGGAGCAGAAGGAGGAGGAGGAGGAGGAGGAGGGGAGGAAGAGGAGGAGGATCAGGAGGAGGAGGAGGAGGAGGAGCAGGAGGCGCAGACGGAGGAGGAGGAGAAGGAAGAGGAAGAGGAGCAGGAGGAGGAGAAGGAGGAGGAGGAGGTGGAAGATGAGCAGGCGGAGGGAGGGAGGAGGAGGAGGAGGAGGAGGAGGAGGAGGAGGAGGAGGAGAGGAGGAGGAGGAGGAGGAGGAGGATAAGGAGGAGGAGGAGGACAAGGATGCGGATGAGGATGTGGATGCGGATGATAATGCTGATGATGTTGATGATGCTGATGCTGCTGATGATGATAAGGACGATGCTGATACTGATGCTGATGCTGATGATGATGCTGATGCTGCTGCTGCTGATGATGATGATGATGATGATGATGACGAGGAGGAGGAGGGAGAAGGAGGAGGAGGAGGAGGAGGAGGAGGCGGGCGCGCGGGAAGGAACGCTCAACTCCTCGGCGGTCTCCGCAGGTGCGGAGGGGCGGACGCACGAGGGACTTTCTCCTGGCCAGCACCAGCGCGCCCCCCCCCCCCGACTCGCCGACCGCGGTATCCCCGACGGCCTGGTGGACGTCGGCGGGCGCCTCGGCCGGCCGAGCCGTTTGTGGACGACCCCTGAATAGGGGCCTGCTGGGAAAAGGGAATGAATACGGAGGACAAGGAGGAGGAGGCGGAGGAGGAAAATGAGGAGGATGAGGAGGATGATACGGAGGAGGATGAGCAGGATGAGGAGGCGGAGGAGGACGAGGATGAGGATGAGGATGAGGATGAGGATGATGATGATGATGAGGAGGAGGACGAGGATGAGGATGCGGATGATGATGCTGATGATGATGATGCTGCTGCTGATGATGATGATGCTGATGCTGATGCTGATGCTGATGATGAGGAT
The DNA here is from genome assembly GCA_963575745.1 of Prorocentrum cordatum. NCBI lineage: Eukaryota > Dinophyceae > Prorocentrales > Prorocentraceae > Prorocentrum > Prorocentrum cordatum. The sequence continues at coordinate 182,780 of CAUYUJ010017247.1, read as the reverse complement.
GCGGAGGAGGAGGAGAAGGAGGAGGAGGAGAAGGATAAGGAAGAGGGGAGGATGATGATGACGAGGATGAGGATGATGATACGGAGGAGCAGGATGATGATGATGCTGTTGATGATGATGATGCTGATGAGGAAGAGGAGGAGGAGGATAATGATGATGATGATTGTGATGATGATGACGATAAAGGTGGTTATGATGATGATGCTGATGATTATTATGATGATGCTGATGAAGATGACAATTATGATGCTGCTGCTGCTGATGATGATGATGCTGATGATGGTGATGGTGATGGTGATGATGATGATGATGATGATGATGATGATGATGATGATGATGATGATGATGATGATGATGATGATGATGATGATGATGATGATGATGATGATGATGATGATGCGGAGGAGCAGGAGGAGGAGGAGGAGGAGGAGGAGGAGAGGGGAGAGGAGCAGGAGGAGATGGGGGAGGATGAGGAGGATGATGATGATGAGGAGGAGGAGGAGCAGGAGAAGGAGGAGGAGGAGGGCGGGGGAAGAGGAGGAGGGCGGGGGAAGAGGAGGAGGTAAAGTGGGATGAGGAGTGGAAGGGAGGAGGGGGAGAGGGCCGAGGGGGGCGCCTCAGAGCCAGCGCGGATGCATCACATGGCGCTCCTGGGGGGGGAGGGTGGGAGGGCCGCCGCCGATCGGCAAGCGACCGCAGGCCCCCGTGCCTCCTGCTGTGTCCCAAGGGCCGCTGCTGCCGGGAGGAAGCCTGGATCCGCTTTCCCTTTCGCCGTGCGGCGAGGGCACTGGATGAGGAACCAGTGGATGAGGAACCCAGGGTCTCGAAGCTGGTGGAACTCCATCTGAGGCTTGGCCATGGGCATCACCGCCGCCCTCATCAAATAAATAGTCCTCCAGGGTTTGGAGCCTCCTGGGCACATTCCTGGATGGACGCCCCGACCGTAACAATGCCACATGTTTCGAGGCTGGTCATGTTAGCTCGCGCGCGAGCCCTTCGCATTACGAGCCACGTGAAAGGAGTTCGCGAAGCAGATCCGCAACCCCAATCGACAGGGGTGACGGCCGATGCTGCACAATGCAGCGCTGTACCGCCCAGGCCGATGCAGCGACCCCAAATGAGGAAGCCTAGATCCACTGCCGCACACTGCGAGATGCATGGCTCGCTGCTGGACAATGGCGCGGGTGCTCCTTCTCCACAGCCACCGCCCCGCTACCGCAGCCCCCCTGCTAGAGCAGACACGCTCAGATCTGCGGCACCAGAAACGAAACCAGGCTCCCCCCCGCGGACAAAGACACACAGTCCCGCGCCACGCTCCGCTGTGCCCCCGCGACCTGGCCGACTCCGGAAACCCGGAAGTCACACAAACGTCACCTGAAACAGCCTGTCTGTCTGTAACGAGGTTCTGGCTCATTCTTCCAACGCCCGGTGAGGGATGCGGGGCCCTCGAACGCGATGGCCCATCTTGGTCCCCCTGGCCGGCTTGGCCCCAGGCCCCCGATCGTGGCCCACCATCGTTGTCTGTGTGAGCTGCTCGGGGTCTTCCAGGCGGCGCGCCCGGGGTGGAAGTGAGACGGGGCGGGCCTTCTCAGAAGGCTCGGAAGTACCCCAGCCTTCTGAGCAGCCTTCCCCGCAGACACCGAAAACCTCTCTGAAGGCTTGAGGGCTTCTGAGAAACCCCGCCGCCTTCTCGGAAGGCCTTCACCTTCTCACTAACCCCTCGCTCGCCCCCGATCGTGGCCCCCCGTCGTGATCTGTGCGAGTTGCTCAGGGTCTCCCGTCGCGAGGGTGTCACTTTCCTCGCTCTTGCTCCCCGCGCGCGCCGCCCGTGCACAGGCGATGGCTCCTCCGACGGGGCTCCGCGAGGGTATTGCAGTGGTGAGGCCTCCTCTCTCGACGGCTGCTCGGCCCGTCCCAGTGGCCGAGAGGACTTCGCTCCTGGCTCGCAGCAGCGCAGCAGGAGGAGGAGGAGGAGGAGGAGGAGGAGGAGGAGGAGGAGGAGGAGGAGGAGGGGGAGGAGGAGGAGGAGGAGGAGGAGGAGGAGAGAGGAAGAGAGGGGAGGAGGAGGGGGAGGATGAGGAGGGGAGGAGGGAGGAGGAGGAGGAGGAGGAGGAGGAGGAGGAGGAGGAGGAGGAGGAGGAGGAGGAGGAGGAGGGGGAAGAGGAGGAGGGGGAGGAGGAGGAGGAGGAGGGGGAGGAGGAGGAGGGGGAGGAGGAGGAGGAGGAGGAGGAGCTCTCCGCCGAGTGCTCTCTCCACGCCCCCCCCCTGCAGCAGGAGAGAAGGGGGGGGACGCCTCGGCTCGGGAGGGCCCCCGCCCGCCCGCCTCTTGGAGCCGCGCCTGCGTGTGCCTCTCCTCCCTCTCCTCCTCGGCGCGCACCTGCGCCTCGAGCTGCTCGTCGTAACTTCTCGCCCTCTGGCGCGCCGTCGTCGTCGTCGTCGTCGTCGTCGTCGTCGTCGTCGTCGTCGTCGTCGTCGTCGTCGTCGTCGTGGTCGTCGTCGTCGTCGTCGTCGTCGTCGTCGTCGTCGTCGTTGTCCTTCGTGTTCGTCCTTCGTCGTCGTCGCTGAAAAACATATTCAGGGAGAGTAAGAACGGGCGAGCGAGAGAGAGACAGAGAGATACGTAACATTGAAGAGACAAAGAGGGAGAGGGGAGGGACAGAGAGAGAGAGCGCGCGAGAGAGAGAGAGACAGATAACATAGAAAAGGAGCGATATCAGAAGGATGAGGAAGACGAGGTGTGTGTTTGGAGCGGAATGAGGGAAGGGGGCGGCGTACACCTGTTATGATGGAGGAACGGAGGGGCAGAAAGGGAGTTTTCTGTGTTTCCCCATATCCTAAAATGGGGTTCTTGTTATTTCTTGGACGCCGCCGACTTCTCCTCCTTCTTCTTCTCCTTCTCCTCCCCTCTCCTCCTCATACCCAGACTTACTCATACACAGACTGACTCACACTCAGACTTACTCATACCAAGACTTACTCACACACACAAAATTACTCATACTCAGACCTACTCATACTCAGACCTACTCCTACTCAAACTTAATCATGCTGAGACTCACGCACGCCCCGCTCGCAGCCGTTTTGCGGGGATGCCTCAAGCGGTGTGCCTGTTTTCTGTCCCAGCATCCTTCGCTTTCGGAGCAGATTTGGAGGATGTCTCGAGCGAGGCGCTCATTTTCACGTCTCTGAGGGGAGCCGCCGAGGGGTGTTGCACGGTCCCGTTCGCGGTCGTTTTGCGGGGATGTCTCAAGCGGTTTGCCTGTTTTCTGTCCCAACATCCTTCGCTTTCGGAGCAGATTTGGAGGATGTCTCGAGCGAGGCGCTCATTTTCACGTCCCAGGTGGGCCAGATTTTGAGGATGTCTCGGTCGGTGGCCAGACTCGCGGGCACAGATTCTCCTCAGGATGCCACTGGAGGCTCCAACAGGCTCCAGGAGGCCCCAGGAGCCCACACGAGGTCCCACGAGGCATCAGGAGGCCACAGACAGACTCAAGACGCCACATGATGTCCCAAGAGGCTCTAGGAGGCCCCAGGAAGCTCCGGGAGGCCCCAGGAAGCCACAGGAGGCCCCAGGAGGCCAGAGGAAGCGCCAGGAGGCCTCGGAAGGCAACAGGAGGCCCCGAGAGGCCCCAGGAGCAGGAGGCCTCAGAAGGCAACAGGAGTGGCTCCAATCCCATGTGTTTGATGTATGCCTCTATAGATGGGGCCTCACCTGGAGCACGAATCCTGGATGTCATACGCATGTTTCTATATTTAGTGTCCTTCTCCTGTGTACTTATGTTCCTATAGGGCCTCTCCTGGGGCACGAATCCTTGGTGCTTTACGTGTGTTCCTATAGATTGCCCCCTTCTCCTGCGGCTCCAATCCGCAATGTATTATGTACGTCTGTTGCTATATATATATATATATATATATATATATATATATATATATATATTGCGCCTCTCCTGGGGCACGAATCCCCCCTTGGAGGTCCCAGGAGGCCCCAGGAGGCCCCAAGAGGCTCCTGGAGGCCCCAGGAAGCCCCAATATGTTCCAGGAGGCCCCAGGAGGCCCCGGGAGGACCCAGGCTCATGCGCAGAGACGCGCTCGTACTACTGAGGCTCATTCACACTCCAATTCATTCTCAGTTAGATTCATGACCAGGCCGTCACAACTGAAGCCTGTTTATATTCGAAAGCTCTTGCGCCTAGACTTTCACGGCGGACAGGTCCATGCGAATAGACACAAGCTTACTCAAACTCAGACCTACTCATACTCAGATCTACTCCTACTCAGACTTACTCATGCTGAGACTCACTCATACCCAGACTACCTCATACTCAGACTTGCGGGGCGCTGGTTTCAGCACCCCTAATGGGAGCCGCCAGGGGTGATTTCATGGTCCCGTGTGCGGCCGTTTTGTGGGGATGCCTCAAGCGGTTTGATTGTTTTCTGTCCCAGCATCCTTGGCTACCAGAGTAGATTGTGCGGATGTCTCAGGCGGGGCGCTGGTTTCAGCACCCCTAGGGGGAGCCGCCAAGGGTGTTTGGTGTTTTCGAGGCTCCGTTCGTGGCCGTTCTGTGGGGATGTCTCAACCTGATATTCGCATGTTGTGTTGCATGGCTAGACGCGCATTTCCTTGAAAAGATTCACATATGGGGATCTCCACGCAGTGACATTTTTTTTGGGGGGGGAAGGAAGATAACCATGAGGAGAAACAGGAGGGTACGATAAGGGCTAGGATGACGATGGTGGCGATGAGGATGATGATGCCGATGATGGCGACGATGGTGATTTGTGCGTGTCGTCCTTGCGCAGGGGCCATGCTAATCTGTGCTTCACCGCTCCTTTTTACTGGGTGGTCCCCGAAGGGCGTCGAATGACGCGGGTGAGGATGTATACAGTTCGCACTGGCAACGACAATTGTGGTGGTGTTGATGGTGACGGTGATGGTGATGAGGAAGACTGTGATGCTGATCGGAACGGTGATCGCCGCCCGCAACGGAGGCGTGGCGGAGCTGGAGGAACGCTCGTCCGACCCGCCCCTCGCTCCTCCTTCTCTGCCCACGCACACAGATCTGCCGCGGCCAGACCGTCAACGGGCACCGACCTGCACAGCACGCACCGTGACAGCGCGGCGCGGCACGAAGGCACAGCACAACCCTTGTGGCCAAACCTGGGACAGAAGAACATCCTTCAAGAACTTGAGACCCTCCGCCGGCCAAGCCACCCCAGGATGCACAAACACATGCCACAGGCACGAAAAGCCGACCTCGATCTTGCACTTCGGTCCGACCGTACACCTCCAAGCGTCAGACGGTCGTGGCGGCACTTTTCTCATGTCTTGGGCCTCCTCAGACTTGCGTAGGGCCGCGACGCCAGAACGGGCGGCCCAGGGATGGGGGAGACACAACAGAGAAACGTGCCCAACCCGCCTACGCCACGAGCGAACGTCAGGAGGCAGCTCCTCAGAGGTCTTCTCAGCTAGGTCTCGTTCCTCCGTCCTCCTTCCTCTCGTGGGCGGCCAAGTGGGGGGCGTCCAAGAGGGGGGGGGGGCGCAAATCATGGCCGGCGGCATGTGCGCGGCCCAGGGGTCGGGGGGTGGGGGACCGTAGAAGTATTGAAACACGAAGAGGCGCCATGAAACCTGGGGAAATATCATGGCCCCCGCCTTGATATCCACCCCCCGTAGGCATCCCCCCCCTCCTGGCCGTTCCCGATCCTCCGTCCTCCTCCTCCTTCTCCTCCTCCTCCTCCTCCTCCTCTGCCCCACCTCTCCTCCTCCTCTTCCTCCTCTTTCTCGTCCTCCTCCTGCAAGGACAGTGCCGGCCAGAACACGAACGCAACGCAAACACCAACCTCCTCTCAGCTTCAGGTGAGCCGCGCCGCCAGTGTAGAGCAGCAGCGCGCAGGTGGCGAGGAGCTCCTCCTCCTCCTCCTCCCTCCTCCCTCCTCCTCCCTCCTCCTCCTCCTCCTCCTCCTTCCTCCTCCTCCTTCCTCCTCCTCCCTCCCCCGTTGCTCTGCTGCCTCCTGCGCCAGGCCACCCGTTTTCGAGCTCTCGCGCTGCCCCCGGAGCCTCCAGAGGCATATACAGAGGGAGAGAGAGAGAGAGAGAGACAGATAGAAAGAGAGACAGAGAGAAAGAGAAAGAACACCACTTCAGCTCAAGCCACGCGGCGGGACCACCTCCGCGCCCTTCCGGTTTTTAGGAGGCAGCTCCTGCGAGGCCTTCGCAAGAACGGGGAAAAGCATTTAAGCCCGATCGAGCGGCCATCAGGCCTGATTGAGCTCAGGAATAGGTCGGACTCGGCAGGACTAGGCGGGATCAGGCGGAATTGAACGGGACTGCGCCGGATTGGGCTGGTTTTCGACCACGGATATACCAGCGCCGACGCTGAATTAAACCTCCCAGGAATCTCTGAGACTCGGCTGCTCCGGAGGATATATCGGGCGCCGCGGCCTTTTCAGAGCGTCCCAGCCCCGCCCGACCCCTGAGCCTGCGGTCACGAACTTTTGCTTAGCGTGTCGCGACGGCGGCCCCGGCGACACGCTGCCTTGCAAACGGATATCTTGTCGCAGCTCGGCATGTGGACGCCTGGGGACCGCGAAAAGCATAGCGTGTCGCGCCGAAGCGTGGTGTGCCAGAACAGGCGGCGCGACACGTTAGAGTGAGCCAGGGTTCGTGATCGCGTCCACCCCTCACGTTGCCCCTGAGGAGGAGAGGGGAGAGCGCCTCTGCTCCATCTTCTCCTCCCTCTCCAGCAACCACATCCACCTGGCGCACGCGAGGGGCGGGGCAGCGGGCACCGGGATGGAGACGGGTGCCGGAGGCGAGGGGGCGCAGAAGGGCGGCAGGGGAAACCACGGGGCGCCCCTCCTCTGCTGCCCTTGCAGCGGAGGGATGGGGCAGAGGAGGAGGAGATGGAGGAGGAGGGGGAGGAGGAGGAGAAGGAGGAGGAGGAGGAGGAGGAGGGGGAAGGAGGAGGAGGGGGAAGGAAGGAGGAGAAACTAGTATGAGGACAGCGGATGATGATGCTGATACTTGTGATGATGATGCTGATGCTGATGCTGATGCTGATGCTGATGCTGATGCTGATGATGCTGCCATGATGGGGAGGAGGAGGAGGAGGAGGAGGAGGAGGAAGAGACGGGGGAGGCTAAGGAGGAGGAGAAGGAGGATTAGGATGAGGAGAAGGAGCAGCAGGAGGAGGACGAGGAGGAGGAGGAGGAGGCATCGCCAGAGCATTCAGATCAAGGAGGGAGGGAGGGAGGGAAGGAGTAAGGAGAAGGTGGAGGGGGAGGAAGAAGGGAAGATGCCTCGGGATGTCCGGGAAAGGCAGACAGAAGCGACCGAAACTTAGAACACCTCTACACTCGATCCCTCAAACCTCGAGGAACAAGCCTCGAACCTCAAATGGGGAGAAGGATTCAAGCATCCGACGTCCCGCTTTTTTCACAACGTGACTCCTCAAAGATCTGAACCCCTTCTTCAGACCAGCTTCTCATCTTCAGTTGTTGTTGACGGTTCCGAGGCCCGGAGAGAGCCCCAGGAGGCTCCGAACTGCCAAAAACTTCTCGTCGCGTTTTTTGTCATGACGGGATGGGGTCTGGGGACGGAGGAGGAGGAGCAGGAGAAGGAGGAGGGAGAGGAGGAGGAGGAGGAGGAGGCGAAACAGGAGGAGGACGAGCAGGAGGAGGAGAATACGGAGGAGGAGGAGGAGGAGGAGAAGGAGGAGGAGAAGGAGGAGGAGGGGGAGGAGGGAGGAGGATGAGGAGGAGGGAGGAGGAGGAGGAGGATGATGAGGAGGAGGAGGGGGAGAGGAGGAGGAGGAGGAGGAGGAGGAGGAGGAGGAGGAGGAGAGAAGGAGGAGGAGGAGGAGGAGGAGGAGGAGGAGGAGGAGGAGGAGGGGGAGGAGGAGGGGAGGAGGAGGAGGAGGAGGAGGCGGAGGAGGCGGAGGAGGAGGAGGAGGAGGCGGAGGAGGAGGAGGAGGAGGAGGAGGAGGAGGAGGATGCATCACCAGAGCAGAGTACTGCGTACAATCAGGAGGGTGCCGGAGGGGCCTCCTCTCCACGCGCTGCAGGAACCACTCGGCGGGCTCGTTCTGCGCCCTGATCCCAGCCTCGGCGGCTCTCTTTCTCCTGCTGGTCGGCTCGGCGACTTCTTCTCTCGACCCGCATCCGCCCCAAATCGGCCCCCGGATCCCGCCTGGACCTGTTAAATTTTCCGCTCTGGACAAGCTTCTGGGGGCTCCGGGGGCCTTGAACAGGCACCCAGAGCCCGAATACAACTCCTGGCACGACCTTTGCGAGCCTCGTCCCCCTCTTCCCCTCGGCGTGTGTTCTAAGAACGTAGAGTTCTTGGACGGGGAATGTCGCCGTGGCGACGAGGGCCTCCCGGAAGCAGACAAGGGAGGCGGAGAACGTCACAAGTCTCGACCTTTCGAACCTCGAGCCGCGATCATTCTTCTTACGCCTCCTCATGATCCCTCCTCCACCCTCACCCTCGTCTTCCTCCTCCTCCTTTTCCCCCTCCTCCACATGATAGTTCCGCTCAAAATCAGTTCTCGAACCTCTCCCGCGGTCCGCCCTTGCCGATTTTTCAGGCTGCGTCCAGCCGTGGCGATGGAGAGCCTCGAGAAACGCCCGCACGACTCCTGGCCGAAGTTGCTGCCGCCTCCGCCGTCTTCGACCCTCCATCCTCCCCCGGTCCGCGGCCTCGGAGCTCGACACCCTCGACCTGAGCCGCCCAGCTTCGCGCCTCGCGCCATCCGCCCTGAAGGCAGGGCCGCTCTGCGACCCTCCCTCGACCCTCGGCCTCGGGGCTCGACCCTCGGTCCTCCCCCGATCCGCGGCCTCGGAGCTCGGCCCTCGACCTGGGCCGCCCAGCTTCGCGCCTCGCGCCCCGCGGTGCGCGGTCGCTTTCGCGCCCTCGCGCCGCCACCCGCGGACAAGGGCAGCTCTGCGGCCCAGGCCGCCACGCGCGGCGCACCCCTACTCTCCTCACCCCTTGCGGGCGACAACAGCCGACCATCCCCATCGAGGCGGGGCGGTGGGTCCGAGGGGTGTTGTTCAGACGCGGCCATGAATATCACCATCATCATCACCACAACCATTATCATCATCACCACCACCACCACCACCATCATCATCATCATCATCATCATCATCATCATCATCATCATCAGCAGCAGCAGCAGCATCATCATCATCACCATCATAATCATCATCATGACCATCATCATCACCAGCATACTCGCCATCATCATCACAACCACCATCATCATCACCATCATCGTCGCCATCATCACCATCACCATCATCATCATGACCATCATCATCATAATCATCATCAGCATCATCATCATCATCATCATCATCGCCATCATCATCATCAGCATCAGCATACTCATCCTCACCACCATCACCATCATCATCAGCGTCGTCATCACCATCAGTATCATAATCAGCATCATCAGCATCATCATCAGCAGCAGCATCACCATCATCAGTGTCATCAGCATCATCATCAGCATCATCATCATCATCATCATCATCAGCATCATCATCATCATCACCATCATCACCATCATCAACAACATCGGCATCATCATCACCATCATCTTCCTCGTCCTTTCCATCCTCCTCTTCCTCCTCCTGTTTCTCCTCCTCCTGCTCCTCCTACTGCCCCTCCTCCCCCTCCTGTTTCTCCTCCTCCTCCTCCTCCACCTCCTCCTCCTCCTCCTCCTCTCCTCCTCCTCCTCCTCCTCCTCCTCCCTCCTCCTCCTCCTCTCCTCTCCTCCGTCCTCCACTCCTCGCCCCTCCTCCCTCCTTGTATCCTCCTCCTCCTCCCTCCTCTCCTCCTCCTCCTCTCCTCCTCCTCCGCCTCCTCATCCTGCTCCTCCTCCTCTTCCTCCTCCTCCTGCTTCCTCCTCCTCCTCCTCCTCTCCCTCTCCCCCTTCTCTCCTCGTCCTCCTCCTGTTTTCCTCTCTGTTCTCCTCTTCTCATCCTCTCTTCTCTCTTCCTCTCTCCTCTTCCTCTTTTCTTCCTCTCCTCCTCCTCTCCTCCTCCTCCTCCTCCTCGTCCTCCCCCTGCTCCTCCTCCTCCTCCTCCTCCTTCTTCTCCTCCTCCTCCTCCTGCTCCTCCTCCCCCTCATCCTCCTCCTCGTCCTCCTCCTCCTCGTCCTCCTCATCCTCCCCCTCACAAGCCCTGGCTTTTCTACGATGCCGTGATTTTCTTGCAATGTGGGCTCCAAAGGGTCTGGATCCCTTCCCCGGGGCCAGCTTCTCATCCCGAGTGGTTTTGTGGACGGCCCGTGGGATCGGTCTTCGGGGACTTCGCCAGGCGCTGGATCTGGATATGGATATCTTCGGGCCCCCTGGGGCCAAAATGTATCCATATCCACCGCCCGCTGGGGTCCCAGGACGTCGGCTCCCCAGGCGGTGGATATGGGTTTATCATAGATCCCCGCAACACAGACGGGGGGGACAGGATCAGCTGACACCAATTCGTGAGGTCGGATCTAATCGGTGTGTGCGTCGGACCTCGCCGCATCGGCACGGAGCCCAGAACGAGCTGCATCGGTCGGTCGTACAGGTGCCCGCCAGCGCCTTCACGAGCATCGGGCCGCACCAGATTGCCCGCACGTCGAAACCTGATCGGGCCGGGCTGGCCGAAATCGACATCGGATCGGACCGGCCAGATCGACGTGGGCCCATGGAGGGGTCCAGACATCCTCCGACGTGGTGGCTTTCCCAATCCGCGGCCACAGAGCTCCCGACTCCTTCCCTGCATGAGTATCTAGCTAGTTCTGCGCCCAGGATCCGTTGTTGATAAGTCCTGGGGCCGCGGCTGAAAAACCTTCTCGTCGGCGGCCTGGCTGTCGGGCCACAACTCGGGCTCGGCGGCCGTATGGGGCGACCCGGGCCCCCAAGAATTCTCTCGGCGAGGTGCAGCTGCTGGAGAGCATCCTGGGGCGAGAACACCTTCAGGAGCTAGCGAGAGCTTCCGAACTCTAAGGACCAGGTCGCCGAACCAGACATCCGATGCTCTGATTTTTCAATACGGGCCGCCCGAAGTGTCGACCCAGTCTTGGGGACGGGCTTTCCATCCCGAGTCGTTTTCTGACGGTCCCAGGGCCTGGCGAGGACTCCCCAAGGGCCGAACATTGTCTAAAACCTGTCGTCCTGATTCTTCACTGCGCGAGCCCAAAGATCCGACTTCCTGATTCTGTCAATGCGCAGTCCCCAGAAGTCCAGACCCAGTCCCCAGGGCCTGTTGTTCGATCCCGAGCCGTTTTTCGAGGGCCCGGCGAGGACCTCCAGAGGCCGAACACTGGGGAGACTTCAGCCTTTTTGCTTATCAAACAGTGCGGCCGGGCCTAGGACAGAAGAGCTTCGTCCCCAAGAACATGAGACCCTCCGCCGGCCGAGCTGCAGAACATTCCAGGCTACCCTCCCCCAGGAGGCACAAGAATAGGGAGCCCACAAAGGACGTACGCGCCCAACCATGTACATGAACACGGCCACTCGATCCGCGAGACCGTCCGCGTGATACGAACATTCGCGCAATGCATACTCTCGAAACCAACGCGGATTCATGTACGTGTACGTCCTTCTGTCGCTCCTGAAAGAACGTCCCACAAGCACGAAGAACCTCAGGCCCCCCCCCCCCGGAACCGACCTCGATCTTATACCTCGGCCCGACGGGTACTTTGGGGCGGGCACGCCGCTCGGCTACGGCAGGTTCGCGTCGTGTCCACCCTGCCGCTGGTTCCTGACACTTTGGGGATCGTTCAAACTTGAACGATCGGCCGTTCCGTGAACGCCGTATCGTTCAACGACGGGCCGCTTCTGGCCCACGGGCGGCGTTCGACCCTAAACGCACGCGCTGGGGTCGCCGCCGGTCGGCACGACGCGAACCTGCCGTACACGCAGGAGTGACCCCGGGCAAGAGTGACCCCTGGTGCGCGGCTCCAGGGGGCGCGAGGTGGACAGACCCAGGCGCGCAGGCCGCTGCAATGTCAAAGCGCGCAGCGAAGAGGTCACTCCGGCGAAGGGTCACTCTTCCCTGGGCTAAAACTGGTCCTTCTCCTCCGCCTCCTCCTCCTCCTCCTCCGCCTCCTCCTCCTCATCCTCCTCCTCCTCCTCCTCCTCCTCCTCCTCCCAATGAGCCACCGCAAGCGACACGCGCAACAACAAAAATCGCACCGTCGGAAGCCCGGCCCCTCCGACGGCCGGCCGCTCCCAGGCCAGCGGCCAGCCGCTCCCGCTCCCGCAGCCGCTCCGCCAAGTCGTCGCGCCTCGCGCCCCGCCGAGCCCCCCGGGCGAGGCTCGGGGCCCTTCGCCGCCGCCCGCCGCCGCCGCCACGGCCCCTCGTCGTCGTCGTCGTCGCCGCCGCCGTTGTCGCCGTCGACGTCGTCGCCGCCGCCGCCGCCGCCGCCGCCGTCGTCGTCGTCGTCGTCGTCGTCGTCGTCGTAGTCGTCGTCGTCGTCGTCGTCGTCGCCACCTCCACCGCGGCGTTTTTCGTATATTTCGGCTTCTAGGGCTCGTTCTGGGGCCCCGGGACAATCAAAAATGAATCTGGGACGAAAAACTAAGTACCACCAGGGAAGGGGTCCAGATCTCTGGGGCCGCAGAGGGCAGGAAGGGACGGAGGCAAGCTTTACAATGAGAACATCCTCCAATATCCTCAAGATGCATGCAATAATCCCCCCAGAAACCACGAGAGGCCCCGAAGCGGCCCTGAAGAGACCTGCAAGATGCTCTCCCCAGAGGTCCCGAGAGGCCACCAATTGTCCCCACAAGAGGCCTCCAAGAGGCCCCCGAAGGGTATCCCAATAGACACCATCAGGCATCCAAGAAGCCTCTGGCCCACAATCAAGGCACGGTAGCGGCAGGGTGAAGACAAATTCGGATGAGTCGCGGGAGATCGAATTCCCCGAGCAGTCGCGGGAGTCATTTCGCCCCGGGGGCGGACGTGATCGAAGCTAGACAGCACTGCACCTAGAGCTAAAGAGCACTGGGACAGATCTACAAGGGTCACCCGAGGCCCAAGAGGACGGGAGGACATGGACAATCGGTTCCAAGGCAGATGGAAAGACCAGACACGATACAGTGGGGGCGCGCATCAAGAAACCATACAATGTTCGTCAAGACGTTGCTTGCACACCATTACGGCCTCTTCGCTCCTTGCGCTGCGCGGTGACTTCCCGCAGCCGTTGAAGAAGCTGCTGCGTTCAGGGTGCTCTGGGTTTCCCCTCAGGTGCGCCTCGCGCGCGGGCTTGCAGGGTTGGGTTTCTTGCGAGGGCTTCTTGCCGCCGCGCCCGCACTGGAATTAGTGACGCATCCTATCCCAAAGCTCACAAGCACACTCCGTTTTGCACCAGCCCGTCCCCGGAGGGGGAGTAGTAGGGGGAGGAGGAGGAGGAGGAGGAGGAGGAGGAGGAGGAGGAGGAGGAGGAGAGCAGGAGGAGGCAGGAGGAGGAGGAGGAGGAGGAGGAGGAGGAGGAGGAGGAGGAGGAGGAGGAGGAGGGAGGAGAGAGGAGGAGGAGGAGGAGGAGGAGGAGGAGGAGAGGAGGAGAGGAGGAGGAGGAGGAGGAGGAGGAGGAGGAGGGAGGACAGGAGGAGGAGGAGGAAGGAGGAGGAGGAGGAGGAGGAGGAGGAGGAGGAGCAATAACATCATCGGCGGCGCCGCTGCTGGACGCTTCTTGCGACGGCGCCCACCACCGCTGTACGCCTTTGCTGCTGCTGCTGCTGCTGCTGCTGCCTGTGGCTCAGCCGCCGGCGAGGCTGCAGCAGCCGCTGCCGCTGCCACCGCCGCCGCCGGTGTCGCAACTGCCACCGCCGCCCGTGCCGCTGCGGCAACCGCTGTGGCAAGTGCGCTGCCGCTGCCGCTGCCGCTGCCGCCGGCGCCGCCGACGGCATTCCGCGGCCCGATGTTCAGGCCCCGTGGCCCGTCGCGCCTCTCAGGCTCGTGCTCACCACGGGCCCTGCTACGAGCCTGGCGGGGCCGGTACGGGTCTCGACTCTGAGAAGGCCGTCCTCTCGTCACTTCTTCCTTCCTTCTCCTCCTCCTCCTCGTCCGTCCTCCTCCTTCTTTGCTCTCCCCCTCCTCCTCCTCCTCCTCCTCCTCCTCCTCCTCCTTCTCCTCCTCCCTCCTCCTCCTCCATCATCCTCCTCCATCTTCCTCCTCCATCTTCCTCCTCCATCTTCCTCCTCCATCTTCCTCCTCCTCCTCAACCCTGGACGCCCGCACTGGGGTCGCCGCCGCGCTGGCACGGCACTAACATGCCGCATGCAGTGCTCGCCATAATCACGCGGACTGCAGTGCCAGCAGATCGCAGCTGCTCGCTGTCGCAGAAGCTCGGCTGACCACGGCCTTCAGGGTCAACGGGTCCACCGACGGGCCCGGCATCATTGCTGGCGGGCCGCGTAATTCGGCGCCACATGATGCGCATGTGTTCTGCCCTGGCGGTTGAGAAGGGATACTTGGAGCAGTGACGTGTATGCAGATGTTGCTTGATCTGACTTTCACCGTTGGCTACGCTCCGAATGAATGTCACGGGGTGCTCAATAAGAGAACGGCGCAAGTGTTTGCCCGGCTCCCTGCGAGGACCATCCCCATACTGATCATGGGCGCTAACTCGAGGATGTGATCGGTGAGGGCCGGCAACTTACGTTGGCACATATGTCGCTGATGAAGAACAACCGTGCGACACTTTCTTGCGAAAGACCTTGGAACATCACCATCTAACGGCTCTGAACACGTTGACCGACCGAACCGGCTGCATGTGCGCCTGCGCGTGTGAACGCACGCGTGGAGTCGCATGAGGAGGTGGGGGATGGCAGAGGACCGACTTCAGATGATCAAAGCCCGCATGAGCCGGAATCATTCCCTGCTTGCCCTCAAATTTTGCGTGGGGCCCATTTGCGATTCGACAAGGTACGCACCGAGAAGCTGGGACCGTGAGCGAATCTCGAGATGCACCCATTGTGCAGAACGTAGCTACGATGACTTCTCGTCCGTGAAAGGATTCCTGGAGCCCTTCGCGCCAGATCCCCAAAGCTTTTGCCTCCAGAATGCTGGTGCCGCGCACGCAACCCTCGACAACATTGCTCGCGACTTTTTCGGAGGCAGCCGAAGCAAACCAACCGCCGTTCAGATACGACCCGCGCGCTGGAATAACGCACTTCTCGCTGGCAAAAGAAACTGCATCATTTGCGTAAGGTCCCTCTCGATATTCTCTTCCTCCACTTCTCCCCGTACTTCTGCTGCCCATGGCTTCGGTTGGGCGGGGTGGGGTTTCGTTGTTTTTTTCTCCGCCGCGAATTTCTGCAATTTCGAAGGTCGTCGTGAATGCTACGAACCACGCGCGTGTGTGGCGAGTGCGAGATCGGGCTGTAAGATGGGCGGCAAACGCATGCGGCTGCATTAGAGACACTGGTGCTGCGTTGGGAACTTTCTCGCCCGCTCGCGCGTAACAGCCTGTGTCTGCTCCGCGCAGCCCAATTTTTTGTTCTCTGCATGTGTTTGGCAGTAGTTGGCGCGCTCTGGCGAACTTCGCCATTCCAATCTTGCCCCGTGCGCCCGTTCTGAAAATTGTCGTTGTTGGACGTCTCCAATGCCATTCGATGCCTGCAGTGGATCTGCCCTGCACTACGCCACCATCGCGAGGCGCCGTCGCAATGGCGTCAGAGCTAAGCATTTGCTCCAGATGAGCTTAAGAGAGGGCTCGAGTGGACGAGCCAGAAGCTTGTGTACTCGTATGATTCGTGTGTCCACAGCTACTATGTCGACTTGTGGAATCGGGGCCAACCTATGCCTGCGGATGCGGAGGGTAGTTGCGCGGGCGGAGGGAGGAACCCATCCATGCCGACATTCGCACGGATGCAAGACTGGTCAGAGGTACCACGTTCTATCATGCTACGAGTGCGTTTCACAGTGTTCGTCATGACCAGCTGAGATTGCACCTTCTTGCTCACTGTAACTACTTTGGGGCGGAGATGCTCGGACAACGCTTGACGCTAGCTCTGGCGGGAATAAAAAGCAAGGATGCGGGCCTTCAAGGAATTGTTCCTGGCGACGCTGGACGCTGGTGTCGGGATCTGATCCTGGGGGGAGTTGAAATCAACCTATCGACAAGTTTCGAGATCCAAATGCTCGGGGGGATCTATGTTCCAGTCCAGCGGTTGAAGCGTTGCATCGCGGGTGTTGTGGAGGCTAGACAGGTGTATCAACGTTGTTGACAGTGAATTCTTCGGCATCTCCTTTCGAACTTTTTGGATGACGTAGCGCGCGTCCGCCGCCTATGATTACGCCGCTCAATGCCGCTCGAGTACGGATGCTAAGTGCACCCGTCTTGATTCAAAGCTGTCCGTGATAGGTGGCTTCGAGCGTCGAGAAGAGGACTTCGATTGTACTGGCGAAGAGGAGAGGATTCAGCACGGGATGAGACGGTTGCATCGTCACAAGGGGCTGGGGAGGCAAAGTGCTTAGGCGGCCAGATGCACTACATATGCAGATGCAAACCTGAGGGTGATTTCCCGAGTCAAGCGAGCTAAGCAGGAGTTTACCAGTGGGGTGGAGTTACCACTGGCAGGTGGATGCGAGTGATCTTTCAGACTGTGGGAGGCGTGTAGCAATTGGCATAAGTGACTGCACATCGTGCATTGAAGGAGTGCAGGTGCCTCTCGCACGGCGTGCTCTGCAAGGCACAATTGGAGGTCACTCATGAACGTGCGTGCTTGCGTGTTGGAGTCAGCTACTGTTAGACATATGTCTGCGTTGCACGCTTGTCGTTGCCAGAAGTGTGTTCTGCACTTGCACGATGTCCTGCCTCCGTATTTGCGATGCTGATACCAGGAATGCGATTCTCGAGGTCAAGAAACAACTCCGCTGAAGAGAATCGAGGGGAAGCCACGGGTATTCAGTATTCGACGGCATCGATTGGGAGGAGCCTGAGAAGGCAGCGGCGGCGGGAGATGACCACGCAACTGATTTGCGATGGTCGGGGGGAGGGTGTCATGGATCATCCCCGAGATGGTCTGGCACGTTCACGCATGCTCACACCTTTGTCTAGGCTTGAGTAACAGACATGACCTGGAGCAGTGGGTCCTGCTTGCAGCTCGCAGTGATTCCCGAGCGGAGCGTTGCCCGTGCCAACGTTGCCTTGCGCGTGCCCCTTGCGCCAGCCACAGCTATGCCAGTGTGGGCTGTGCAGTTCTTGGCAGCGGAGGAGAGGCATCGGCAGCTTCCCGGGGCCGCGCAGGAAACTCTGTCCATGCGACGTCTGCGGCGGAGGCGGTGCACGATCCAGGCCGAGAGCTTTCGCGAGGGCCCCGGTGGCTCGGCCTTGTCAACAGCCCGCTTCCGGGGAAGACTGGGAGGGAAAAAGAGAACACGCCACAAGCATAAACTTGTCTGGCGCTCCGCGCGGAGCACCACACGTTTACGGTCATGGCGATGTTTCCTCTTCCGATGGGGGGCTGTACGCGGGCTTGGCCCTCTCGGCGCGCGCCTTGCATGGCCGCGCGTAGGGCGCTGACCCCCGCGCGCCGCCCTGTCTTTCAAGGACCAGCTTAGCATGAGACCCTTGAGCCAGGCGGTGCCCGTTGCCAGATGGCCGCGCTCCATCACCAGTCAGGTGAATCTGGGGAGGGGGCACGAAGGATATGAAGACGAGAAAGGATAATAGGGGGAGCAGAGGTGGAGAAGAAGAGGCAGGATGGCCGTGGGAGGATGGTGAACATGCTCTAGGGGGTCGTACGTGCGCCCCTGAGAGAGTCTAGGTCCTCCCCCCCAGAAAGGAGAATGAGAAGAAGGAAGAGGGGAGGCGAAGCGGGAGAGGAGGTGGAAGGAGGAGGGAGAAATCATGAGGAGGAGGAGGAGGAGGAGGGGGAGGATGAGGAGGAGGAAGAGGAGGAGGGGGAGGAAGGGGAGGAGGAGGAGGAGGAGGAGGAGGAGGAGGAGGAGGAGGAGAACGGGAGGTAGTCTCGGAGAACGGAGGCGGGCGGAGGGGAATTGTTGGTGGAGGCAGCACGCATGGTGTCGAAGCAACTGGGCGGGGCAAGAGGCCTGAGTATCGAACGCACTTCGGGTGCACCGGCGATGCCGTGCCGTCTTCCGACTCCGTCTCTGCCGGTCCTCGTGGGGCGGCCTGGAATACGGTCGGGAACTTTCGCTTAGCGTGTCGCGGCGGTGGCCACGGCGGCACGCTATGCCCCGCGAACTCACATCGCGTCGCTCCGCTCCGCGGGGCAGGAGGCTGGGAAGAGCTCGGAGCGTTCACGCTTGAGGACTGGGAAATGGTTAGCGTGTCGCGCCAGAACGCGGTGAGCCAGGAGCGACACGCCGAGCAAACGCTCCTGAGGGTAACTGCGCCTGCGTGGCTGTCTGGCGGCTCCGTCGCCGCCCCGCCGCCGCCCGTCGTCTGGGCCTGCGTGGCGGTCTGGCGGCTCCGCGGGCTCCGTCATTTTCTGAATATTTTCCCATCCCCAGGTCCACAATGTCGTAGGCTTCTTCCACTGCGCCCCAAAGCCACACAAGTGCGTCGTGAGTGACTGCTGTTGGGCAAGACCACGAAGGCTGTGAAACTCGACGGTGTGCCAGATCAGACTTGTCTGAGGGTTCTCTATGACCCAGGGAACGCCGCATTTGACCGCATATTTGCAGAGGTCGGCTGTTAAGCGCGTGAAAAACGTGCCTGCTTCCACTTGGGCCTGCTCCGACTCGGTGCTGGTCGGCAGGCCCTCGATAAATTCACGACTCCGGATCATCGGTCTTCTGGCGTTGCTATACGTGGTGCACGGCGGTGCCAGAAGGATACCCAAACAACGAGGATGATTCAGGAGACGTCGGATACACCGTTGAACAGCTCGGCGCGTGACGTCGCCTGCGACGCCTTGCAGAACATCGACAGGGAAGGCCTCCACGCCTCGGCGCCTGGCGGCCTTGGAGAAGGCTCCGCAGCCGCTGAACACCTCAATCACGAAGAACCCACGCCTCTCGCGGCCCTGACGCCGCCGCAGGCCCGGACCACAGCCGCCTCCAGCTCGCGAGCGCTCCGGTCGCAGTAGGCCTTGGACTTCGGGTCGAGGCCGTTGTAGACCTCCTGCACGAGGGCCCGCTTCTCGTATCGCCTTACCGAGGCCCCCGTCCGCCAACGTCCCCGGCGTTGCACCTCGGCGAGGTCCAGCCGGTTGATCAGCCTGTCCAGGCTGGCTCCGGAGTGCCGGCCCATGTAGAGGACGCGCTTCAGGTTGGCGATGCCGGCGGGGATGCAGGCCGTGAGGAAGCTAGCGTTCATCTGCTTGAGCGCGAAGTCCCACAGGGCCCCGTCCTGGGGCCGGCTCGCCGCGTACTGCATCAGGGCGTTCGACAGCCACGTCCTGTCGATGATGAGGCTCTCGTCGACGGCCCCGACCTTGCTGGGCATCCCCTTCTTCGCGGGATGCCAGATGATCGCGGCTCTGCGCATGTGCCTTTGGGCCGTGCCCTTGAGCACTTGTGAAACCTGGAGGTCGAGACGCTCGCCCGGCCTCATGTACGTGTCGACCATGAGCAGCCAGCACAACATCACCCCCAGGCCGTTGACCCTCAAGAGCCCCATCGCGATGGCGGCGACCACCTCCCAGGGCAGGGGCCGACGAGTCCGACGAGGCACCAGGCGGCGCCAGCCGCGCAGGGAGCGGGTGGCCCGTGGCAGGGTCATCATCCCCTTGGCGTTGTAGCTGGGCACCACGCACTGGATGGCCGCGACGAGCTTCTCCCCCGTTTAGGGGGCCTTCCCCTCCAAGAAGAGCCCGTCGAAGTACGTCGCGACCTGCGCATCCAGGACGGCGGGGTGCAAGCTCAGGTCCTTGATGCTCTGTCTGTCTCGGAAATCTTGAAGTAGCCTCTGGTATTGGCCGCGCGTCTTCTGCGTCAACGAGGCCTCCTCGGTGATGCCTGGCCCCTTCGTCCTGTCCCGTAGCGGCCCGTGGGTGTCCTGCCGGCGTGCGGCTCGACGTTCCCGCAGCGTCTGCTCCTTCTCGAGGCTCGCGCTCTTGGCCTCCAGCAACCCCAGGATGGGATGGCCCGGCGGGGCCCGGCTGGCGCGGCACAGGTTCTCCACGTTCGGCTCGGTCTTCTGCCGCTTGGCCGGCGGTGGGTCGCCTGTCCTCGCGGGCACGCGCGGGGGCCTGTCCATCTCGCAGGGCCCCGGACCCGAGGCCCGCAGGTGGCTCGGGCGCCACGCCCTCCTGTCCCGAGGGGTGCGCCGATGGCTCTTGCTCACGGGATGGACCATCGGCTGGGTTCAACTCGGAAGGTAACCATCCGGATGCGAATCGCGATCTCGTGGCTAGAGCCCACGCGGCTGCCTTGCGATGAAGCATGAGAGGGCGAGGACCTCGACACCGCCCCTTCGAGAGCGAGAGGATAAGCCCCAGGTTGCCCCCCAGCATCAACCACGATTTCCCCCATTCGGCTGGATCATGAACGGCCTGTCGAATGGCACCCAGGAGGCTTCGCATTCCTATGACATGTATGGGTTCTCGGGTGAATACAGGCTGATAGCATTCCACTGTCCACCGAGACGACCGAACCAGATGAGGGGGCACGTCGGGAAAGTCGCGAGTCAAATGCACATCGGCGTATAATCGATCTCCTTGTTTGACATACTTGATTCTGCACGCAAAATTGTACTCACGCTGCGGTGGGGGTTTCGGGATCCCCCCTTTCGGCATGAGATCAATTTTGGGCCGACTTCTGCTCCGCAAAGTCCAGCATGCTGTTGCAGGGCATGTTCTCTGGGGTTGATGCGAGCAGGGTCATCTTCATTTTTGCATCTCCATCTCTCGTGCCATTCTCTTACTTGCTGTGCATCCCCCACCGTCCAGGCCACCCTCACCGTGGCATGCCCAGACTCACACGCATCGTAGGCCAACGCGTGCCCAGACCATTTTGGATCCAGGTCCCTCGACGCAAAAATTAACAGACCCTGGATGGTCCGGAGCTCCTGGAGAACATTTTTCCACAGACTCCTATGCTTATTGAAGTCACCTCTGGCAAAATCGTAGCAAGCGCGCAGCGTGCTGAGCAGCTCTCGGCGAATGAGAGCTACAAAAGTGAAGTGGCCTATCAGACGCTCGAGCTGCCGGCTGGTCAGGGGAGGTTGCCGGCGCCGAATCCACTCCAGCGCCTGCCACGGCCTCCAGTACCGCTTCGCCGATACCTGCATGCGGCCAGGGAGGCCGGTCTGCTCCACGCCCAGCATCTCCATGCTCGTCGCGGCGTCGGACTCGTCGTGGGTGGCGAAGCCCGCGCGCTGCAGCGCGTCGCAGGCGGCCTCCCGGAGACGCGTCACCTCGGCCCGGTCGAGCCCCTCGATCAACGCGTTGTCCACGTACAAAGTGTGCACCGCCCCGTCTCCGGCTCGAGGCGGAGGCCGAAAGTCGACCGCCCGGCGCCGCGGCCCCAGTGCGGGGGGGCCATCGAGCACGTGCTCGTGGATCCGCTGCACCATGTAGAGGGCCCACTTCCAGCCCATCGGCACCACGTTCATCAAGGGGTAGAGTCTGGTCGCCCAGCACGGCCCGGCCGTCTAGCTGCGTGATCCCCAGCTCCGAGGCCCGGGCGCCGTCCAGGCCGAAGTAGGCTGCAGCTAGCAGGGCAACTGGCGCTGGTAGAAGGCGTTCTGCACGTCGCCCCCCGCGTACCACATCTACCACATCTGCTGATCCGCCGAGACCTCGACGTCCCCGAGGCTACTGCCCGAGAAGAGGTGGACCTTCGGCGCGGCTTTACAGCGTTGGTTGCTCCGGCGGCAATCGATGACGATTCGAATGCTGCTGTCTTTTTTCTTCGCGAGAAAGACTTTGACGGCTTCCTTGCGGCGCCGGCTCAGGCGGGAGATCCCCCGAGCGAGCCCGTCCTTCACGAAGCCGATGTAGGCATCGCGATTCTCCTTCAAACTGGCGTCGCCGTACAACGTCGGCAGGCCCACCACCTGCCTGACCCAGCTCCTGCGGCTGCCGCACCCACGCATGTCGACATGTCAAAATCACCGGCTCGGGGGCGTGAGCCGCGCGAAGCGCCCGCGCGTCGCTGTAGACCAGGGCGAAGGGGCCAGCCAGGTCGCTGACGGACTCCACCTCGGTCGTGTCTAAACCTGCCAGACGATTGATAGCACGTGTCGTCTCGGCGGTCCGTTCCTGGACCTTGAGCCGCCGCCTGACACGCTGTTCCGTGCCGCGCGACAGCGGTGTGCAGCCACCGTCGTAGATGTCCTGCCGTGGACAAGCCAGGGGAAGAAGCCCATCTCCTTCGCCCGCGGCAGCATCGCGCCGGTGAGTTGCCCCTTGGTCTTCGCGCCGCGGCCGGGGGCCTCCGCAACGCGCCCCAGGGGTGTTCCTTTGTCCTTCTTGCCGCCGCCCTTGCCGGCCTTCTTGGCGGCGTCCGCCTCCTCCCGCGCCTTCCGGCGCTGCTTCATCACCTCGGTCTCCTTGCTCTTCTTGTCCGTCGCGTGCTGCGAGAGCGCCGGGTTGAGCGCGACGCCCCGGCGAAGCCCGCCTGCGCGGTCGCGGCCGAGGTAGTGCTCGAGGCCCTCCAGCTGGAGGGTGCCGTTCGTCTCCTCCACCAGCTGGTACAACCGCGCCATCACCTCGACGCTGGCCAGGTTGCCCCCGTCGCACTGGTCGTAGCTGACCGAGAGGTCCAGCGCCAGCCCAATGAGGTCGTGGAACAGGTAGGCCGTGGAGTCGGGCGCGATCTTCTGCTCGGTGGCCCACTTCGTTTGCCTGGCGTCGAAGGTGCCGCCGTGGCCCCTGACGTACTGGAAGAGCCACAACGCCGACCGCTCGCCCTCCAACGGGAAGTCGTCCATGGGCTCCGTCCTCATCTTGCCGACCGCGTTGGCGAAGTCACACCAATGCCGGCCGCCTGGGTCGTAGGTGTCCGAGGCGAGGACGCGGGCGTCGCCCCCCTCGCCGGCGGCACGGGCGTCCGCGACCTGGCTGAGGTAGGCAGGCCAGCAGGCGGCGACCACCTCCCCGCTTGGGAGTTTGTGGAGCGCCAAATCCCCAGGACCTTGTCGCCGACGTCGAGCACCATGCTGTCACCGCGGTGCACCTCTCCGTGCGAGACGAGGGCCACCCAGCGGCCTGCATCCCCTGTCGACTCAGCGTCCGCGTCGAGGACCTCGGGCGTGCGGGTGCCGCCGGCAGCGAAGCCCCTGGCCTGCAGCGGCGGCTCGATGGGAGGAGGCATGGGCGGCTCTCCCGAGCCGCCGGCGGGGCGGCCGCGAGCCCGTCGGAAGGAGTCTCCGTCCAACTCCAGCGGCCGCCGCTCCCCCATTGCGTCCAGGTAGAGCGTCGGCCCCGGCCCGCCGTAGCCCTCGGCGACGGCCAGCTCCCGCCCCTCGCTGAGCAAGTCAAGCAGCTGCTGCTCGTCGGGGAAGTCGCGGAATCTGCAGGTCCTCCCCTTCACGAAGACGGGCAACTCGCCGGTCGTGGGGAGGACGACCGCGCGGCACGGGCCGGTGTCAGTCGGGATCCCCGCCCAGAACGTTCTCAAAGTACATGGCTCCGTCAAGAGTCTTGAACGCCCAGTGCTGGGCGTCGAATTGGAAAAAGTAGCAGCCTCTCATGCCACACATAATCATCACTGTAGAACACGGCGACGTAGGCGCCCGGGATGAGCTCATTCGAGAACGCCTCCTCCTCGACGACGTGTCCGGACGCCAGGCGCAGCACGGCCGGGCCCCTCCAGCGCGGCACGCCGTGGAGAGGCGGGCCCGGCGGGCTCGCCTCGCGGAGTGGGGCCCGGCGCCGCTCGCTCGCCATCTCGGCGGCGGCAGGCGCAGAGTCGACCCGCTAGCACCAGGGCGACGTGCCCCACGGCGCCTCCGGTGAGCTGCCAGAGGCCAGTCGCGGCGTCGTCCTTCGCCTCGGGAGCGCACTCCGGCACCTCGGGGCAGGAGCAGAGGCACGCCGGGGCCTCCGGGCACACCACCGCCTCCGGCGGGCCCGACCAGTCGGGCAAGGCCGGGCAGTGCTGCCCGAGTGCCTCGCCCGCCGCTGCCGCCGCCGCGGCGGCCAGGCCGGCCGCGTCCGCGGCCGAGTAGGCGGCCTGGGCGGCCGCCTCGGCCCCCGCGTGGCCCGCGCCCTGCCAGAGCCCAGCCTGCTGCAGGAAGGCCTGGTAGACGAGGTCGGCGTGCCGGAGCAGCACCGCGCCCACCACGCCGGCTGCGGCGTGTCGCGGGCGCAGCGCCAAGGCCATGCAGCCGGGCCGGCCCGAAGCGCCCCCCCTTTTGAGAGAAAGGCTGCGGAGCGAACAACTCCATTCTACTCTTGAATCACATGCGGAGCAAACCCAGGAGGAGGAGGAGAAGGAGGAGGAGGAGGAGGAGCAGCGCTGGGGGCGGCCATCACGCGCCGGCGTGCCGCAGAGGCTCCTCGGCTGCCGCTGCGGGGGCGGCCTGCGGGGGGGAGCCCAACGAGGAGGCCGGCACCGCTGCTCCCAAGAGATACGACGAGGCCAGGGTGAGGAGAAGTTCGGGCGAGGATCAATCGAGAAGGAGGAGGAGGAGATGAAGAGAAGTCACTCCTCCTCCTCCTCCTCCTCCGAAAGAGAGAGAGAGAGAGAGAGAGAGAGAACAAACAAAAAAATCGTTGAGATCCAGCGGCTCTGGAGGATATCTCGGGTGCCGCGGTGTTCTCAACGCGTTCCAGAACGCTTTGGGAGCGTTCCGGAACGCTCTGGAAAGGATCTATCCCCGTCTTTGCCCTGTCCGACAAGACCCCTCCCCCAGTGTACGTCCTGAGCAGAAGTTCGAAGCGAATCCGGCCGTGGCGACGAGGGCCTCCCAGGAGGCCGCCCGAACGCGAAAGCGGGACAGGGGCCTCGTCTCGCGGCATCGGTACCTCTTCCTCCACGGAGCCTGGTCGGCGGCCGCGCGCTGCCCCCGCTCTTCGACCGCCTCCGCGGGCGCGGCCTGTTCGGCGGCGGCGGTGCGCCCGGCGGTCCAGCGCCACGCGGCAGTCAGCCGGTAGGGCGGGCCGCCCTCCTGGGAGGCGCCCTGCGCGTGCCTTCGGGCGATGGCCGCGTGGAGGGCCAGGGCGTGGTCCTCGTCGTACCAGGCGCGGCAGACCAGCACGCTGCGGCCCACAAAGAGCTTCGCGTCGAGGCCCTCCACCCACGCGCACGGCTTCAGCTGCTCCGAGCCGTGCGGGTCTGGCTCGCACGGCCACAGGCGCAGCACCTCGCGCATGTAGATGTCCTTTACCTCGGGTATAGGGCCAAGGGCCCTATGCTACCCTCAGCCCTACCTAGCTAAGGCCCCAGGGCAGCCCTAGGTAGGCCCTGCTCAAGTCCCTATGGTAGCCTAGGGTATGCCTAGGTAGGTCCCGGTTATCCTACAAGGGCCTGGGAAGGCGGAATGCCTAGATAAGAAGGCCTCGGTCGGCCAAGGCAAGGCCTCCGTCCCCTCGGGAAATCCTGGGTAAGCCCAACGCAGGCGTATCTCCCGGGTTTTACGTGTCACCTCGTTGGCCCCCTTCGCACGCTGGGCGGTGGCCAGGCGCTGCTGCCCCGCCCAGCGCCGTACGGCCTCCAGCTCGGCCTGCAGCTTGCGCACGGGGTCGTTGCCCTCCGAGCCGAGGGCCTTCTGCAGCCACGCGGGCAGCTCGTGCGGCCCGGCGTCCCGCAGGTGCCGCCACCGCCACACGAAGACGGCACCCCGCTGAGCCGCCCCGAAGTGGGACACGGCGGACGCGGAGCCCTCGGCCGCGGAGGAAGCGCTGACGGTCTCCACCCGGTGCCTCACGCTGCCTGCCAGGGTGCTGCCAAAGAGGTGTGTGCCCCTTGCCCGAGGAGCCCCCCGGAGCTCCAGGAGGGCCCGGCTGGCGGCTGGCCCTGTCGGGCCCCCCGCCCCCCGTCGACGAGGCCCAGAAGGCCCCCAATGGGGGAGGGGGGGAGCTCCGGAGTGGTGCCGACAGCTGGGGGGGCGCCTCGGGCCAGGGGCAGCCGTGGCAGCCCCGGAGCTGTCTCTTCCGCGGCGCGCGGACCGCACGTGGCCCGCCGGCTCTGCCCTGGGCGCCTCGGAGGGCGGGCCACACGGGCGCGAGCAGCCGGGAGCGCCTGCCTGGAGATCCGACGCTGCGAACAGCATCGGAACGTCGTGGCAGATCGCGACTGGCGCCCCAGACCCGCTCTCCCTGCGCCATGTCTCGAGCCCGATCGATATGTGAGTCGGCGGCGAGCGAGGGGAAGTGAGAAGGAGAGGGCCTCCCCAGAAGGCGGCGGGGCTTCTCGGAAGCTCTCGGACCTTCTGAGCAGTTTTTTGTGTGTATCCGGGAAAAGGCGCAGAAAACTTCTCAGAACGTCGGGGGGCTTCCGAGTTCTCTGAGAATGCCTGCCCCCCCTCGCTTGCCGCCGAGTGGGGGCCCCGGGGCCCGAGACAAGGCAACATCCCCCGCCGCGAAACAACCCGCAACGCCAGGATCTCAGGCCGGGGCCAGGGGCCCCCCTGGCCTCCCCCCTCCCCCCGGCCTGTCTCCCGCACGGGTATGTTGCACCAGTACGGGCCCCCGGAGTGCACCTCTCGGTGGGTCAAAGATTGGGTCCTGAGGGCTGGGATCCGAAGGGCGAGGTGCCTCAATAGTGTAAATCCACCCTTGGATCCATCCCTCAGGACCCCATCTTTGAGCCACCGAACTCGGCTACACGCAAGAGTGACCCTGGGTAAGAGTGACCTTTGGTGCGCGGATTTTCGGGGGCCGCGGGGGGGCCAAGCACAAACGCGCAAGACGCTACTAAGTGTTAACTATCGTATCGCGTTCGGCGATCGGGGGACCCCACTCCGGGGAAAGGCCACTCTTACGTCCAGTCGACGAGCCTCCAGGGCCAGGCTGTACACGTGGGCCGGCGCCACCTCCTCGGCGTACAGCGGGAAGGCCTGCCCGTCGAAGGCGTCCAGGAAAGCCTCCTGGTAGGTCCCCTCGGAGACGGCCTCGCCGACCTGCTGCGGGAGGGGCTCCGCTCCGTCCTTCGGCAGCGTCTCACCGATCCCCACCCCGACGGGGCCCAACCAGACCACTTCCTCAGGTGGGGATAGAGCCCTCGGAGCCCCGAAGGGATCATCAGATCACACACACACATCTATATGTATGTATGTACGTACGTATGTCTGTCTGTCTGTCTGTCTGTCTGTATGTCTGTCTGTCGGTCGGTCGGTCGGTCGGTCGGTCTGTCTGTCTGTCTGTCTGTCTGTCTGTCTGTCTGTCTGTCTCTGTATGTCTGTCTGTCTGTCTGTCTGTCGGTCTGTCTGTCTGTCTGTCTGTCTGTCTGTCTGTCTGTCTGTCTGTATGTATGTATGTATGTATGTATATCTGTATGTATGTATGTATGAATGTGTGTATATATGTGCATCGGTACCTGTATATGTATATCTATAAAAACCTAGAATCACGCGCGCTCGCTTCTAGCGCAATCCAAGCCAAACCCACAAGATCGGATGAGGATGGACATCATTCCGCAAGGGTCACCATGTGGGAGCGTACTTCCTGGTGGATGCTTCAGCAGGCCCTGAAAAAGGCTCCAGGAAGTCGCGCAAGGCATCCAAGAGCAGGACCCAGGGCAGCCTAAGAGGTGATGCCCGAGAACCCCTAAGAGCATGGCAAAACCATGCTGTTTGTTCCCAACCCTCCTTGGTTGGGTATTCGTTTTGAATAAGGGACTGTGGTCTCCACCTTCCTTCCTCCCGCCTCCCTCCTGCCTCCTGCCTGCCTCCTCCTGTCTTGCCTGCGGGGGGCTGCGATCTGCGAAACTGTCGCTACTTTCGAGGCCTGCTGGGGGGCCCAGCACAGTAACTCCACGCGCGGACCCAAATTAGACCTCGCCATCCCTGGGGGGCTGCAATATGTGAAACTGTCGCTACTTTCGAGGCCTGCTGGGGGGCCCAGCACAGTGACGCCACGCGCGGACCCAAATTAGACCTCGCCATCCCTGGGGGGGCTGCGATCTGTGAAACTGTCGCCACTTTCAAGGCCTGCTGGGGGGCCCAGCAGAGTGACGCCACGCGCGGACCCAAATTAGACCTCGCCATCCCTGGGGGGCTGCGATCTGCGAAACTGTCGCCACTTTCGAGGGCTGCTGGTGGGTCCTGCGGGGTGAGGCACCGCGCGGACCTGAGCGGGACCTCGCCGTCCCTGGGGTGCTGCGATCTGCGAAACGGTCGCCACTTTCGAGGGCTGCTGGTGGGTCCTGCGGGGTGAGGCACCGCGCGGACCTGAGCGGGACCTCGCCGTCCTTAGGGGGCTGCGATCTGCGAAACCGTCGCCACTTTCGAGAGCTGCTGGTGAGCCCTGCGGAGTGAGGCACCGCGCGGACCTGAGCGGGACCTCGCCGTCCCTGGGGGGCTGCGATCTGCGAAACCGTCGCCACTTTCGAGGGCTGCTGGTGGGTCCTGCGGAGTGAGGCACCGCGCGGACCTGAGCGGGACCTCGCCGTCCTGGGGGCTGCGATCTGCGAAATGTCGCCACTTTCGAGGGCTGCTGGTGGGTCCTGCGGAGTGAGGCGCCGCGCGGACCTGAGCGGGACCTCGCCGTCCTTGGGTGGGGGGGGGGCTGCGATCTGCGAAATGTCGCCATTTTCGAGGGCTGCTGGTGGTTCCTGCGGAATGAGGCACCGCGCGGACCTGAGCGGGACCTCGCCGTCCCTGGGGTGCTGCGATCTGCGAAACGGTCGCCACTTTCGAGGGCTGCTGGTGGGTCCTGCGGAGTGAGGCGCCGCGCGGATCTGAGCGGGACCTCGCCGTCCCTGGGGGGCTGCGATTTGCGAAATTGTCGCCACTTTCGAGGGCTGCTGGTGGGTCCAGCGGAGCAAGGCGCCAGGCAGATCTGAGCGGGACATCGCAATCCCTGGGGGGCTGCGAGCCTCACGAATGCCGCTTGCAGAAGTATAGGCGCCCATGTCACACCATCACCTCCGTATAACGTCTCCCAAGCTACTCATGCCCCGCATTGCGCAGGGGTTGGGTACGTCGCCAGGGTCAATATTTTTTTGTATCTTTGGGGGACGTTCTTGGAGGGCTCTTGGAGATTTCTGAGGGGGTGGGGCATCTCCGGCTTTTGCTGGGGGTCGCCTGGTGGCCTTTGAAAACATATTGGGGGCGCTTCGGCGGCCTCCTTGGGGCTCTTGGCATCTGGGCTTGAAGTGCCGGTTTGGATCCCCGCTATTGCCCCTGTCTTGGGGCTGTCTTGAGGGCCACTTGGGCAATCGTGGCGGCATCTTGGGCCGTCTTGGCGCTCCCTTGGGCTGGATTCGGGCCGTCGCGGGGAACTCTTGGGCTGTCTTGGTGCTGTCTTGGGGACCTCTTGGGCCGTCTTGGAGCCCTGGAAAGACGAAGCACATGAGGGAGGCGGAGAGAAGAAGGCGTGAAGGAGAGATGAAGAAGAAGAAGAGGGAGGATGGAAAACGACGCAGCGGGGGGAGGAGAAGGAGGAACAGGATGTGGAACCAGAGACGGAGGAGAACCAATAATAATATAAACATCAACAAGAGCGGACAACGATGGGTGGGGAAAACCGAAACGCACTCGGGAGCAAATTAAAAAGCCTGGGAAAGGAAGGGACGGAGAGGGGGTCGACCTTGAACAAATGGGTTTGAGGGGATTCCCTTTGTTTTCAAGCTGGGCCTCCTACTACTTAGTGGGGCAGGGTGCTGGATGAGGGCGGCGGAGGGAAGGGGGAGACGCAAACGCATGCTTGAGGCCGAGAGAGGAAGGAGTGAAGGATAGCCGAGGAGGAGGAGGGAGGAGGGAGCATGACGCAATTGGGATTGGGGATGAGGAGGGGAAGGAGAAAGATGTGGAACGGGAGACGGAGGAGAACCAGCAGCAGGAGAGAGAACAACGAGAGCTGACGAGGGATGGGGAAAACGGCAACGCACTCTGGGGCACGCCAAAGCCTGGGACAGGAGGGAACGGAGAGGGGGATCGACTTTGAGTAAACATATTTGAAGGAATTGCCTTTTTCCAAAAGTGATCTGGAGGCCCCCAAGGGCACACAAGATCGCCCCAAGAGGCCTCCAAGAGTCCCCCCAAAAGAGCTCCGGGGAAGCCCACGGGAGGCCAAAACATTGAAACACCAGGCGTGAATGATACCCGAGAAGGAAGGAAGAGGGACACGGACGCAACAAAGAGGAGGAATGGGGAAGAGGAAAGAGAAAGACGTGGAGCGGCCGGAAGGCGCAGGAAAACCAATAGCGAAGGAGAGATCAAGGAGAACGAACAGCGAGGGGTGGGGGAGGCAGAAATGCACGA
>CAUYUJ010017247.1:140000-147500 GCA_963575745.1 Prorocentrum cordatum | reverse complement strand
CCCCAGCGCGCGGAGCGCGCCAGGGGCGGCGCCGGAGGCGCCGCCAGTGTGCCCCAGCGCAGATCCAAGAAGTCCGCGCGGAACGCCAAAAGTTCATGTTCATAGCTGCTTTTCCTCTTCGACGCCATGGAAGGCCATCCCTCCTTCAAGCCTGGGGGGATCTCGCCGGGGACTTCGCCGGGGGTCTCCTGCCCCGCGGAGCGACCGTGCACCAGGAGCTGCTGCACGGACGGAGGGCGGGCCCTTCTCTCTCGGCGCGGGGCTGTCGCTGGGCACGGCCTCGGCCTGGGCAGCCCCATCTTCTTGTCTGTTGATGTCGTTGTGTGTGCTGTGCTGCTTAGGTCGGCTCGAAGGATTGGCGGGTCGAAGGCTCGAGGGATTCTCGAAGGGTCGGAGGGCTGTCGGCTCGAAGGGCTGGCGGATTGGCTGCTCGCAGGACTGACGTCTCGACGACTCCTCGATGGATCGAAGGCGGCTTCTTCCGAAGCGGAGCTCCCGCCGGGGCGAGCCCATGGGGCGCCCCCTTCTTTCTGTGCGGGCGCTTCGCGCCGTGAGGAACACGGTGCCTGCGCGGACTTAGTGAGGAGGGGACTCGGTCGGGAGGGTGTGCTGCAGCATCGCTGATACATCTTAGGCTTACGCTGGCCTCTCCTCCTCCTCCTCCTCCTCCTCCTCCTCGTCCTCGTCCTCCTCCTCCTCCTCCTCCTCCTCCTCGTCCTCGTCCTTCTATTTTGCGAGGTCTGCTCCAGCGATCGTCCGATCTGCCAGGGCGAGGGTTCCCATGCCTTCGCGCATGATTGGATGTGTCCCTGTCTCTTTCTCTTTCCTCGTCCTCTACACCTCTATCCCTCCTCCCCCCTTCATAAAAATACAAAACAACACGAAAGGACATGTTTTGGCAACGCTCGTCCTCTGGGGTACCTGGGACCGCAAAACTCGACTCACGATAGGATCCGGCTCGCGGGTTACAGACCTCTCGGGAGCCACGTTGCGAAACATCAGCTCGGATGTCTGGGGTGAGGAGGGTGGGGGAGGAGGGGAAGGACAAGGGGGGGTTGCTGGTGATGACGATGGCGGTGAATACGATTCTGATCATGGTGGTGCTGGCAACGATTGTTTGAGACGGACAATCATCGTGTGGGGAAGGAGGGGTTGGGAGGGTACGGGGCATGAGCAATAGCATCCGGATGCAATGAACAATGCCGTCGGCCGCCTGCGTCTGGCGAAAGGGAGACGTGTTGCCGCCGCAACGCATTGGCCGCCCATCTAACCCCGAGCAGGCTTCCCAAGGAGCGGATTGCAACCTGCAGCCCACCTCGTGGCCCTCTTGCGGCCATGTTGGTACCGTGGGAACTTCCCAGCCAATAAAATTGCACCTTGCAGCCTTCTTCGTGGCCCTCTCGGAACCCCGTGGGAACCCAGTCGAGGCCGTCGGGGGGCCGTCCAAGAACCCTCTTGCCTGTGCTCTGGGCCCTCTCGGAGCCATCTCGGACCATAGCAAGTGTTGGAGCGACGCGACGAGCGCTGGGGGGGCAATTGCCCAGTGAATGGTGCATTTTGCATCGGGTTCCGTCTTGCGATCAATTGCTGATGCGGAGTTTACTGGGATAATTTGTCCCCATGGTTGAGGGACCGCGGCAGGTTCCGTACTGCGTTCCGTTCCTGATACGGAAGTGATACGGGCGGAATAATGAATTCCGTTTTGTGCCCCGGTCGTGGTACCGAATAACTGCAGCATTGGTCCGCTTCACGTTGTCATGGGTGTCACCACGATTTCTGCATGAGACGTCGGCATTCGCGGTGTAGCATCGTTGCCGATCGGACCCCGTAGGTCATGCCAGACTAGACTGACCTAGCCCGTGATGCACAGACCAGGGCTCATCAGGAGAAACTGCTAACGATGTAGGAGAGACGCGTGAGTGCGACGAGCGGGAACGTCGTTTCCAGCGAGATGGAAGCGAAGAACCCGATGACTAAGTTCCAATAAAAGTAACAGCACAATCGGCAGGCAATCCAATATCCAGAGGATTTGGGGGATGCGATGGCCAATGGTAGCGTATATGATCTTGTAACAATTCCTGCAGCATGCGCGATCAAAATTATGATAGCATCATTTCTCCCAACCGCATCCTTTTCCATTCTGATTGTTGTGAAGTTAAGGAGGAGGAGCAGGAGGAGAAGGACGAGGAGGAGGAGGAGGAGGAGGAGGAGGAGGAGGAGGAGGAGGAGTGTGGGGAGAAAGGTCGTCGCCGCCGCCGTAGCCTTGGCCCCAGACACCCGACGATGGGATGTTGCTCCATGCGCGGCCAAGCGTCGCGCCTCTCCCCCGGGGGGAGTCTTACGCCCCGGATCGATGTTTGACAGCCCCACGCAGGGCCCGACAAGGCGCCCCGGAGGCCGAGATCCAGGAGAACCGCCCGGGCTGAAAAGAACACATCGCCCCGGACATCTGGGACCGTGGCTGCCGCCGTCGTCGCCACAAGCTCTGACTTTCCTTCTGCAGGCCCGGGGGGACCCCAGAAGCCTGGACCCGAGCGGGGCATCGACGACAGACTTGCTTTGCCACAGCTTCTGTTTTCGCCGAGGATGCTGGCAGCTTCCGCCGAGGATGTTCGCAGATCTGTTGGAACTAGGCGCAAGCTTTCTAAATTCGAAAGAACTTTCCGGGGAGAACTCAATTCCTTAGTCGCTGTCCTGTTTGATGGACCCCTTCGTGGGGACCTGTTTGTCAGCCCGAGCCGTTTTTGACAGTCCCTGGGCTCGGCGAGGCGGTCCCTGGGCTCGGCGAGGGCCCCTAGAGGCCGAGCAACGCGGAAAGGTATGGGGCTGTTGCCGTCGATCCCCTGAGGGGTGGGGTGGGGGTTGACGACGGACCTTTCTCCACATCCCTCCTCCTCCTTCTCCTCCCCCATCATGAGGCTCTGGGGCTGTCGTCGTCGTCCCCTGAAGTCCGACGTTGCGAGAAAATTCCAACATAGTGAGAAATCGCGAGCAGAGCCCTAGACCCAGTCTTCCTGCGCCATTTTTTCGAGCCGATCGACCTGCGAGGCTCCCGGGGCCCAACAAGGCAACATCCCCCGCTGCGAAATCCTGTTTCCGCAGAAAACAGCATCAACGCGGAGTTCGCTCGCGCATGCGCTGTCCGCAGCACGAGCCAAGTGGAAAGCGATACTGAAGCAGATCCGCCAGCCCGGTCGAGACGGGCGAAGAACGACGCTGCACCATGCAGCGCTGCGAAACGCTTGCAACGCCAAGATCTCAGGGTCGTCCCGTCGGCTACACGCAAGAGCGCCCCTGGGTAATGAGCGACCTTTGGTGCGCGGTTTAGCGGGGGCCGCCGGGGGGCAAGCCGCCGCTGCCGCCCCGCACTCGGCGAATTTCGGCTCTTGCGGGGCCCCACTGGGCCCGCACCAAAGGTCACTCTGGCCAACCCCGAGATCCGCGCTGCAAGAAACTTGCAACATCGCAGACAATCCCGCCCGGACCCCCAGACCCCATCTTGCTGCGTCATTCTTCGACGGATCGATGTGAGGGTCCCAGGGCCCAGAATCGAGCGAAAACGCCCGCTGTGACAAAATTGCAACGCCAGGATCTCAGGGAAGGGTCACTCTTACGTGCAACTGATGGGGAAAACAACAAGAACCGATACCGCTACTCCCCGGACCTCTCCCAGGAAGCGTTCTGACCAGAATCTCGAGGCGAATCCAGCAGTGGCGACGAGGGCCTCCGGGAAGGCCCAAAACGGAGAGAAAACGAGGAAAGGGTAGAGGCATGGGTACCTTTTCCTCCTCTAAACCCCAGACCCCCCGACGTCATGATTTTTTCATGACGTCGACCAGTCTCGACCCATTCCCCAGGACCGGTTTTTCGTCCTGAATCGTCTTTTGAAGGTCCCGACCCCTGGAAGACCGAAAACAGACGAAGAGGGCCCCCACGAAGGCCCAAAATAGCGAAGAACCTCCCGCCGTGACTTTTCCATGCCTCGAGGGGGTCGGGGCACGTGCAGCTGATCCCCTTCCCCGGAGCACCGCGCTCACCCAGCCCCAGACGCCGCCCCGCGCCGGGCCAGCGCCTGGGCAGCCGCCGCCGGCCGCGGAGCGGCGAGGGCGCGCGCACGGGGAGGACATCGGGCGTGCGCGGGTGCCCCCCACCCCGCGCGCGCCCGGCGCGCGGCCTCGCGCGGGGCCACGCCGATCGTCGTCGTCGTCGTCGTCGGCGTCGTTGTCGTCGTCGTCGTCGTCGTCGTCGTCGGCGTCGTCGGCGTCCTCGGCGTCGTCGCCGTCGTCGTCGTCGGCGTCGGCGTCGGCGTCGTCGTCGTTGTCGGCGTCGTCGGCGTCGTCGGCGTCATCGGCGTCGTCGCCGTCGTCGTCGGCGTCGGCGTCGGCGTCGTCGTCGTCGTCGGCGTCGGCGTCGGCGTCGGCGTCGGCGTCGGCGTCGTCGTCGACATCGGCGTCGGCGTCGGCGTCGGCGTCGGCGTCCTCGTCGGCGCGGTCGGCGTCGTCGTCGTCGTCGTCGTCGTCGTCGTCGTCGTCGTCGGTGGCCATGCTGAGGAAACGATGGAATCCTCAGATCTCCCACGGTCAACTAGACATGCAGCGGAAGAATCAAGATTGACATTTGTCTCAACTTCCGGCCTCTGGGGGCCCTCACCGGGCCCCGAGCCTGTCAAAGAACGACGCAAGAGGAACAGCCGCTTGCGGGCAGTGGGTCGGGACTCCCAGGGGAGCCCCGCAGTGAGAAACTCGAGACATCGGATCAATCCGGGCGTTTTTCCCTCGGCCTCGGCCTCCAGGGACGGTTATCGGGCCGCGGGACGATCAAGCATGGATCCAGGTCGACAGATTATCTCCGGACAGGCGGTCGGGAGCTTTGGCGCCGCGGATGGTAAAAAGCAGATCGGAGGACGTCTTGGGCGAAGAAGCGTCGGGGACGCACGGATCCAGGCCAGGTCAACGCACACCCCGGTGAAGCAGGCCTTGCCAGATCCTGTAGGGGTCAATGCAGCCCTGGCTCTGAAGGATGCTGCGAGATCTGGCGCTCGGCCGTGTTGCCGTCTCTGGGCTTCTCAGGCCTGAAGGTGACTCCAACACTGCCAAAGATGGCCCCCAATTGGGGCTGACAAGGCCACATCGAGCAATCGACTCCGAGAGACCTAGGCTGGCACGGCACAACCTCCGGCCTGCGAGCCGCAGCCCCTGACCCAGGCCGAAGGAAAACAAGCCTCTGATGGCTGACTCCCATTTGCATTGACCCCCGTCCCTTGAGGCCTCGCTCTGAAGGACTCTGACGGACTCTGAATGCGGCCCTGACCCTGAAGGACTCTGCAAGATCTGGCGCCCTGGCTGACTCCCGTTTTAAGAGCCCTGGAAGCGAATGCCGCCCTGCGATCCGGGCGTCGCAACTTTTTCTTCATGCCGCGGGCGCTGTTTTATGTTTTTTTTTTTTTGTTTTTTTTGTTTTTCTGGTTTTGTTATTCGGCCGGCTGCAGGTCCCGTGGGGGCCCTCACAGAGGGATCTTCAGGCGCGGCCTAAGCGACCCCTCGCAAACCACCTCCTTCCGTGACGTCATCCTCGCCTTTCGAGCTCCCCTCCGGCCGCATACATACGTCTTGGGGCGAGGCGAGAGGGACGTCACAGAAGGGGTTGGTTTGCAAGGGGTCGGTCAGGCCGCCCCTGAGATCGGGCCAGAGGAGCGCCGCAGAACGATGGGGTCCCAGCCGTGCAATGTCTCGATGTTTTAAAGACGCGGTCCCCAGGAATCCGGTTTGTTTTTTCCAAGGGCCGGTTTTTCATCCCGAGTGGTCTTCAAGAGGTCCTGGGTGGCCCCCGGAGGCCGAGGATCCCACCAGCCCTTGGGGCGTAGGTGGTCGAACGAGTTCGTTCCTCTTCCGAACCCCTCTTCCCTTCGGGGAGGGTGCCAAGGTCCTTTTCGGCGGGGACCGCAAGGGGGTTCGAGCGTCCAAGATGGCTTCCGATGCTCCGAGATAGCCTCCAAGGCGGATCCAGATAATCGAAGATGGTTCAAGATAAGTAGCTTCCGACATACCTCCAAAAGGCCCGACGAGGGAAGACGGTTTCACGTGCCCTCGGGGCGCCCCCAGGACCCCCCCAAGCGGCCAAAACCCTTCAGACACCTACACGACAATCAACAATCTTTGCCTTCTCGGGGCCCGAGAGGCCCCCCAAACTGCCCCAAGAGCTCCCAAGATCGGCTCAAGAGCGCACCAAGAGGCGGTTTTGATGGCCCCATGGGGGGGCAGTCAAATTCAGGACCCCCCCGTCCTTTGATTGATAGCCTCCAAGATGGCATCCGGGGCTCCCAAGAGGGCCCCCAAAGCGCCCAAGAGCGTCCCACCAAGGCCCAAGAGACGGTTTGCCTCCTCCTCCTCCTCCTCCTCCTCCTCCTCGTCCTCTCCCCCCCCCCGCACAAGCCGGGGGCCCGGTGAGCACATCGGGATAGCCGGGGAGCCCCCGCCAGCGGAGCTGGCGGGTGGTCCGTGCCGCTTGTATCGGCGGGGAAAAAAATGAGCCAGCGACCAACCGCAGGACTGGCGGAGGGTGGCGGGGGGGCTTGGGCGCCCAGGCCCCCTAGGGGTCCCTCCCCTGGGGGGGTGGGGCATCGGGTGGGGCGGGCTCGGGATGCCCCCCGTGGCCAGGCCCCCCTGGCTTGGGGTTCCTGGGCTCGTCCTACTTGGTGTCCCTCTTCCTCCTGGAGTCCCTTCGGGGGGCGGGCTGGAGATCAAGCCTAACAGCTCGGTCTCCTGCGCGGGCTCCCTCGGGCCTGCGACGCGCGCCCGCAGGGTCCACTGGACCGCGGTGCGGCGGCACCCGTCGCCTGATCCGAGGGCGCGGCGAGGTGCAGGAAGCGGGGGCCCGACTGCTGGCGCTTGGGGCCCCTGGCCCCCAGGGCAGTGCGGGTGCACGGCGCTTCCAGTGCGGCCACGTCACGCCCTGGGGTCTTTTGGCCCTGGCTGCCCTACTAGGGGGGGGCTGCTGGGGCCTGCTGGGGGTCCTTGCGGCGCGGGGCCTTCCATTCTTTTTTGGCTGAGTTTTTCTTCGTGGGCCCCCCTCGAGCAGAGGGGCCCCGCAAGCCTCAAGGCTCCATTGTGCTCACAGAGCTGTGGACGTCTTCTTCGCATAGGCTCGCATAGTCCTCCTCGTCCTCCCCCCCTCGCCCCAAATCTCCATGGATCAGCCGAGCTTCGTTTCACTAAACTGTGTCTCTTCGTCCCTTTTCCCGTCAGCTCTCATGGGCAGGGTTTCTGAACGGGCTGGTGGGGACACGCGAAGCGTGGTGAAGAATTGAGACAATCCTCCGTTCTGAATGTTTCAAGACGTTGCTTGTCTGGGGTCTAGGAGTCCGGCTTGATTTATCACGATGGTGTGTTTTTTTCCGCGTCGTTGGCTCTCACGGCGAGCAGCCCTGACCTCCTCTTTTGTTGTTCTGATGTTTCTTTGGATCTTCTTGGCTGCTTCTGGAAGTTTTCGCGGCCCAGGGTG
>CAUYUJ010017247.1:127500-135000 GCA_963575745.1 Prorocentrum cordatum | reverse complement strand
CGAGCGGCTCCAACAGGCCTGCGGGGCAACCCGTATTTTTCACCCTCACGCAAATTCGTCTGTAACAAAATGCAAACTTTGCCAGGCCCCTCCTCCTCCTCCTCCTCCTCCTCCTCCTCCTCCTCCTCCTCCTCCTCCTCCTCCGTGCCAGCTGCAGGGGGCTACGTTGAGCCTTGCCCCCTCCAGCAGCAGCGATAGCGACCCGCCGAGACGGCTCCAACAGGCCCTGCGGGGCAACCCGTACCCGTTTTCACCCCTCCTGGAAGTTCCGTCTGTACATACCGCAAAACGTTTGCCAGCCCTCCTCCTCCTCCTCCCCCCCTCCTCCTCCTCCTCCTCCTCCTCCTCCTCCTCCTCCTCCTCCTCCTCCTCTGTGCCGGCTGCAGGGGGCTACGTTGAGCCTTGCCCCCTCCAGGCAGCGAGAGCCACCCGCCGAGACGGCCACATCAGGCCCTGCGGGGCAGCCTGTGTTTCTCCCTCGCTGGCAAGTTCCGTCTGTACGAAACCGCAAACTTTGCCAGCCTCCTCCTCCTCCTCCTCGCTCCTACCTCCACCTCCTCCTCCTCCTCCTCCTCCTCCGTGTCAGCTGCAGGGGGCTATTGGCAGCGAGAGCGACCCGCCGAGACGGCCACATCAGGCCCTGCGGGGCAACCCGTTTTCACCCCTCGCTGGCAAGTTCCGTCTGTACGAAACCGCAAACTTTGCCAGCCCTCCTCCTCCTCCTCCTCCTCCTCCATTCCTCCTCTGAGCCCGCTGCAGGGGGCTACGTTGAGCCTTGCCCCCTCCAGGCAGCGAGAGCGACCCGCCGAGACGGCCACATCAGGCCCTGCGGGGCAGCCTGTGCTTCTCCCGCGCTGGCAAAGGCCGTCTGTACGAAACCGCAAACTTTGACAGCCCTCCTCCTCCTCCGTGCCAGCTGCAGGGGGCTACGTTGAGCCTTGCCCCCTCCAGGCAGCGAGAGCGACCCGCCGAGACGGCCACAACAGGCCCTGCGGGGCAGCCCGTTTTCCTCCCTCGCCTCTACGCCCCGCCGCGTGCGCCGCCGGCCCATGCCAGACGGTCGTGCTCCGTGAGGGCCACGGCAGCAGGCTAACAACTGTGGGCTGCAGGCAAAAATCGAGCCGCCCCCCCCGCCAGTCTCCTCAAAGGCCTTCCTCTCCTTCTGCCTCCCCAATGCCTCTCCCTGCCCAATCCACCTCTTGGGGAACCAGAGATACCGATACCGCCTCTCCCCGGACCTCTCCCGGGGTGCATTCTGACCAGGATTTCGAGGAGAATCTAGCCGCGGCGACGAGGGTTCTCCAGGACGAGCAGCGGTATCGGCACTTCTGCCTCCTCTGGACCTCAGCGCGCCCCCTCGTCGCAAGCCGCGCGGCCCTGGCCAGCTCCTCACACCACCAGCGTGGACTCGGACGGCTGTTTGGCGAGCGCGAACCCGACGCGCTGCTGCTCGGCGTCCCAGACGGTGTAGTACTTGCGCAGGAAGGGGTCCCCCAGGATCCAGATGGGGACGCCGGCGTTGACCCCTTGTAAGGGGAACGAACAATGACATAAACATAGAAACACGGAGGTCCGCGCGGTTTTCTCGGATCGGCGCTGGGAACCCTCCTTCCCCCCCCCCCCCTGGCGCGCGGAGCGCGCCAAGGGCGGCGCCGGAGGCGCCGCCAGGGGTGTCCAGCGCCGATCCGAGAAATCCGCGCGGACCTTTGAGTTTTTATGTTTATGTCACTGTTCGCTCCCCTACCTGTGAGGGGGAACGACAAGGGGAAACACCCAGCAGGAATCGGAGATATACCTCGACGATAGGCTGGCGATGGAGGCCCCCGGTGGCACACGCATTCGCCCGCTTCCGGGCGGCGTGGGCTCGCTCGGGCCCCCCCAATTCTCGGCGATGCGTGGGTGCCTGGGGGTCGATGCGCCACGCCCGAGCCCATCCCCCCCTAACATTAGGTTGCTCCCATCGTGCTTAAGGACCACATCCCCAACTTAATTCCGAGCACCCCGAGAAGTATCGAAACAGTGTCGAAAGAGTATCGCCTCCCAGGGCCCGACATGTGGAAAGCCTCCAGTTTCGGTACTTTCCTGGTGCTCGAAATTCTTGCTGGTGAGTCAGGCTAAAATACTTAGGAATCTCATAACCCTAACTTTGACCCCTGACCTTGGATGCCCAGCATGCACTGCTGCTCGCCGTTCTCGCCCGCAGCTCGGATGACGTAGAAGTCTGGGCCGATCTCGAAGTCCTTCCCGGCCATGGTGATGGCGACCGTCGGGAGCGTGCCCGCGTTGGAGCAGTCCTGGGAAACGTTGCCGATCTTTGACGTCAGCGCGTCGACAGCACCCGGCGGCCCGGCGATCACGCTGGTGCCGGTGTCGACCACCATGTAGCAGCCGGTCCAATGGTTGCAGGAGCCCGTGCTCTGGCCAGCCACCTTGAGGTCGGAGGCGGAAACCAGCCAGTAGGGCAGCAACTTTGCGGCCAGGGCAGTCGGCACGTAGGTGAAGTCACCGGTGTAGAATGCGGGGTCCGTGCCGCCCAGGCTGAGGGTGGAGCCGGACTTGCCGCCAGACGACAGGTAGAAGGCAAAGATGTTGTGCTGCACCTTGCCCTGAGCCACGAGCTGGTCCATAGGCATAGGCACCTTATCGACTGCCGCCTTGGGGACGCCCATGCCGAGGATGCCGTCAAAAGGCGCCTCTCCGAACACGTCCTTCGCTTCAGTGGTGACCTCGCCGAACTTGAAATCCGAGATCGTGAGCCCCCCCACGCTGACGCTGTCCTGGCTGATGAAGCCGTTGCAGCTGCCTGTGCCGTACTGGAGGGCGAACGGCTGACCGTCCTTCTTGAAGCTGCTGGACGCAGTCGAGTCGTAGCTGGGGGATTTGGGCTTGCAATTGGTGCAGCCCTTGCTGGGCACCCACAAGTTCGAGGAGCCCGTATCGTAGATGACCGTGAACTTCTGCGCCGGCGTTCCGATCTCCACCTCGCCGAAGTACTCGGAGTCCTGGACGTCCGTCAGGGACACGGAGGGCAGCCCATCGAGCACCTGGTGGGCCTCGACGCCTTTGAAATTGGCACGGCGGGCCTGTGCAGCGAGCGCGTGCGCCAGGCTCTT
This sequence comes from Prorocentrum cordatum, assembly GCA_963575745.1. Taxonomy (NCBI): domain Eukaryota; class Dinophyceae; order Prorocentrales; family Prorocentraceae; genus Prorocentrum; species Prorocentrum cordatum. Next base: position 131,887 of record CAUYUJ010017247.1, on the reverse strand, counting down.
CGGGCGGTGCTGCAACGGCAGGTGGATGACGCTGGCATCGGCAGCGCTCGCAAAGGAGACGCTGGAGGCCGCAAGCAGCGCCAGGGATCCGCGCGGAGCCGACGGCATGGCTGTCTGGCCTTCCCGGGGCTGCGACAGTTTATCTCAGACGATAAATCGTTGAGCCCAAATAGCCCAAGCCAAAATGTCAACGGATGTGGCGCACCCCTTTTCTGGATCTCGTCCTTCTCCTGCTCCTCCTCCCTCTTCGCCCTTTGCCCCTCGCTGATCCTCGCTGCTCCTCCTTGTCGTCGTCCTCCTCTTCCTTGTCCTCCTCCTTCTCATCCTTCTCTTCCTCTTCATCACCACCACCACCACCATCACCATCACCATCACCATCATCACCATCATCATAATCATCATCAGCATCATCATCATCATCATCATCATCACCAGCATCATCATCAATATCATCACTATGGTCATCATCATCCACATCATCATCATCATCATCATAATCATCATCGTCATCATCATCATCATCATCATCATCATCGTCATCATCATCTTCATCAACATCAGCATCATCATCAACACCATCCTTATTACCATCACCACCATCATCATCATCATCATCATCATCGACATCATCATCATCATCATCATCATCATCATCATCATCATCATCATCATCGACATCATCATCATCAACAGCACCAGCATCACCATCACCATCACCACCATCACCATCACCATCATCATCATCATCATCGGTATCACCACCACTACCGCAACTATCGTCATCACCATCATCATCATCACCATCGTCATCATCAGCATCAGCAGCATCAGCATCAGCATCATCATTATCCTCCCCCACATCATCACCATCCATATGGTCATCCTATTCATCATCACCATCAGCATGCTTACTATCATCACCACCACCATCGTCATCGCCACCATCATCACCACCATCATCATTATCCCCACGACCTCCACCACCACAATCATCATCATCACCTCATCCTTATCATCATCACCCCCACCATCACCATCATCATCACCAGCATCAGCATCATCATCAGCATCGACCTTATCATCATCACCACCAGAACCATCACCACCACCCGCATCACCAGCATCACCATCAACCTCATCCTCATCATCATCATCATCATCATCATCATCATCATCATCATCATCACCATCACCATCACCATCACCATCACCATCACCATCATCACCACCACCATCATCATCGTCATCATCATCACCATCATCATCCCTTTCTCCATCCTCTTCCTGGGCCTCCCTGGCCCCACCCCCAGACACCTGCAGGACAGCAGCCTAACCCTCCCCCTCCCCCCTTCATCCATCCTCGTCCCTCTTCGTCCGTCCTCCCCCTTCTCGTCCTGCTCCTCCTCCTCCTCCTTCCTCCTCCTCCTCCCCCATCTCCCTCCCCCCCGCCCTCCCTCCCTCTCCTCCCCTCCTCCTCGTCCCTCCTCCCTTCCTCCTCCTCCTCATGCTCGTCTCCCGCCTTCCTCTGTTGCCGACAATCGGCGCCGCCGACGCCGACGCCGCCGACGCTGGCGCTGCCGATGCAACTGCCGACGACACCGCCGCCTTCGGCTCTGGCTCCAGAGATCCAACGTACTGTCTGCTTCAATTCGGGCCCCGTGGAAGTCCCGACCCTCTCCCCATTTTCCATCGGCTGCGCGCAAGAGTGACCCTGTGCAAGAGTGGCATCTGGTGCACGGCCTCAGAGGGCCAGATCCAGGCGCGCACGCCAGTGCTGGGGGGACCCCTGCGAACCCGAACCCAAGGTCACTCTGGCGAAAGGTCACTCTTGCGCGTAGCTGATTTCATGCCACGCCTTTTTGACGGCCCTGGGGCTGGCGAGGGGCCCCTAGAGGCTAAACGCGGGAACACACTTCAGGATACACTTGTTCCTCATCGTCCTCGTCCCTCTCCTCGTCCCTCTCCTCCTCCTCCTCCTCCTCCTCCTCCTCATTGTCTTGAGGCCGAAGCACCTGTGGACATTGTTTAAACATTCAGGGTCTGGAGCTCGGGCCCTGACTCTCGACGGAGGATGCCCTGGACGGGCCCCAGGCCTCTGGACCCTGCCCGTATGGGGTCGTAGCCGGCGGGTGGGAGTAGAAGGAGGAGGAGTTGGAGGAGGAGTTGGAGGATGAGGAGGAGGAGGAGGAGGAGGAGGACAGGGAGGACGGGGAGAATGAGGCAGCGGAGAAACACGCACACATACAGACACAACCACACACACATGCACACACGCACACACCCACACACACCTGACACCACACACACAACCGCACACACAACCACAGGCACAACCACACACGCAACCACACACACACACACACGGACACACACAGACACAGACACACGCACAGACACACACGCACAGACACACACACACAGACACACACAGACACACACAGACACACACAGACACAACCACAATCACACAAACACACACACGCAGACACACACACCACACACCACACACCACGCACCACACACCACACACACACTGACACGCACACGATACACACAACCACGTACAAACGCACAGACAGACACAAACAGACACACATACAGACACACACACACATACACATAGACACGCACACATACAAGACGCACACACACACACAACACAGCACAAACACACACACACACGGACGAACACACACATACACACACACGCACACACGCACACACGCACACACACACACACGCACACACACACGCACGCACACACACACATTCACATTCACATTTAAATTCACATTCACATTCACATTTATACACACCCACGCACGCACGCACGCACGCACGCACGCACGCACGCACGCACACACACACCCACGCACGCACGCACGCACGCACGCACGCACGCACGCACACACACAGACACAGACACGGACACGGACACCGACACGGACACGGACAGGGACAAGGACAGGGACAGGGACAGGGACAAGGACACGGACAGGGGCAAAGACGCAGGGACAAAGACACGAACACGGACACGGACACGGACACGGACACGGACACGGACACACACACACACACACTGAATAACGACCTCACAACCACCCGCACGCACTGCACACACGCCCAACACGCACACCCAAAAAACACATTCACACACATTCACACACATTCACACACTATAACACGCATAAAAAGTGTAGACACACATTCACACACACACATTCACACACACACGCGCGCACACACACATACACACAAACACAGACACACACAGACACACACACAGGCACACACACAGACACTCACACAGACACACACAGACACACACACAGACACAAAGAGATACACACATAGGCACACCCACACACACGCACGCACGCACGCACGAACGCACGCACACACACAAACACGCACACAACACAGAATACACACACACGCATTCACACACTCGCGCACCCGCAAACACACACACACACACACACGCACGCACGCATACACACACACACGCACGCACGCACGCACGCACGCACGCACGCACGCACATACACACACGCACACACACACACACACGCACACACACACGCACTTGCCAGGTCAAAAAACCATCCGTCACCCTGAGACCGGTTGTGAGGTTACAGATGGATCGGTTCGGACTCACAAACGAATTGTGAGCGACATTCCTGAGTCGACTGTGAGGATTCTTCGCGCACCCAATTAGAGCTAACGTTTCATGCGCGCGGGCTCTGACGTCCTCCAGCACAGGGACCGCGCCTGGGGGGAAACATATCGCACCGTTCGGTGTTATCAGATGTCTAGCAATACGCAATGAGATCTGCCAGGACCTGCATGAATGATTATCGGGGAGATTTGCAAGCCGAGTTGCGTGGTGGCCCTGCAGAGACTTATGTGACATGCGCGAAGCCGATCCGGCCACAACGACCCGACCGTGAAGCAGAACGACGGCCCGACTGTGCAGCAGGACGACGGAGGAGAGGCAGAGAGACGCGCCGACGACCCGACTGTGAAGCAGAACGCGCCGCATACAACATGGCCATACCAAAGGACCCCCATCAGCTACGCTCGCGTGCGCCCTTCGGCGTTCTGAGGCTCTTCCCGGGTTCCGGATACAATTTCGACAAAAATGGTGAGACAGACGTGGGCAGAAAGAAACGGGCAGAAAGAAATGGGCGGAGTCATGTTATGAGATATCTGGCATGGGCAATTCGCAGGCACCCGTCCAAAGTGGCCCCCGCGCCCCGGTCAGTTGAGCAGGGCCTGCCCGACCAGTCCGCGCCTGCTGGTTCATGAGTCGTCGCGTTCTCACCTTTTTCCCCCTGGCAGCCGCGTGCAGCTGCTTCGTGAGATCGCCAGCTGCTCGTTGTAAGGC
>CAUYUJ010017247.1:27500-125000 GCA_963575745.1 Prorocentrum cordatum | reverse complement strand
CTACTACTACTACTACTACTACTACTACTACTACTGCAACTCCTCCTACTACGACACATACTAATACTATTTCTACTGGGCCTTATTCTACTACCACTACTTCAGTACTACTATTCTTACTACTACTACAATACAACTACCACTACTACTACTACCACCACTACTACTCTAGCGAAGCATGCCGACCGTGGTGTGTTTCAGGCGTGCCTCCGCGTGATTACAGATAATGTCCCGGATTGCTTAGCACGGCGAATTGCGTGATACTCATTCTTGCACTCACTTGCGAGCATGGAGCCGCATGGGGCTCAGTAGCAAGGTGACCAGACTTTTCCATTAAAGCGACGTTACAAATGCGCTGGTACAGCGCTCTCACGACTAACACGCAAAGAGCGGCAACAACGACTCACACCAGGACGAACGTCCATAACGAGTCACACCACGAGGCGCCCGAACGACCCACACACAAGGAAGGCCCCGCACAACTCCCACCAGGACGAAAAAGGCCGAACGACTCACACCACGATGAGCCCCAACGACTCACACGCAAGGAGGAGCCCGAACGACTCACACAAGGACGTGGAGGCCGAACGACTCACACCACAAGGAGCCCGAACGAGTCCCACACAAGGAGGGGCCCAAACGACGCACACCAGGAGAGGAGGCCCGAACGACTCACACCACGAGGAGACGGAACAACTCACGCACAAGAGGGGCCCGAACAACTCACACCAGGACGAGGGGCCCAGACGACTCACACCACGAGGAGCCCGACCGACTCAGAGCACGATGAAAACCCGAACTACTCACTGCAGGACGATCCCGAACGACTCACACACAGGGATAGGCCCGAACGACTCCCACTAGGCCGAGAAGCCCGAATTGCTCACGCCACGAGGAACCCGATGGACTCACACACAAGGAAGAGCCCGAACGACTCTCACCAGGACGACGGGCCTGGACGACGGACACCACGAGGAGCCTGAACGACTCACACACACGGAAGAGCCCGAACGACTCACAGCAGGACGAAGAGCCCGACCGAGTCACACCAGGAAAATCCCAAATGTGTCTCATACCACGAAACGCGCCGACGACTCATACACAAGAAGAGGCCCGAACGACTCACATCAGGACGAGGCGCCCGAACTTGTCACACCCAGAGATGCCCGAACGACTCCCACACAAGGAAGGGCCCCAACGAGTCACGCCAGGACGAACGGCCCCAAAGACGTACAGAAAACTCGAGAACCATAGCAAACAAACGAACGGCCCGAGCGACTCCTAGAGCACCCCCCAGAACAACAAGGGACCCAACCGAGGGAGAGTGGGCCCGCCCTTCAGGCCAAACGTGGGAAATCGTCGGGATCATCGTCGAGAGAAAGCAAACGCGGCGGCAGCCAAGACGGCCGCCCGGAGCGAGAGGCAAGGACGTCGTCGTCGTAGTCGTCGTCATCGTCGTCGTCGTCGTGAACTACTGAATCCAACACAAAACTTCACAGAGCACCGCGCACGATTCAACATGACACAACACAATTAAAACAACATGACATTTCTGAAACGTGCCACTCAAGAATCGCCAACGGACTGTAGTGTCAATTATCAGCCGTTCAACACTTAGAAACCCTGTGATAACCCTGGAAGATATCTGAAACTGGACCAACCACAATCTTGTATAGTACTATACCCTGAAAGTCGAGGAAGCGTGCACCACGTTGGCAAGCTAGACCGCAAGGCCCTGGATACCCTGAGACAAATACGCCACAAGCCACTACATAGACTGTGGCGGGATAGGCCGACACCCATGCTGATAGCCTGAAGCTCTTGATTGCCTGCATGCCCCCTCAGCACATTGTACTCCTGCAAGAGTTCCGAGCCTTCTATCTGCTGTACTTTTTCTCCGTTTTTCCATAAGACAAGGCGGTGCAATTCAGCCACCGCGTTGCGTAACGCTCGGCGCGTCAACTGCGCGCGAGCGCGACGCACGAAACTTGGGACTTCGACTCTCAGACCTCGACATGGGCGGGATCGACGTCCAAAGGAAAAATGGCGAGCCCCCTCACCCATTTGGGAAAAGGAGGGGAACAACGTTCAACTTCTGCGTATTTATTTCTGTGCCTTCATAATGTGTGTCTATACGTATTTGATGTGTAAATGCTTCTGGTTTGGATGTATGCTTGTATATGTATGGAGGAGAATCAATGCCCTGATGTCGCAATAAGGATGGATCGTGCCAACAAAACCTCGAGAGTGGCGCGTCTCTGAAATATCTCGCGATGACCGCCGCGCTTGCATGTCGCCGAGCGCTAGCCGCAACGACGTCCTGCTGACACGAAAGCGGAGCGAATGGAGAAGGATATGACATGCATCATAACCAAAAGTGGCAAGCCCGTAGCCGTGATGGACTACGTGCGGTACTTGCGCAACGCAGGCATCTCGTGCCAAAAGCACAGTAGGCGCGTGCGTTCGGCTCGCAAGCCAAATCACCATTGACGTCGTGGTCGTCGTCAACGTCGTTGTCTCGACGTCGTCGTCGTCCTGTCGTCCTCGTCGACGTCGTCGTGGTGGGCTGAGCTACGCTCACTACCCTCGCGGCGTAGGCCTGCCCATCACGTTCCAGGCCATGCGAACCGAAGTACATCGCGCCGACCGCACTGTCGAAGCTCAAAATGATGCGAGAATGCCGACAACCGACATTCTGCGCGAGCGCTCCAAGGAGCTCCCGTAGCGAGGAAGAATACAAAAACGCACGGGCGCTTCTCCATGCCAGCCGCAAAGATGATGCTACTAGGCGGAGAAGATTACTGAAGGCGGAACGCAGCTCACGGCCACCCTGAAATACTGGGAGCCAGAATGGCAACGACAACGACGCTGGTCGGGAAAGATCGCTGGACTCGACGACGACCGCCCTCTGTCTTGCCTCCCATCTCCTTCCCTCCCTCCTCCTCTTCCGAGTCGTCCTGCTTCGGCTCCCCCCACAGGTAGCTATACAAGGACGGAGAAAGAAATAGGAGCAGAGAGTCTATGTAAAGACAGACAGACGCACGCTTGCACCAAACGGCTATCGGCATGCTTCGCTGGGATTCCTGCTCGGAGATAGTACTACTACTACTGTTTCTACATCGACTACTACTACTACTACTACTACTACTACTACTACTACTACTACTACTACTACTACTACTACTACTACTACTACGACTACGACTACTACTACTACTACTACTACTACCTGCTACTACTACTCCTACTACTCCTACGACTACTACTACGACGACGACTGGTACAACTACTGCTGCTACTACTAGTACTACTACTGCTGCTATGACTGCTACTCCTGCTCGTACTACTACGAGCACTACTACATCTACGACGACAACTACTTCTACTGGCACTGCTACTACTACTGTCGCTGCTACTGCTACTACTACTACTACTACCACTACTCCTGCTACTGCTACTACTACTAATACTACTCATCCTACATCATCTGCTACTGATACTTCTACTAGTACTACTCCCCCTACTACTAGTATTACTACTAATACTCCTCCTCCTCCTCCTCCTCCTCCTCCTCCTCCTCCTCCTCCTCCTACTACTAGTACTACTACTACTACTACTACTACTACTACTACTACTACTACTACTACTAACTACTACTACTACTACTACTACTACTACTACTACTACGACTACTAACTACTACACTACTACTACTACTACTACTACTACTACTACTACTACTACTACTACTACTACTACTACTACTACTACTACTACTTCTACGACTCCACCTGCGCAAACCCCGATCACCTCGCGCGCGGACGAGAAGCCCCAACGCCTCACTCACACAAGGATTGACAAGGAGGCGGGAGGAAGGAGGGACAGGGGAGATGCTAACGGAGCCCGATCACCTCGCGCGCGGACGAGGTGCCCCAACGCCTCAAACCTCACAACAAGGATTGCAAGGTAGGCGGGAGTGGGAAGGAGGGCCAGGGGAATATACGGAGGCCCAGCGGCACACAGCCTGAAAACACCACTGTCGACATGCGTCGGAGAAGCTGCTGCTGTGGAGATGGGCTGTGTGGGGAGACGCGGAACGTAAGAATTAACTTAAAACCGTGCGGAGGCAGGAGCAACGCAGCCAGATAGCTGGCAGTGACAAGGGTATTGCGGCGTGACCGCCCAATGGCGCGCCAGGTGGCCAGGGGACCGGGGGAGGTGGGGCAGGAGGCGGCGGGCGAAACGACCCAGGCGCCCGCAGGCGGCGGGGCGGAACAGCAACGCAACGGGAGGAGGAAACGCGGGGCAGCCGGAAGGAGGTGGCAACGCAGCCAAATGGCTGGCAGTGACAGGGGTATGGCGGCGTGACCGCCCAAGGACGCGCCAGGTGGCCAGAGGACAGAGATGGGTGAGGCAGGTGGCGGCGGGCGGAGCGTCCCAGGCGCCCGCAGGCGGCGGGGCGGAACATAATCGCAACGGGAGGAGGCAGCGCGGGGATGCCGCGGAAGGAGGGGAGCACCGAAAGGAGCAGAATCCGGGCAACAACGCAGGGCGGCCCAATGGGCGGTGCAGCGTGGTGCAGCAGAGAAGCACCGAAATGGCGCAGGGGACTGTGAGTGAGCGACGCGCGTCCCAAACGGGAGGTACGTCGCAAGGGGCGACGGCGGGGATCACCGAAAGGTGCCGAAGCCGGGCAGCGACCGCTGGGCGGGCCCAATGGGCGTCCAGCGTGGTGCAGCAGAGAAGCACCGAAATGGCGCAGGGGACAATAGTTAGCGACGCGGTCCCAAACAGAGTTACGTCGGCGAGGGGGGATTTGCGGCGGCGGGGAGTCCCGAAAGGTGCAGAAGCCGGCTAGCAACGCAGGGCGGCCCAATGGGCGGTACAGCGTGGTGCAGCAGAGAAGCACCGAAATGGTGCAGGGGACAATGTGTGAACGCCGCGCGTCCCAAACGGGAGGTACGTCGCAAAGGGGAGATGTGGAGAGGCGTCCAGCCCAAAGGGTCACACGCCTCATGGAGAACGGTCAGCCCAAAACACACACACACACGCACGCACGCACGCACGCAAGCAAACACGCACTCACACACACACGCACTCACACACACACGCACCCACACGCACGCACGCACGTACGCACACACACGACCGCATACGTGGAACACTAGAGCGCATGCACGCACCGCACCACCACGCCGCCGTAAAAAGGCACGCACGCACACACGAACCGCACACCGACACAGCACACACACCTCACATGGCACACATTTCACACACCAACGTTCCAGAAGTCAGCGGCACGCAAAAAAAAACCCGGGCAAACGCACACACGCACACACGCACGCACGCATCGCACGCCACACACGCACGCACGCACGCACGCGCGCACGCCTACACACACACACCGCACACACACACACACACCACATTCACGCACGCGCGTCACACACACCGCACGCACTCACGCTACGAACGCACGACGACACACACACACACGCAGGCACGACGCGACGCAAACAGACCGCAAAAGGCACACACACCACCCCACGGCACGCACGCACGCAAAAAAGCACGCACGCCCACGACGCACACACGCAACAACACGCACACACGCACACAAGACGCACACCGCAACACACTCCACAGCGCTACACAACTCACACACTCACAACGCACACGCCAAGCACACGCTCACGCCCGCACGCACGCACACACACACAACGCGCACACCACGCACCACGCATCAACGACGCACCCAAATCACCAGACACACGCATCCACACACACGCACACGCGCACACGCGCACACGTCACGATCTACGGAGCACGTAACGCGACCTCGCATCGCGCACGCATCACTCCACGTCACCCGTCACACTCACATGCGCACACACACGCACACACCACACATTACGGCACGCAGTCTTGCACACTTACGCCACTCACACACACACACACACACGCACACGCACACACACATACATACATACACACACACACACTTTTTACGTCGGCGGTTGGGCAGAGGGTGACTGCTCCAGAAATCTGGTAACAGTGGACGCTCTGTATGCAAATTGATGCCGCAATGCATGGTGGAGGAGGAGGGGGCACCCGCGCGACGGGGAGAGAGGAAACCGGGCCCGCTCAAGCAAGTCACTGGCTGCGGCGAGGGGGAGCGCCGTGGGGGGGGGACCAGCGGCAACGCTGAGCAGCAGCTGGGGGGAACGGCAGCCCGGCAGACCAGGCGGCCGACCGGGGGGAGCAACGCATGCGAAGCGGAGACCACACCACTGTGGACCGGTATGGCAGCCGGTCCCAATGATGAGTCAAGGCGCCGAAGCCAGAGGGCGTACGAGGCGCGGCGGGAGGCGGAAGCAGGACGCAGGCGGCCACGATAGCGCCGCGAATGGCGAAACCGTAGCACAACGTGAGGGCGGTGGATGCGGACCAAACACACACACACACACGCACGCACGCACGCACGCTCACACACGCACGCACACGCACGTGCATGCACGCACGCACGCGCGCGCGCACGCACACGCACAAACACACACACACACATTCACACACAATCACACACACATTCACACACCCATTCACGCACACACACACACACCCACACACGCACACGCAAATACACGCAACAAAAACACACATGCACACACGCAAACACACACACACACGAACACACACGAACACACACACACATAAACCCACCCTCCCACACACACACCCACACCCACACCCACACCCACACGCACACGCACGCATGCACGCACGCACGCACACAGAAACAGAAACACACACAAACACGCACACAAACGCAACACACACACAGAAACCCACACTAACAAGCACAAACAAACGCGCAAACCTACACACAAACACACACGCAAACGCAAACACACGCACAAACACACGAACACACACACACACACGCACTCGCACATGCACACTCACAAACACACACACACCACACACACAAACACACACGCGTGTTTTTATCGTCGGCGGCTGGGCAGAGATTACTGCTCCGGCGATCGGGCATCAGTGGGACACACGCACACACTCACACACGCACGCACGCAAGCACGCATGCACACACGCATTCACGCACGCACGCACACACGCACACACGCACACACCCGCACGCACGCACGCACGCACGCACGCACTCACGTTCGCACGCACACACACATACACACAAACACACCCACCCACCCACCCCACCCCACCACACCACACCACAACCCACACCACACCACACCCACGCACACACCCACGTACACGTTCACACACACGCACGCACGCACGCACGCACGCACGCACGCACGCATGCACGCGCGCAATCACGCACGCACACACGCACACACGCACACACGCACACACGCACACACACACACACACACACACGCGCACGCATGCACGCGCGCACACAGACACACCGACACACAGACACACACGCAGACACACAGACACACAAACACACAGCCGCAGACACAGACACAAATGTCCTTTGGCCCGACGGCGGCCCCCATAGGCTGGAATCGCCGCAGAGCTTCCAACATGACCAGCTCCCCGCCAAAGGTGCGAAGTGAAACTTTGGCCCCCCACGGCCGTTCGGGACGATCTGGGCGCCCCTGCAGAAGGCCCTAGGCCGAGATCAGCAGGCCGAGTTCAGCCTGGCCGAGTTCAGCTGACCGAGCTCAGCCCGGCCAAATTTCGCTAGGCTGTGTCTTGCCCGTGTCCGGGGGGACCTGGGGGCTCCGAAACCGTGCGGTGCCATACCGTGCGGTGATTTCGATATCCCGAATTACCTCACCGCACGGTCCGTCACCGCGCGGTTTTGGCACCTTGGAGGCCCCAATCGCCCGAGACGTCCTCGGAGAAGGATCCGAATCCCAAAGCCGTGCGGTGACCCCGAATCCCAACTGAATCACCCACGGTGTGGTCACCGAGCCACTTGGGGCCTCCCGGGGACTTAAGGTAACATGGCTTTGGGGCGCCTTACCTCTGTTAGTGGGCCTAGTCTCTTAGTGTCGCCAAGCTGGGGGGCACGGTGGCCCGACGGAAGAACATGGCCAAGCAGCACAATGGCCTGGCGCGAGGAGCGGTGTCTGGCCACTGGTCAGGTTGCTCGACTCAGTGGCACATCTTGTCCAACAATGCGGGCTGGCGATTCCCGGCCGGGCCGCCCATCCCATGCGAGAGGGGTCAGGACAGTCGCCCGTGACAATTATTGCCGAGGGGTGGCGCCATGAGTGGGTAGGTGCTGCTGCATCGGAACAGCCGCCCTAATTCCCGCCCTGGCGAACAATCGTACCACAATGCCAGACGCAACGAAACGACACGAAGTTCTTAATGGTGTTATGGTGGTGGTGCATGTCTTCACTTTGACCAGACATCCCGCTTCACGTTCGGGCGCGCACGTGATTAATAAATCCTCTGCTGTGCGGCACGTCCTGGGTTAATCAATCCTCTGATGTGCGGCGCGCCTTGGATCAATGCATCCTCTGGCTTGCGTCGCGCCCTGGATTCATAAATCCTCTTGCTTGCTTGCTCCGCGGTGCATCGTGGCACGGGGGTCCCCGAGGAGGAGGAGGAGGAGGAGGAGGAGGAGGAGCAAGGAGGAGGAGGAGCATGCGTAGAGCCGGGGGAGCGGTCGCCCACTCTGACCGAGGCGGGCGCAGGCCTCGGAGCGTAGGGAGCCAGCTCAGCTGCTTCATTGTGCGGGTTGAGGATGATCCTTCGCGGCGCTCAGCGCGATAAGGTGGACCTCCAAGGTGTAGTCGACCCCTTCGGTCTTGACATGCACCTGAAGTACGAAAAGATGAGGTGCTCGAGAGAGCTCGACAACGAGTGTTCCCGTCTTGTGGATAGTGCGAGCCCAAGCCGATGCGGTCTCGCACGACGTTCTGGGCGAAGGTGCGCGGCAGACACGTGAGGTGGCACAGCCAACGGCACTGCAGGTAGTGCGAGATGGAGTCGCATGCGCCAACGAAGCCGAACTTGCACGAGTCGACAGCGGGAGCGACGTGCATCAATGAACTGGCGTGCTACCGGCCAGCCAGCGTCCGCATCAGAACCCAGCGGGATGACGGTGGAACGTGTGCAATCTGTACCTTCAGTACTCGCCAGCGGGCACGAGGGTGGTGAGGAGCACTGCCAGGGCCAAACCACGCCTCCAAGCGCTTCTGCAGCGTGACCTCGAAGCTGTCGGGCATCCAATGGGCGATCTGCGCGAGGATGACATGGCGTTGGGGCTTCGGCTTGATACCATCCTGCTCGGCACCGCGCACGGCGCATTTGGTAATCACCGAGGCCCTTACCAGATCGTGGCAGTGGCGAGGAGGGACGACCAACGACTCGCCTCTGACGATGGCCTCGAGACGCTGGGCGATGGCGAACGGTTCCTTCCAGAAGGGTGGCGACCAGTGATGCTTAGCAAGTGCGGGTAGACTGCAGGCACGGCCAGCGGCTGTGTAGAGCTGGCTGTACGAGGTCGCACCACTGCGCCACGGTGTAGGAGGCCGCTCGCCACAACGTCCCCAGCGAGTACGTGTACAGGGATCTTGGCGAATGGTCAAGGATTCAGAAGGCCAGCGCTTGAACGTCCACCAGACGGAAGGAAGGTACCGGGAGACTTCCGCAACGCTTTGTGACCGGCGTGGATCTCTTTGCGGCGAACTTGAGGAGGTAGGTCGAAGAACTGCGCGAGGTAGCTGAGGGCCGTGATCGCCAACTTCTGGCACAAACAAAAGTTGGCGTCGATCGGGGCACACGAGGAGCCGATCGCAACGACGCGCTGCCGCCACTTCAACCCCGCAGCGGCCCACTGCCTCAAGTTGTCACCGCAAGGGGCCACGTGCACGCCGAGGCAGATGCCCTCGTCCGCGACCTTGAAGGCGACCCAGTCGGGCAAGAAGCGGTGGAGGAAGTCGCCAACCTCGGCCCTGACAGAGTCGGTGGGCTTGGCCCAGAGCGATAGGAGGACGCATTTCTTCAAGTGGTTTTGGTTGCCCCACAAAGGGAATCCACTGACAGGGGGTGGTGCGATAGGTTTTGGGTAACTGTTTTGCACATTTTTGCACGCGAAAGACCAGCAATACATTTGCGCAACAGAATGTATTACACACCCCAGATCTATCGCAACACCGCAAATTCATTGCACCAAATCTGCTGCACCACCCCCTTGTCGCTGGACCCCCTTTTGGGTCAACCAGAGTTGAGGCGAAGATCGCCGAGGAGTTCGGCACGACAAAAAATATCCTGGCGAGCGGGACGAGGAGGGCCAGCTTCTGCAGGTGCATGCCCAGGTCGTGAAGCAGGAGGAGGAAGAGGCAGACGCAGAGGCAGAGGCAGAGATGGAGGAGGAGGAGGAGGAGGAGGAGGAGGAGGAGGAGCGAGGAGCGAGGAGCGAGGGAGGAGGATGGAGGAGAGGAGGAGAGGAGGAGGAGGAGGAGGAGGAGCGAGGAGCGAGGAGCGAGGAGGAGGAGCGAGCGGCCTCGGGAGGGGTCAGGGGTCGGGGCGGCGACGGCAGGCGCGGCTCGGCAGCGGCAGCAGCTGGTCGCAGCAGGAAAACCACGGTCGGGCCTCCACGCCGCGCGAGGAGGAGGCAGAGGAGGAGGAGGAGGAGGAGGAGGAGGAGGAGGAGGAGGAGGAGGAGAGGCAGAGGGAGGAGGAGGAGGAGAATGAGGAGGAGGTGGAGAGAGGAGGAGGAAGAGGTTGGAGGAGGAGGTGTTTGGGAGGAGGGAGAAGAGGAGAACGAGGAGGAGGAGGAGATGAGGGTGAAGAAAGAGGCAGAGGAGAGGAGAGGTGGGAGGAGGACCAGGAGGAAGAGGTGGAGGCGGAGGAGGAGGAGAAGAGGAGGTCGAAGGAGGAGGAGGAGGAAGGAGAGGAGGAGGAGGAGGAGGAAGAGGGGGAAGAAGGGGAACCGGGACGCGACGTCTCAGGACGGCGGCTGCCCCCGGCGGGGCCGCCTGTCCCGGCCGGTGCGCCAGGCGGTCTCGACGGTGCCCAGCCGACCTCTGACCTTGGCGGCGCGCTGCTCGTCCATGCGCCTCCGGCGCTCGCTCCTGCGGGAGCAGGTCCTGTCCTCTGCTCCTCCTCCTCCCTCCTCCTCCTTCTCCTCCTCCTCCTCCTCCTCCTCCTCCTCCTCCCTCTTCTTCTCCATCCTCCTCCTCCTCCTCCTCCTCCTCGTCCTTCTCTTCTTCTCCTCCTCCTCCTCCTCCTCCTCCTCTATTTCCCAAGGCGGAGAAGGTCTGTGACGCACCATACTCCTCCTCCTCCTCCTCCGCCCCTCCTTTTTCCTCCTCCTTCTCCTCCTCCGTCTCCTCCTCCTCCGCCTCTTCCTTATCTCCTCGTCCTCCTCGTCCTCGTCCTCGTCCTCCTCCTCATCCTCCTCCTCAGAATCCTCCCCTGAGATCCGACGTTGCGGAAACATGCAGCACCGCAGAATACATCACGACCAACGCCCATGACCCCTTCTTTCTGCGCCGTCTTTCTAGCCGAATCGGTCTGTGAGGCTCCCTGGGCCCGAAGGAGGGCAACGACGCTCGGTATGAAACAACTGCAACGCCTGGATCTCAGGGCTCCTCCTCCCCCTTCCTCCCTTCACCTCCCTCCTCCTCCCTCCCCCTCCTCCTCCTCCTTCCTTCCCCTCCTCCTCCTACTCTTCCTTTCTTTTCCATCTTCGAGACTCCTCCCTGCCACAATTTCAAAGATGCACGGCAACCCGTTTTCCAAATATGGATCTCGCCTCAGCGCCGCGCGCATCAGGATCCTTTCAACATGCGGATCTCGCCTCCGCGCCACACACACTCGTCAAGAAGGTTGTAGCAATTTCAAGGATGGAGTGGGACTCATGTTCAACATGCGGCTCTCGCTTTAGCGCAGCGCCCACTCGCCTTGAAAGTTTGCACCAGTTCAAACAATCGTATGGTTGCAGTCTCAAGAATGGTGTTCTGGCACGATTTCTGGCTGTCAGGACGCAGAGGTGACGTGGATTCGCGGCGCTGTTGTCCTCCAGCGAGGCACTTCCTACAATGAGCATACATTCTTGTACGGGCCTATGGAGTTGAACATCGTGGATGCGTCTTGAACTCACACTGGTCCTCTTTCTCTTCTCCACGCCATCCTTCTCGTCTTCTTCTTCCTCCTCCTCCTCCTCCTCCCCCCCCTCCCCCCCTCTTCCCTCCCCCTCCTCCCCGTCCTCCTCCTCCTCCTCCTCCTCCTCCTCCTCCTCCTCCGTCTCCTCCTCCGTCTCCTCCTCCTCCGTCTCCTCCTCCTCCTTTTCCTCCTCCTCCTCCTCCTCCTCCTCCTCCTTCCCCTCCTCCTCCTCCTCCTCCTCCATCTCCTCCCTACTCCCTCCTCTCCATCCTCCTCCTCCTCTTCATGACCCTCGCTCCTGCGCGCGGCGCGCTGGCGGATCCTGGCCTTCTTTCTCTCCAGCTGCTCCTGCAGTTCCTGCCTGTCGGGAGGGCGCCGCCCGTCGGGAACGCCCAAGAGGGGGGCGCCTTAGAGGGGGGGGGTCCTCCGATCATGGCCCGAGGCATTTGCCCCCAAATCTCCGATGACTGCTGCTGCTGCTGTTGTTGCTGCTGCTGTTGTTGTTGTTGCTGCTGCTGCTGCTGCTGTTGTTGTCTTGTTGTCGTTATCATTGTTGCTGTTGTTGGTGCTGTTGTTGTTGTTGTTGTTGTTGTTGTTGTTGTTGTTGTTGTTGAACATTATTAATTCTAAAGAATAATTATTGTTGGGCCCCCTGGTGCGCGCCCCCCCCGCCGCGCCTAGGCCGCAGCCACGTTTTCATCATTTTCGTGAGGAAGCCTCAGGTAATTCGAGTTGATCAAGATCCGGTTGTTTTGTTGTAATCCGTTTTCCTTTGCAAAAAACACTATAAAATGAAGTTTCTTGTTCAAATATAATCAAATTTCAAGAATCCCTTGCAAAAAATAAGGTAAAGTGGACATTCGCGCGCGCAAGACGAAATCCTTCCAAAAGCTTAGTGTTCGGAGCGATTTCAACATAAAAACATCAAAAAACCAATGGTTTTTCAACAAAAAAAAATGTCAAAATCTCATCCCGCGCGCTCTTGCGGATTCGTAGGAAACCCAACACTTTTTAACATTTCTGTCAAACGGGCTTTTGCGAGCAACTTTTTCGAACTTCTGCAACAACGGTTGCGCACCTGCCAGGCCATCATCCCTGTCAAATAATACCATGCGGGACACATTCGTTTTTTCTTCGCGCGCGCACGCCGAAATCTCCAAAAACCATTGGGTTCTGTGGGTGTGTACCCCACGCCAGTGTAGTAGCCACGGTCGTCCGCACGCCACGAAGTGAAGTGTCCCAACGTCATGGGGCGGGAAGCTGGGTTTGGGTGGTCGCGAAGAGTCGTTTGGATATTTGGTAGAGCTTGTAATGCCCCCCCACGAAGTGGGGGTATTGCCTGGTGTCGTATGAAAGCCCTGGCACTGGGGAGAACACCACGCGTTCGGGTAAAATGATTGTTGTTGTTGTTGTTGTTGTTGATGAATACGTACCCACTTCTAAAGAATAGTTATCGTTGATCTCCGGAGACGGTTCCGTGGGCTCTCGCCTCGACGCCGGCTGTGGCCTGAGCCTAAACGTGGGCCTTTGGAGGCCCAGCTGCGACAACAACGGCTCCCGCTCGATACTTCCTCCCAATATACCCCGAGACACCCTGGCCAGAGAGGCCCCCGAACTCAGGAACGGAACTCTCGCTCGAGACTTCCTCGCAATTCAATTAAGTTGGCAAAGGCCCAGCCACGACGACAAGGGCTCCTGCTCGATACGTCCTCACGATTTATCCCGAGAGCCCCTGGCCAGAGAGGCCCCCGAACTCAAGAACGGCGCTCTCGCTCGAGACTTTGGCAAGTTGGTGGAGGCACACGGCGACAAGGGCTCTCGTTCGATATTTCTCCATGGATATTCCGAAAGGAGACTTTTTTGCACTTCAGTCAGCGGTCGACAAGGAAGGGATTCCCCTCCCGAGCGGGGGTGCATTCGAAGACGAAGTGAAGAGTAATTATTGTTGATCCCCCCCACCGGAGCATATGGTATTTGTCAATTGAAGTGCCCCTCCCGGCGCTCGCACCCTTTTTTTTATCAGGGAACCTCTTGAAGCTCAAACTGTGCCCTTGGCCCCCGGGTTACAACAACAACGGCTCCCGCCTGAGACTTCCTCACAAGTTAGCCAGGATCCCTGCTCCCGCCTGAGAGTTCATCGCGCTTGATTCAGGAATCGCGCTCTCGCTTGGGCTTCCTTACAATTTATGCAGAAATCGCTCTCTCGGCTCTCTGAAGTCGCGTTCTCGCTGGAGACGTGCTTGCAATCTACTCAAGAATAGCGCCCTTGCGTAGGAATTTCCCTCAATTTGTTCAAGCGCCGCGCTCCCGACACTCAGGCGCTCAGGAGTCGCGCTCCCGCCAATGACTCCCCCAAACATTATTTTAACAATCGGGTGCAGCCCTTCGTTGCCCCCTTGCTGCCCTTCGTGGCACCGTTGCAGCCCTTCGTGGCCCCCATCGCTGCCCTTCGTGGCCCCATTGCAGCCCTTCGTGGCCCCCCCGCTGCACTCCGTGGCCTCATTGCAGCCCCTCGTGGCCCCTTCGCTGCCCTTCGTGGCCCCGTTGCAGCCCTTCGTGGCCCCCTTGCTGCCCGTCGTGGCCCCGTTGCAGCCCTTCGTGGCCCCCTCGCTGCCCTTCGTGGCCCCGTTGCAGCCCCTCGTGGCCCCCTCGCTGCCCTTCGTGGCCCCGTTGCAGCCCTTCGTGGCCCCCTCGCTACCCTTCGTGTCCCCGTTGCAGCCCTTCGTGGCTCCCTCGCTGCCCTTCGTGGTCCCATATATGTATGCTCTTCGTGGCCCCCGATCGTCCGCGCCCGTCGTGGCCCTATATGCATGCACTTGGTGGCCCCGCCGTCGCGCTTCGTGGCCCCATCGTTGCCCTTCGTGGCCCCGTTGCTGCCCTCAATGGCCCCGTCCTTGCCCTCCGCGGCCCAATCTACGTATGCCCTTCGTGGCCCCCGCTCGTTCGCGCCCGTCGTGGCCCCATGTGCATGCCGTTCGCGTCCCCGCTGTCGCCCTTTGTGGCCCCCTCGCTGTCCTGCGTCGCCCCGTTGCTGCCCTCAGTGGCCCCGTCGCTGCCTTCCGTGACCTCATTATCTGCCCTTCGTGGCCCCCGCTCGTTCGCGCTCTTCGTGGCCCCATACGCATTCCCTTCGTGTCCCCGCTGTCGCCCTTCGTGGCCTACTTCGTGCTTTTCGTGGGTTTGCTGTCGTTCTCTCTCTCGCTCTCGCTTTCGCTCGTCGTCGCCGTCGTCGTCGTCGTCGTCGTCGTCGTCGTCGTCGTCGTCGTGGTCGTCGTCGTGGTCGGTCCCCTGTCCGTCCCCCTTGGAATCGGGCTGCCGCCGATCAGCGCTGCCGCTGGTCAGGCCGACGGTCCGCGGCCGCCCCGCCGCTTGCCGGGGCCCGGCTTGCAGGGAAGAAAGGTATACCACCCAAAAGGGGTACGATCTTAGACGAACAGGGCGGGTATCGAGGGTTTGGGAACTACGCGTCAACGGACACTCGAGCAGGTAAGAGCGAACAGTCTTAAACTTGTTGTTGTTGCTGTTGAATTCTCATTTCGGAAGAATAATTATTGTTGGTCCCTCCACCGGTGCATACTGTTTTTTTTTCTCTGAATCAAAGTGTGCCCCTCGACGCTCGCACCTTGTTTTTTGACAAAGAAAATCTTCCTGCTCAAACTGGGCCCCTGGCCCCCGGGTTACAACAACAACGGCTCCCGCTTGAGACTTCCTTACAATTTAGCCAGGACCCCCGCTCCCGCCCGAGACTTCCTCGCATTTTATTCAGGAATCGCGCTCTCGCGTGGGACTTCCTTACAATTTATTCAGGAATCGCTCTCCCGGCGCTCTGGGGTAGCGCGCTGGAGACTTGCTTGCAACTTACTGAAGAATAGCCTTGCGTTGGAGTTTCTTGCGATTTGCCCAAGCGCCGCGCTCCCGACACCCAGGCACCCAGGAGTCGCGCCCGTGGTGGCCCCATGTGCATGCCCTTCGTGGCCCCGCTGTCGCCATTTGTGTCCCCCTCACTGTCCTGCGTGGCCCACTTGCTACCCTCAGAGGCCCCATAGTTGCCTTCTGTGGCCCCGCATTATCTGCCCTTCGTGGCCCCCGCTCGTTCGCGCTCTTCGTGGCCCCATACGCATTCCCTTTGTGTCCCCGCTGTCGCCCTTCGTGGCCTACTTCGTGCCCTTCGTGGCCCTGCTGTCGTTCTCTCTCGCTTTCGCTCGTCGTCGCCGTCGTCGTCGTCGCCGTCGTCTTCGACGTCGTCGTCATCGTCGTCGTCGTCGTCGTCGTCGTCGTGGTCGGTCCCATGTCCGTCCCTCTTGGGGTCGGGTCGACGGTCCGCGGCCGCCCCGCCGATCAGCGCTGCCGCTGGCCAGGCCGACGGTCCGCGGCCGCCCCGCCGCTTGCCGGGGCCCGGCCTGCAGGGAAGAAAGGTATACCACCCAAAAGGGGTTCGATCGAAGACGAAGAGGGCGGGTATCGAGGGTTTTGGAAATACGCATGATTGGACACTCGAGCATATAAGGGCGAACAGTCTCAAAAGTATTGCTGTTGTTGTGGTTGTTGTTGCTGCTGTTGTTGCTCAGGGTGCGCCGTCGGGCCCCGCGGCCATCAGGAAGGGACCTGGGACGAGACAATACCCAGGGGGAAGCGGTCGGGCCTTCTGGAGCCGCGGATGTCAGGGTACGCGGGCGAGGGGACGTATTGAAAGAAGCAGACTGGGGCCAGGGATACATGTTATCAGGGGGATGAACAATGCATAAACATAATAACTCCGAGGTCCGCGCGGATTTCTCGGATCGGCGCTGGACCCCCTTTCTTGGCGCGCGCAGCGCGCCACGGGCGGCGGCAGAGGCGCCGACAAGGGGGTCCATCGCCGACCCGAGAAATCCACGCGGACCTCCGAGTTGTTATGTTTGTGCCACTGTTCGTTCCCCTAGATATTGCCCTGGCCATGATCAGGGGGACGTAAGACCTGGGTACAAGGGACTCGGAAATCCCCGACGATGTCGTCAAAAAAAATGACGAGGCCGAGCCTGCATTTTGACGAGGCCTCCCGCTGCAGACATCCCACGAAACTCCTCCTCGTCAAAATCCGAGGCGCGGTCGTCAAAAAACGATGGCGAACCCGGTTCCTGGCAAACCCGGGTCTTACGCTCCCCCGACATGAGATGCCCCCCCACCTCACTCCTCACCCCTCTCTTGAGCGCCCCCGAGCGTGGGCACGGGGGCCTGGCCCGGCCGATCCTGGGCCCATATGTTCGGTGGGAACGGTCAGTCAGAGCTCCCTCCCATCCTCGCGGGCTTTGGGCTCTGAGCGGCTCTGGGGGCCAGTTGGAGGTTCCAACGCTTTCGGACGTCTTCGTGGATTTCGGCATGCTCTTTCAGCCTCGGGACGCTTTCCAGCAGCTGCGCCTCGCCGAAAGCGTTCAGGGGGTGTCTGGATCGCCCCAAACCGCCGCCCGAGGCCAGAGGTATGGCCCGAAGCCTGAACTTCTCGCGCCTTGAAGCACAAGCCACAGCGGAACATGTTTGGCAATACCAGGGGCCCTTCCTGGGCCCCAGAGCCGTCGCAAATCTGCTCCGGATGCGAAGCTGTTCTCCAGGACGAGGTCCAGACCTCTGGGGTACCCACGCGATGGAAAATCATCAGACGTCGGGCGTCTGGGCATAGTCGGCGCCCAACTGCCGTGAGGCACCCCGGGTGGGGTGCGCAGCCCCCGTTTTGCCCCAGCAGCGCTCAGATGCCCAGGAAGAACCCCAAGGGAGGGCCTGGGGAGCAACGCGTCCCTTCCAAGACCAGATCGGGCCTCACCCCGAAACTTTGTCTGTGCGCCCTCGTGGCTGTAGGCCACGAAGGCATGTACACCGCTCCCAGGCCTAAGGCGAACGTTTTCTTATTCGGCGTTTCGACATTGGGCGGAAAGGTTGGGGTGGGGGGGGGGGGTCTGGCTCCGGACCTCTGCTTAGTGCGACTGTTTGCAGCAGTGCGCCCTGTGGGGGAGACTTCACCTGCTCGAAGCAAGCGCCCAAAACGGCCAAGATCTACTCCAGGGGGGGGGGGAGCGGGTGGAGGGCCCGCGCCGATCGGCAAAACAATGAATACGAAAACGATCCCAAGATCGGCCTGGCCAGGGCCAGTGCTTGCGTACAGTCGGCGCCCTCCGATGCCTGTCCCTCTCGGCCCACATCCTCGCCTCCGCGAGTCTGCGCTCGTCCGCGCCCACATCCTTCTGGCGGCGCGAAGGGGAGGAGGAGGAGGAGGAGGAGGGAGGAGGAGGAGGAGGAGGAGGAGGAGGAGGAGAGGAGGAGGAGGAGGAGGAGGAGGAGGAGGAGGAGGAGAGGAGGAGGAGGGGGAGGAGGGGGAGGAGGGGGAGGGGTGAGTGGGGGGAAGCCGCTCAGAGAATGGACACCCCGAGGTCTCTCCCCGAGCCACTGTTTGATTCCCCCCAGGGCCAGGCGAGGACGCCCCGTGGCCCCCGGAAAGTGCCAGAAGACTTCTGTCGCGATGCTTGCAGGGCGCGAAGGGGTCTGGCTTCCGGGCCACGGCTCGGGCCTCCGGTGGCCGTTCGGGACGGATCGCTCTCGGCGAGGCGCGGCTGCTGAAAAGCATCCCGAGGCGGGAACAGCCTCCCCGAGCCCACGAAAACGCTCGGAAACCTGAAACCGCGAGCGTCCGCCAGGAGCTCGACCGTCGAGAACCTCGAGCTTCTAATTGGGTCATGTTCGCCGCCGGTGCTCCTCGACCGAGCCAAGCTCGTACCTGGACCGCAGGCCCTGCCATTGGTCGGCCATGCGGGACCTCGAGATGACGATGGCGAGGATGACGGCGATGATGATGCTGCTGATGATGCTGATGATGGTGATGATGGTAGTGATGATGATGATGATGATGATGATGATGATGATGATGATGATGATGATGATGATGATGCTGATGCTGATGCTGATGCTGATGCTGATGATGATGATGATGATGATGATGATGCTGATGATGATGATGATGATGATGATGTGGGTGATGGGGATGATGATAAGGATGGTGATGATGAGGATGATGATGATGATGATGATGATGATGATGATGATGATGATGATGATGGTGACGGTGACGACGATGATGGCGACGATGCCATTGACAATGAATATGAGTATGATGATATGGAAGATGATGCAAGACTGCGACGAGACGCCATGGCCAGAGGTACTGGGCCAGGAACCCCCTCAGGGCCCGCGAGCGGGCCTCGAGAGGTGCGACGGCGCCGCCCCTGCGCAGAACACCTTCCGAAGCCATGCAATGATGATAAGGATCATCGTAGTACAAATGATAGTGATACACAAAAAATCAGACTGCCACAAAAAACATAAACACATCATGATACATAGGACTAGTGATCATACTATGGATGACGACGGCGATGACGATGGCGATGATGAGGATGATGATGACGACAATGAGGAATCTGATGATGATGATGATGATGATGATGATGATGATGATGATGATGATGACGGTCATAAGGATAAGGATGTTGATGATGATGCTGATGTTGATGGTGATGACGATAATCATAGCCATTCTCGTGTGTCTGACCGCCTAGTTGAAGCTTCACGGAGTGCTGGAGCCCTCTTGGCCACAGCACGAGCCATGCCTCGGAGGAGCCCTTCGAGCCTCCCAGGCCCACATAAATCCTCGCTCCTTCGGATATTGAGCGCAGAGAGCAAAAGCTCATGCACGAGAAGGCAGCCATGTAAAGCAGTGGGGGAGGAGGGAGGATAAGAGAATTTACATAAGAACCTCTCGTACCATCTAAGAAGACTCTTAGGGACAGAGGCGATCACGTCACAGCGAAAGGGCACCGCAAAAGGACAACGCTGATGATGATGATGCTGCTGATGATGATGATGATGATGATGATGATGATAATGATGGTGAGTATGCGTATGAGTATGATCCTGATGATTCCAATGTTGATGTTGTTGTTAATGCTGGTGATGCTGTTGCTGAACATGATTGGGTTGCTGCTGCTGCTGCTGATGATGATCCTGATGATGGCATGGCGGGGCTCTTGATGATGGCGATGGCAGTGCTGACTGTAATGACGATGCTAACGACGACGACGACGACGACGACGACGACAACGACGACAATGAGGACTGGCTGGCCAAGCCAGACCTCCAACGCGACGAGAGCCCCGCCGCCGCCAGCAGCGCCGCGCCCGCGCCGGCTAGCAGGTGGGGCAGCAGCCGCAGGCGGCGTCGCATCCGCTCGCCGCGGGAGCCCATCGCGGCGGGGCCCAGACCTCCAGAGGCCCGAGCACGTCGAGCCTGATGTGTCTTCGCCGCCCCCTGAGATCAGGGCGCTGCAATTCCCACCAGCCCTCTGGGCGTAGGTGGTCTAGAGAGGCACCTCTTCCAACCCCCTTCTTACCCCCATGGGAGGGGTTTGCCCCTCCCCCTACCCCCTCCCCTGGACCAGGACGGGGCGCCCCGCGAGCGGTCAGAGCATCGAAGATGGCCCAAGACGGCTCCAAGAGGGCCTCAGAGAGCCCAAGATGACCTCCAAGATGGCACAAGATGGCCCAAGATGCCTCAAGACGGCCCAAGATGCCTGAGACTAGGGGGCTGCAACTTTCTAACCAGGCGTTGTCGCATAGTTTCGAGCCCTCGGACCAGCACAAACCGACCTGGCTCGAGCTCGAGAACTGCCGCACAAAGATGGGGTCCAGGGCTCTGGCCGTGTGTTTGACACTGGCATCTTCGCGTCGTGAAAATTGACGACGGCCGATTTTGGTTGGTTTCGGCCTCGGGGCGCCCGTACTGGGCCTCGGGATTATCAGGTGAGCGTTTTCTAATTCGGCGTTTCGACGTTGGGCGGAAGGAGAGGGGAGGGGGGGTGTCTGGCTCCGGACCTCTGCTTAGTGCGGCTGTTTGCAGACGTGCGTCCTATGGGGGGGGAAGTTCAACTTGTTCGAGACAGGCGCCACAAAAAACAGCCAAGATCTACTCCATGGGGAACGGGGAGGGGGTGGGGGGGGGCGCTCCGATCGTCAAATCAATGAATGAACACACGATCACCAAACAAACACTCAAGATGAAAAGCTGGTCCCTGGGAAGGCTTCGGACCACCTGGGGTGTTGTCATGGAGGGGGGTCTGGGCGTGCCGGGTCCGAGGCGTCTCGTCGTCCTCGGCCTCTCGAGGCTTCGAGGGAGGAGGAGGAGGAGGAGGAGGAGGAGGAGGAGGAGGAGGAGGAGGAGGAGGAGGAGGAGGAGGAGGGGGAGGTGGAGGGGGAGGAGGGGGAGGAAGGGGAGGAGGAGGAGGAGGAGGAGGAGGAGGAGGAGGAGGTAGGAGGAGGAGGAGGAAGGAGGAGGAGGAGGGAGGAGGAGGAGGAGAAGGAGGAGGAGAGGAGGAGGGAGAGGAGGAAGGAGGAGGAGGAGGAGGAGAGGCAGAGGGAGGAGGAGGAGAGCAGAGGGAGGAGGAGGAGGAGGAGGAGGAGGAGGAGGAGTAGGAGGAGCGGAGGAGGAGGAGGAGGAGAGGCAGAGGGAGGAGGAGGAGGAGGAGGAGGAGGAGGAGGAGGAGGGGGAGGAGGAGGAGGAGGACGAGGAGGAGGAGGAGGCGGAGGAGGAGAAGGAGGAGGAGGAGAGGGAGGGGGAGGAGGAGGAGGAGGAGGAGGAGCAGGAGGGTGCTCTCTAGCAGCCGCCTCGCCGCGGAGAGCGTGCCAGGTCCTCGCCCGCCCCCCGGGGTGCGTGCTGCAGGCCGCATCCTCTGCAGGCCGCACGCTCTTCGGAGCCGCCGATAGGCTCCTGGCGCTCGGAGGTTCTCGCTGGCTCCCGGAGGTCTTCCTGCCTCGGGGCGCTCTCCAGCAGCCGCGCCTCGCCGAGAGCGTCCCGGGGGCGCCCAGGGCCTCCCGAGCGGCCGCCGGAGGCCAGAGGTGTGGCCCGAGAGCCGTGCCCCCTCTCGGGGGGCGACCCTCTGAGTGTGGCCAGTGAGACGGCCCTGGCCCCGGGTGATTCCAGCTGTCTCCCCCGACATCCGACGCCTCGGCCACGACCAAAAGTCCAGTCCTCCCTCTCTCTGCACCATCTCCGACTCGGATCCATCTGTGGAGGCCCTGGGCCCCGAAATTGGGCGACGACGCATGGCTCGAACAAAGATGAGGCGCAGACGGCTCCCGAAGTATCCCTCACGGGGCCAAGAGGGCTTCAGAGGCACCAGCGTGGCGCGAGAAAGAAAATTAGGAGCACCTCGGGCAACACATGAGTGGTGGACGCTGAAACAGAAGGCAAAACATCCACCCCTATACGAATCACCCCGACACGCGAAAGCTGTTTAGTAAACGCACCCAAGGAAGGAATCAAACGGGGCAAGGCTGTTTAGTAAACGCCCGGGGCCGTTTAGTCAACGCCAGTTGTGGGGTCCGGTTGGTTTTTACTCCCGTGATGGAAATGTTGCTTGCATGTCCTCTGCCTCCGGACGGCCGCTCCTGAGCCCCAGGGGGCCGTCAGAACGCGGCAAGGGAGGAGAAACATCGGCCCCGTATGGGAATAAGGGCCGAGCTCCTCCTCCTCCTCCTCCTCCTCCTCCTCCTCCTCCTCCTCCTCCTCCTCCTCCTCCCCTTCTCCTCCTCCTCCTCAAGTCTGGAGCGGACTCTCGCCTGCAGTCGAGACGCTCATTTCGTCCAACCCGGTCGGGACCCTCTGCTTGGCGTGCCGCGGCGGCGGCGGCGGCGGCCCCGGCAAGATGCCATGCCCTGCGAGCGGATGGCGTGTCGCTCCGCTCCGCGTGGGGCAGGGGGCTGGGAGAAGAGCTCGGGACGTTGACGCTTTGGGGTTGGGGACCGGGACGTGGTCAGCGTGTCGCGCCGAAGCGCGGTGGGCCAGAACTGGCGGAGTAACGCGCTGAGCCAACGCTCATGACCGCAAGGTCTGCCCAACGACTTCAGCGGCGGCGTGAACCCAACAACGTATGAGTTTTTGCCTCGAGACGCGACCAACGTCCACTTCCCTGCCCCGAGTCTCTCTCTCCATCGGTCAGACGAATACATGCGTAACGCAAGCTTTTCCGCCGCCGGGGACGCCTGCCCCCAGGCGGCTGAGAAATTGATACCTCAACGGTGGCACGTCGGGCGGGCTGCTGGAAAGCATCCTGGGGCTGGAAGGGCCTCTGGGAGCCCACGAAAACGTCAGAACATGTTGAACACTTGTCGTGGTCCTCGCCGTCGCCTTCTTCGCAACTCTCGGTGGAAATGGTGGAAGCACGAGCCGGTGGTGCCATGACGTTCTCGAGTCGAGAAACCAACTCGACGGACAATTGTCGGGCAACTTTCGACCTCCTGGGGCCCCTGCCGGCGGCGACCCGGCCCCCAGACCATGAAACGCGACCCGGCGAGAATCCTGATCCCAAGAAAGAACGTCCAGACCGGTGGGGAACCACGCCGCGACGAAGATCACGGCGCCAGACGTCTGAGTGGAGATACGGGCCCTGCGGTGTAAAACAGAAACTCGAAGATGTCGGCTCTGAAGCTGGGGGCTGGGGGCCCAGACGTGCGACGTGCTGATTTGTTTCCATGCGGGGCCCATGGGAACTCCCGGTCCTTTCCCTGGGGACAGTTTTTCACCCCGAGTCGTCTTCTGACGCTCCCGAGGCCGGGCGGGCGAGGGCCCCCCGAGGCCGAAATTTGCCAAAGCACCGCGTCCTTTTCATATGTATATATATATGTATGTATATAGTTACATATGTATGTATAGCTATATACATACATACATACACATAAATATATGTACATAGATGTGTTTATGCACATACATATGTATTTTTTATATAATATATATGCATAATTATATATATAACTATATAATGATATATATACATGTATATGTATACACAAACGAAGCGATCATGCCTGGGAATAGGTAGCCGATTTTCCTGGCGCCTCCCCACGGCAGATGCGCCAATGTATATATATATATATATATATATATATATATATATATATATATATGTACACACCGAGGAGGGCGCACGGCGCGCGTGGCCGCAACCAGCTGCAAGCAAAACAGACTTCGCACCCCCCCGTCATCACGGGTGCCCCAACAGGGTGCGGCGACAGACCGGGCGGAGCAGGAGGAGGAGGAGGAGGAGGAGCAGGAGCAGGAGGACGAGGCATAGACGTCCTTGGAGAACACCCCAAGTCTCAAAGCTGTGTGGTCATCCGGATTCCCCCCGACTCACCACGCTGGCCCTCCTCCGCATGTTTGCTTGCCGGGCCTTCACTCGGGCCTCGGGCGGCGGTTCGGGGTGATCCTGCCCCCCCCCAATCGCTGTCGGCGAGGCGGAACTGCTGGAGCACATCCCGAGGCAGGAAAAACCGACAGGACCGTGCGAAAACCCCGACTCCCCACTGACTCACCACACGGTGCGGTCACCGCACCGCTTGGGGCCTCTGTGCTTTTCTCGTGTTTGCCCACGCTTTTTCATGAGCGCGTCCTGGATTTTGACGGCCCCGTTTTCGTGGGATGCTTGCGTTTGCAGGGGGGGCTCGCGGCAAATGCCAGACTGGGTCTCACCATTTTCATGGTGGCCCCGTCAGGCTGACCCGAGTCCCCCGAACCCGAGTCTTACGTCTCCCCGATGGACTCGGGGATACGCTCGGGGAGGGGGGGGGCGCGAAGGGCCTCGAGGTTCGGGGTCTTCGGGCGTCGTCGTCGGTCCTCGGCGGTGTTCCAGCCTCGGATGCTCTCCAGCAGCTACGCCTCGCCCAGAGCGTTCGCCGGAGGTGCTCGGATCGTCCCGAGCAGCCGCAGGAGAGCCGAGCTATGACACGAACCCGAAGATCCGACGAGGTGATTTTTGCAATGCAGGCTCCCCGGAAGTCTCGACTCCTTCCCCCAGGGCCGGTTCTTCATCCCGAATACTGTTTCGAAGGTCCGAAGGGTCCAGCGAGGGCCCCTATGGAGGCCGAACATGGAGAAACACCTCCGTCGTGCTTTTTCCATGCGTTCGATCTCCGGGAACGCTAGTCCTCACTAACAGGGGATATGTCGACCCCTATCCCAGGCTTCGTGGGGTTTCCGAATGGACCAGAAATTTGGGGCCTAACCCTGGGATATACGATGGGGGGGGTGTCCATTCTCAATAGGGGTGCGTCCGAATAGCCCCCTTGGGGTGTATCCCAGGGTTTTCCCATTCTTCTGAGCGGCCAGATTTTTCGGGCGCAACTCCGGGATTGGGGGAGAAACATCGCCCGCGACTCACGTCTCCGTCATGGTCGCCCGACCCGAGAGGCTCGAAGACGTCGGCTCTGCGAAGGTCTGAGGGGGCAGTCCCCAGGGCCGGGGGGCCACGGGGCGGCCGGAGGGCGGGGGCGTGCGGGGCGCGGGGCGCGGCCCTCGCGGCGGGGGCCACCGGAGCGGCGACGACGAGGACGACGAGGAGGTAGGGCGGCGACGACGGCGACGACGAGACGACGAGACGAGGAGGAGGAGGAGGAGGAGGAGGAGGAGGAGGAGGAGGGAGGAGGAGGAGGAGGAGGAGGAGGGGTGGGGGGGGCGGCAAGCCAGGCGCGCTCGCGCCGCGCTGACATGCGACTCCTCCCACCCACCCCTTCCCGTTGGGGGTTGCCAGGGGTGCCCCTGGCCCAGGGCGCCCCCAGGTGTTCTCGCTCGATTTTGGAGCCCCTGGTGCTCTGGAGGCCGTGGGAGCCTCCTTGGGCATCCTGGGGACACATTGGGCCAGGGGCATTTCTAGCAACACCCGATCCCATTGCGCTCGCTGCGTTTTCTTCTCTATCCGCTAGCACGTTTCATAGCGGACCTGAAGCTCCAAAGAGGGCTCTGCCATGCTATACACCATCGGAAAATAATGAGCCGCGTACTTGGGAGGATGAGGAGGAGGAGGAGGAGGAGGAGGAGGAGGAGGAGAACGAGGAGCAGGAGGAGGAGGAGGAGGAGGAGGAGGAGGAGGAGGAGGAGAGGAGGAGGAGGAGGAGGAGGAGGGAGGAGGCAAATGAGCAGGAGTATGAACAGGAGGAAAGGAGGAGGATGAGGAAGGAGGAGGACGAGGACGAACAGCAGCATGAGCTGGAGTGGAAGGAGCGGGAGGAGCAGGCGGAGGATAAATTAAGGGGTGACAGCGATGAACAAGAACTCGTATCCAGAGAAGTGGCCCGCGCTGGGGCGAGGGCTCCATTCTGAATGACGGGAGCAGTGTGCCGATCCGAAAATGAGGCCCACGCTGCACCGGGAAAAATCGGATGGCACAACACCAGAAGACAAACCAACAGGATCAGGGAAGAGAGGAGAGCAGTATTCATGATGTGTAATCGTGGAGGTGAGAGGAGGTGGCGAGGAGTGATGGGGGGCGAGGAGGGGGGGTGAGGCCCGAGGGAGGGGGTGGCGAAGGCGAGGCGAGGGCGACGACGAGGATCACGACCAGAGGCGGAGGAGGATGATCACCCAGCTCGAGGTGAGAGGTTTTCGAAGCTTTCGTGGGTTTCGCCTCGTCATGTTTTCCAACAGCTTGAGGGGCAACGATAGGGGGGGCTTGCATGGGGGGGGGGCATCGACCTGGAATCGGCGATGCATCGCCGATAGATCGGCGATAGGCCTCCGATAGTGAATCCGCATGTTCCTGGGCAGGTTGGAGCTGTCGGGCCCCCGTCGGCAACCAGTGGGCGATTGGGGGTCGATGCACTCCCCCCACCCCTATGCCTGTCACCCCCTATCGTTGCCCCTGACAGCTGCGCCTCGCCGAGAGCGTCCCAAAGGTGCCCACATCGTCCAGAACGGCCGCTGGAGGCCCGAACTGCGACCCGACGGCGGACCTCCGCCCGTCGCGGCAAGCTCACCACGGACCAGCTTCTGCTGCCGCTCGGTCCCTGCAAAAGCAGGGCCCAGGCGCCTCACAAGGCCCAGGGGCCCCGCAAGGGCCCCCTGCGATTCAGGACGGGAAGGCCGGTTCGGCGGCGAGCGAGGGGGGGAAGCGAGGAGGAGAAGGCCCTCTCAGAGGGCGGCGGGACTTCTCAGAAGCCCTCGCGCCTTGCGCGAGGTGTTTTGTGTTGGTGTCTTCGGGGAGGGCTTAGAACACTTCTCAGAATGCCGTGGGACTGCCGAGCCTTCTGAGAAGGCCTTCTCCTTCTCACTTCCCCCCCTCTCTCGCCGCCGACCGGTGGGGTCCAGCCACGCTGTCAGCAAAATGCGAAATGCGCCGACCCTCGCTTGCCAGGGGTGGAAGAGGCATATGAACTAGTGGGCTGCCCCCCTCCCCTCTCCCCTCCCTCCTGGGGCCCAAATCTCATGAGACGGGGGGTGGGAGGAGGGCCGGGGTGGGGGGGCTAGGTGTGGGGTGGGTGGATGCACGGGCTCACTAGCGCACCTCCCTGGCACTCGGAGCCTCCATTATGCCCGTGGCGCCCTCTGAAATGGCTCACCGACGAGGTCCAACGCGCCTGGGAGGCCTCCAGAGCACCTAAGATAACCTCAGGACGGTCCAAGACGCATGAAGACGCCCAAAGATGGCCCAAGAGAACCCACAAAACGGCCTTCAGGGGTCAAACTAAAGTATATCATGTTCCTGAACAGTACTTGAATTGTCGCCATGCCGCAAAGGCCCCGAAGACGGCCAAGAAGGCCTTCAAGAAGGCTCAGAGAGAGGCCAGAGAGGCCCAAGAGGTGGACCTCGTAGGGGCCCCGGGACCTGGGAGCCCTCCCTCACAGGATGGCCCCCACGACACCCATCATGATTCAAATATGCCCCCAACAGGCCCCCAAGAAGCCCTCCGAGTTTTCAGAAGGCACCCGGAAGCCCTGAAAAGGCTTCCAAGAGGCCGCCCCAGAGGCCTTCAATGAACCCTCAAGACGCCACGCAACAGACGCGGAGGAGGAGGGAGGACGGACCAGAAACAGCGGCGGCAGGCAGCATGAGGGCACGCAACAAACAACGCATTCGGAATCGGAAACCGCACATCTCCTGTTCTGGGAGTCGGTGGAATGACGTAAGCCTCTTGAACCACGACGTCGGGTATCTGGAAGGACGACCATGTGGAGGAGGAGAATGAGGAGGACGGGGGGGACGAGGATCTGGACGAGGACCGCATCGACGCCGTCGGCGACGCTGAGGATCTGAAAAAGTCAAATCTGCATAGAATTGACCTCGGAGGCCCGGGCGGGCTTCGTGGCCCAGATGCGCTGCTCCCCCTCCCCCTGGCGCGCGAGGAGCGCGCCACTGTGAAGGCGGCCCGGGGCCAGGCCCGACGGGCGCAGGCGCCCACAGAACCACTGCGGGCCTCACAGCGTCCCCCTCCAAAGCCGAAGAAGAACAGAATTCGCGGCGGCGGCCCCGGCGACACACTGTGCCATTGAAAACGAATAGCGTGCGGCGCCGCTCCGCGGGTAGGGAGGCTAGGAAAGGCTCGGGACGTTGACGCCAAGGGACTGGGATATGGCCAGCTTGGCGCGCCGAAGCGTGGTGGGCCAGAACCGGCGGAGCAGCACGCGATCCAAAAGTTCCCGACTGTGTCAGCCTCAGAACTTTCATCCCTCGGGGCACCCAGTCAAACACCCGACGTCATGCTTCCTTCTTTGTTCAAAGTTCAAAGCGCGACCCCGCGGAGGTCTCGATTCATTCACCGGGACCAGCAATTCATCCCGAGTCGTTTTTTGACGGTCCCGGGGCCCGGCGATGGCCCCCAGAGGCCGAGCATAGTCAGATTTTTGTTGGTTGGAGCGCATGCGCCCTCGGCTACATTTGCATCCGCCCTCGGCCCTGGCCCCAGAGGCCGAACATAGTAAGAGTGAGGGCGCTGAATGGTTTTACACGGTACCTGGGTGTGTTGCTGTTTGGGGATCCGCGACCCACCCGACCCGCGACCCGCCCACATTGCTTTGACAAAAAAGTCGCCGCCTGCGGCGGGCTTCTTCAAACTTGCCGTCGCGCCTCGCAGGACTGCCGGCGATCCCCCTTCACTCCTGTCTACTACTGCGCGGGCTATGGTGGGACACCTCCCGCAATTTTCTGTCACGATGCGAGGGGAGAGAGCATGCTGATACGCATGAAATGAATGCCAATGAGAAATTGCAGTGGTGAGGCGATTCTTCCTCTTTCGATCGTGAGCCCGCTACGGTGCCCACTCGTGCCCACCCCGTCCCGGCTTCAGGGACTTCACATCCCCCGCAGAGGGTGGGATGGGGAAAAACGGGCCGCCACCCCCGGCACTGCGCGTAAGGTGCCAGGCTCGTGGGGATTTGGTTCCACCCCTGCAGCCCGTATGACCGAAGCTGCGAAGGGTGCGAGGCCTCACGGCGGTCCTCACTGGTGAGGCCTACGATGGTCCTGACTGGTGGGGGGGGAGGCCAATTATAGAAGAACCCAAATCTCACCCCTGGCCCGCAGGCCCAGGCACGAGAGAACCCTCGATCAAGAGGAGCCGGCGTTCCTCACGCCGAACCATAGATCCGTTTTTTCTTTCCAGAAGTCCCGACCCACTCCCGAGGGACCAGACTTTCATCCAGAGTTTCTCTGCTGGCGGTCCCAGAGCCCGCCGAGAGCCTCCAGAGGACGCAAACGGCGACAGGCCTCAGTCTTAATCTTTCCAGTGCGTTGGAGATCTGGGCCTCGGTCAAGAGGAGCCGGCGCCGCCGACGGCGGAGGACGACACCGACGCCGACGCCGACGCCGAGCGCCGTTGCCCTGCGGCGCCCGCGCCGCCCAGAGGGCACGGCCCGCGGGGGCGACCCCGGGCAAGGGCCGCCGCGCAGGGCGGCCCGGCCGGCGGGCTCGGCGGCCTTCGGGGGGCTCAAGGGGTGCGCGGGCACGGCGGCTTCGTCCACGTCCTCGTCGTCGCCTTCGTCCTCGTCGTCCTCGTCGTCGTCGTCGTCGTCGTCGCCGTCGCCTTCGCCGTCGCCGTCGCCGTTGCCATCGTCGTCGTCGTCGCCGTCGTCGTCGCCGCCACCGTCGCCGTCGTCGTCGTCGTCTTCGTCGCCGGCGTCTTCGTCCTCTTCCTCCTCCGCCTCCTCTTCCTATCGCGCCCCCAGGCGTGCTGGGCGTTTCGCCTGAGCCGTCCTCACCACTATGGCCTTGAAGCTTGAAGTTTGCACCAACTTTGCGTATGGATGGCCCGTCCTTTTCAAAATGTGGCTTTCGCCTTAGCGCCGCGCACACTCATCTTAAATATGTGCAGCAGTTTTACGGATGATGGAGGACGGGTGGTATTCAAAAAATGTGGCTCTCGCGCCAACGCCGCGCACATTCGTCTCACACATTGCGAGGTTTCACGGGTGGAGGGACGTTTTCAACATGCGGCTCTCGCCTGGGCGCCGCGCGCATTCGTCGAAAAAGTTTGCAGCAGCTTCGCAGATGGAGGGCGGGCCGTTTTCAAAATGTGACTCTCGCTTCAGCGCCGCACACAGTTGTCGTAAACGTTCGCAACAGGTGCGGATGGAGGGCACATTGTTGTCAACATGTGGTTCTGCCCTTAGCGCGGGGCACATTCATCTTAAACACTTACAGTCATTTTAAAGGCTTCAAACTGTTGAATTTCCAAGACTGGTGTTCGCTGTGCTGTAGTGCCAGCGGCACGATTTGGGATTCTCAGGACGCAATAAATCACGTTAGTTTGCGGCGCTGAAGACCCAGGAACTGTGTTTAGCACGCTCAGGGATTCTCACACGGTTGTCTTCCACTGGGGAACTTCTCGCAATGGAAATACATTCATGCATGGGCCTGTGAACTTGGAGGGAGGGTTTGCGGCAATATCGTCGATGCGCCTTGGGTTTGCACTTGTCCTGGTCGTTGTGGGCATCTTCGTTTCTCTTAGCCGCGCGGGCTTGCGCGCGTGGCAGCTCGGTCCCACTCGGCCGTTGTTGGGCGGGCCCGCCTGAGAGACCCGGTGGCCGACAAAGGCCCTGATCAGCATCATCATCATCAGCATCATGATCATCAGTATCATCATCATCATCGTCGTCGTCATCATCTTTATCATCATCATCCTCACCACCATCATCGCCATCAAGATAATCACGACTATCATCATCACCACCAGCCATCATCTTCATCGTCGTCGTCATCATGACCATGCTCCCACCAACATCATCATGATCATCACCATCATCGTCAACATCATCAGTATCATCATCCTCATCGCCACCATCATCATCAACATAATCAGCATCCTCTTCCTCCTCATCATCAGCCATCGTCATCGTCGTCGTCATCATCTTCATCATCAGCTTGATCATCATCATTGCCTTCATCATCACCAGCATCGTCATTATCATCATCATCACACCCGTCAGTATTATCCTCATCATCAACAACATCATCACCATCCGCACCAACACCCTCATACTCGTACTCATCTTCATCACCGTCAGCATGATCGCCATCATCATCAACATCATCATCGTCATCAGCAGCCGCATTACCATCATCAACACCATCACCGTCACCACCTCCACCATCATCACCACGGGCATCGCCACCACCACCACCATCATCGCCACCATCATCAACAACATCATCGCCATCATCGTGAGCGCCAACATCGACATACAGTAATCGGCCTGGCCTAAGGAACGATACATAAGGAACGAAGCCCCTCTTGTCCAAGGAATAACGCATAAGGAACGATACGTAATACATAACGCATTCAGAACGATAAACCAAACGCATGCAAACCTCAGGAACGACCGAGCCCTTTTTGAAAAATAAGTGTGCCTTGTTCAAGCCGCTCACTGTACTCATCACCGTCAACATCCGCATCATCATCATTACCAACATCAGCAACACCAGTATCGTCACCATTATCACCATTACCATCCTCATCACCATCATCATCGTCACCATCAAAACCATCAACGCCATCATCGTCATCACCACCACCATCACCCTCACCCTCACCCTCACCACCACCATCATCATCAGCATCGATCACCACCACCATCACTATCCTCACTCTCCTCTTCCTCCTCCTCCTACTACTCTCCCCTCCCTTCTCTTTCCCTTCTCCCAGCTGTTGCCCCTCCTCCTCCTCCTCCTCCTCCTCCTCCTCCTCCTCCCCATTCTCCTTCTCCTCCTCCTCCTCCTCCTCTTCTCCCTCCTGTCTTCTCCGCCTCCTCCTCCCTTCCTCCTCCTCCTATTCCCCGTCCTCCTCCTCCTCTTCCTCCTCCTACTCCCCTCCCCCTCCCCCTCCTACTACTCCCCTCTCCCATTCCCCTGGCACGGACGGGGGGGCGACGAAGGCCACCTGCCGAGAACACGAGATCGGGTCGAGGCGCTCACGGCCCGTCGTCGTTGTCATCGCCGGGCCGGGCGGAGGAGGTGGGAGTCGGCGGCGAGCCTGGAGGGGAAGCGAGAAGGGGCAGGCCTTCTCAGAAGATTCGGAGGGTCTCGGGTCGTGTGGGCCGTCTGAGAGGGCGAGGAGGGAGAGGAGGAGGATCAGCGGCGAGCGAGGGGGGGAAGTGAGACGGAGAAGGCCTTCTCAGACGGCAGCGGGGCTTCTCAGAAGCCCCCGCGCCTTCTGAGAAGTGTTCTGCGCCCTCGGGGAAAGCTGATAACACTTCTCGGGAGTACCTCCGAGCCTTCTGAGAAGGCCTCCTCCTTCTCACTTTCCCCCCTCGCTCGCCACCGAGTGGAGGTGGCAGGGGTGGAGGTGGAAGAAACCGAGGAGGATACGGTCGGAAACCTGTGTTCAGCACGTCGCGGAGGCGGGCCCGGCGACACGCCGTGCCCTGCAAGCGGATGGAGTGTCGCTCCGCTCCACGGCGCGGGAGCCTGGGAAAGGCTCAGGACGTGGACGCTCATGGATCGCGACATGGTTCGCGTGTCGCGCCGAAGCGCGGTGGGCCAGAACCGGCGGCGTGACACACTAAGTCAAAGCTCCTGACCGTAAGTTGGAGGCGCAGGAGGCAGGAGGAGGAAGAGGAGCAGCATGATGTTGAGGAAGACGACGAGGAGTTTGTTGTTGCAGCTCTGCAGGGCTCTGGGGGGCTTGCGGCGGAACGAGATGGCGGGGAGGACCGGAGCGGAGGAGGGTGATGATGAAAAGGATGAGGAGAACGGAAGGAGGATGAGGGACTGGAATGCAATCATGCTGAGGAGCGGGAGGGGGAGGACGGGGAAGATACTACTGCCTAAGGGGGAGGAGGCGGGCGAACACGTAGGAGGAATCTGGGGGGAGCGCGCGATAATTAAGCAGGAGCCACGAGGCGCGCGAGGAGATGAGCCAGCTAGGGGTAGTGAGAGGGCACACTGGAGCAGGAGGAGAGGATGGGTGAGGGGAGCAATAGGGAAACCAAATTAGAGGCCTCCTAGATGGGGTCGGAGTAGATGGGGTCGGAGAATCGCGCCGCATCACCGATACATCGGCGATGCATCAGCGATGTATCGGCGATGCACCAGCAATGCATCGCCGACATCGGCGTGGAGAAACACGGGCTGCACGTCGAGCCGCATCGTCGATGCATCGGCGATGCGGCGCGATCCTCCAACCCCCATCTGCTCGGACCCCATTTGGGAGGCCCAGACAAAAGGTACCGGTACAGCTACTCCCCAGACCTCTCCTAGGGCGCGTTGTGGCCAAGACTTCGACGCGCGAATGCAGCGGTGGCGACGAGGGCCTCCCAGGAGGCTCAACAGGGGGAAACCGCGGGGAGGGTAGTGGCATCGGCACCTCTTCCTTTCCTGAAGCATGGGGGGGGGAGGAGATGAGTGTGGGGAGGGGGGGGCTGCCGTGGGGCACCATAATACCACTCTGTCGGTGAGCGGGGCGGCAGCCGCCGCGCTGCCGCGCGACAGCGCGTGTGCGGCAAGCGGGCCCCGCCGAGGCGGACGGCGGGCTCCTGGCAAGCGGCCCGCCCACAACGAGCCCTCGCTCCGACTGGCAGGCCCCCTGCCCGGGGCTGGTGGAAAAAGTCCGCCGTCCTCCAGTCTCGGCGGCGGGCGGGGGGGGGCAGCGAGAACTGTGATGCTCCGATCGTACTTGAGGGCCACATCTCAAAACTGATTCCGAGCACCCGGGAACGAGTATCGCCCCCCAGGGCCCGACACGTGAAAACCATCCAAATTCTGAACTCTCTTGGTGCTCGAAATTCTTTCTTGCGATCAGGGCTAAAGTAGGTTGGCACATCATAAAACGATAAGGAGAAGGCCTTCTCAGGAGGCGGCGGGGCTTTCCAAAAACCCTCGCGCCTTCCGAGAGGTGTTTGTTGTGTCTTCCGTGGAGGCGTAGAAAACTTCTCCGGAGGCTGGGGGACTTCCGAGCCTTCTGAGAAGGCCTCCTCCTTCTCACTTCCCCCCTCGCTCGCCGCCGATAAACGCTTTGGGGGAAATGGGTCCTGAGGGAAACGGGTCCTGAAGTTTTTCGCCGTCTTCGGGCTCTCGGGGCCCTCCAGTGGCCTGGGACCTGTCAGAAATTGGGGATCCCAAAACCGTGTGGTGACAGACCGTGCAATGACCTCGAACCCAAAGGGACCTCACCGCACGGTTCGTCACCGCACGGTCGTGGGACCCTGGAGGCCCCTGTCGCCCGAGACATCCTCGGAGAGGGACTCGAGTCTCAAAACCATGCGGTGACCCCGAATCCCCACCGATTCACCACGCGGTGTGGTCACCACCCCGTTTGGGGTCCCCCGAAGAAAGCCTGTCAAAGACGTCAGGTCCAGGGCCCCTGGGACCTGTCCTGATGGAAGGCCCCGTGTCCCTCAGGACCCGTTCCCCCCATGCTGATCTTGGGTCGGGCATGTCCCCCTGAAGGCGGGTGTTGGACGAAACATCGAAATAGTCAAAACATTACCCAAACATGTTCAACAACAGTCGAAACATCGTCCCCAGACTATTTTCTGACTGCTCTCTTGCACATCCCTCCTGCAGAGGGGCGCGCCCGACTTGCTGCTGTATTCTAAGGCGAGCGGGCCGCGCCCCCGTCAGACAGTCCGTCCGCGCGCCCTCGGCACGCTGGGGGGGGCGTGCTGTCGGGGGGGCGCCCGCTGGCCGCCCGCCTGCCGCCGAGCTGCGGCCGGGCGCTGCTGCTCTGTGGCGTCGCCGCGGCCGCTCCGGCGACGCGCTGCAGCCCTGCACCGCGGATCGCGTGTCGCTCCGCCCGCGAGGGGCCCGCGGGCCGGGACGGGCTAAAGGGGCCGCGGAGGCCTGGGGGACCGGGACGGGGCTCGCGCGGCGCGCCGAAGCGTGGGGGGCCGGAGCCAGCGGAGCGACACACCAGGCGGCCAGAGTCCTGGAGCTCGCGCTGGGAGGCGCAGGAGGCAGGAGGAGGAGGAGGAGGAGAGCAGTTTGCAAGAATGGGGGAGAGGACGGGAGAACGACGAGCTTTGTCTCGGAGCTCTGCAGGGTTCTAGGGGGCTCTGGGCTGTGAGGAGTCCTCGGAGGCCCACGAGGATGCGGCGGAGCAACATGACGAGGGGATGGGAGAGAAGGAGAGGAAAGAGAGGAGGAAGAGAAGGAGGCGGAAGAGGAGGACCGCTGAGCACGAAACGATGATTGTGCTTCGGCACCAGAAGGGACTAGATGCACGAGAGGCGCCAGACGAACAACCACGGAAGGACACGGGCAAGAGCCCCTTCCGAGCCCGACCAGCTCCTGATGTCAGCGTCTTGACTGTAGACTAGCTGCATGTTGCTGTTGCTCCTCCTTAACCTCCTTCCTTCACCCATTCCCCCTCCTCCTTCTCCCCCTCCTCCTCCTAGAGCAACAGCAAGCGGCATCAACATCAACTTTTGGCGGTCGGCGCGGTGGGCCAGCAGTTCATGCTTACGGCGTTTTCTCTTCTTCGACCCTCCTCCTCCTCCTCCTCCTCCTTTTCCTTCCTTTGTCCCTCTTCCTCTCCTCCTGGCTGCCGGCGTCCATCCTCCACCTCCCTCCTCCGTTTCCAGCGGCGACCCCCCCCGCCGCCCACAGCCATCGGCCATCCCCTGCGGAAAAAAGGGCCAAGACTGCCCGAAGATAGATCGAGGACGGCTCCAGTACCAGTTTACAGACGCACAGAGGCCTCCCAATGGCATGGCCCCAAGGGTGCCTCCAGCGAGGCCCTAGAAAATTACACAAAACGACGATCGGATATGTTTGTACCTCTGCATGCTCCCAGAACTTTGAGACGGCCCCAAGACGGCCCCATAATTTCCCAAGTCGGTTCCGAGAGGGCTCCAAGACAGCCCCGGTATTCGCCCAGACGGGACCCACGATGTTGAATCACATTCCCTTTGGAGAACTCGGTAAAACCATTGCGCCACGCCCGAAGTGGCCGCGATACCCCAAATATGCCCGCAAAGGTCCCTCCCCCCCCCAGGAAGGTCTCCGGCAAAGCCTCCGAGAGCGAAAGCCTCCAATAGGCCCCAGGAGGCAGCGCAAAAACCGAAGACGCACTATAACATCGCAGCGCAGCCTTCCGTACACCCTCACCCAAGATGGTTCCACCAAGCCTGCTCGGGAGAGCTCGGTAGAACCCTCCTGCATGGATTTTGATGCTGCGCTGGCGTGTTGGCGGGGCTTGCCGCAGGTACCTGGATAGAGTCAATCGATATTGCGCTTAACGCCCGTGAGCACCATGTCGCCAAAGCTCTTCACTTTCGCCGTCCCAGCGTGCTGGCTCATGATGTCCTTTACGAGCTGCTCGCCCCCTGCTGCAGCGAACAGCTTGGCGAGCTCCTTGTTCTCCACGTACTTCGCCAGTGCCTCGAGCGCTGCGGTCTGCAGCTCCACGGTCTCCTTTTGGGGGAGGGCTCGCCCGCCTCTTTCGCTGCAACCTCGCGGGATTCGCACCTCGCCGAGGATCTGACCCCACGGGGCCGGACAGCACCACCCGGCGACCCCCTCCCATTTCTGGCGCCGCGCACAAGGGGGGCGGCGCGAGGCGGGCGCCCGTCTATATGTGAAGGCGGTGCGGGGGCTCCTCAAAGAAGGCGGGGCCCCTTCGTAGAAGCCCTCCCGGCCCAAGTGAAGCCTTCCGAGTCGCCCTCGGGCCTCGGGGATGGACAGTTCCCCCTTGAGTAAAACGTGGTTAGTGAAAACGACCTCGGGCCCAAACCTGGCGGGCGCAAGCCTGGAAAATGACGGCCGCGGCGCCTTCTCGAGAACCGGAAACGAACAATTCACTAATCGGCGTGTCAGGATGGGGTTTCTGTCCACCCCCGGGGGCCCTTCTAAGAGGGGCGCTGCCTTCTAAGAAGCCCCCCCGCCACCTCAGAAGTCCGCCCCCTTCGCGCCACCTCACTGCGCGCGCCGCCAGCATCGGTTCACACCTGCCGTGTGATGGCGCGCGCACGGATCCTAACAATGACGATGGCGGATCAACATACGACCATGCGGCATTCCCGCGTGCGCGCGCTGCACAGCGCGAGCATGGCAGCCAACGGCCAAGTTTGTGAGGGCGGGAATCCCGCTGCCTTCGTCCTGCCTGGGGCAGCTGCTCCTGCTTCTCCTCCTCCTCCCTCCTCTGGAGGAGCCAAGAAGTACCGATGCCGCTGCTCCCCGGAGCACTCCCGGGGCCCGTTCTGACCAGCATGTCGTGGCGAACCCAACGGTGGCGACGAGGCCCCCCCAAACAAAGGAACACGAGGGAAAGGCAACGGTGTGGGCACCTCTGCCAACCCGGCGCCAGCGCGCGGGGTGCACGGGAGGCCGCGACGCAGGCGCCGTCCAGGGGTTCGGGGAGGGGGTCCCAGCGCCGATGACACAGAAACCCGCGCGGACCTCTCGTAAGCTGCTGCTGTGTGCAGGCCTCGGCTGCACGCAAAGAGTGGCCCATGGTAAGAGTGACCTTTGGCGCGCGGTTTTCCTGGGGGCCGCGGGGTGACCAACACGCAGGCGCGCAAGACGCTACCATCGCATCGCGTTCGGCGCTCGGGGGACCCCAATGTGCCCGCATAAAAGGTCACTCTGGGTCACTCTTACGTCTGGTCGCATCCTCGCTCGATGCCAGCCCGCGCCTCCCTCCAGTCTGGCCGCTCCGCATTCGCGGAGCGCCCCTGGGAGGAGCTGGGGAAGGGAGGACTTCGCCCCCGCTTGCTCCACTGTGCTCCCCTGTCACTGCTCCTTCCCTCCTCCTCCCGACTCCCCCGCCCATCGACCCATCGACCATCGCTCCTCCTCCTCCTCCTCCTCCTCCTCCTCCTCCTCCTCCTCCTCCTCCTCCTCCTCCTCCCCTCCCTCTCTCCTCCTCCTCCTCCTCCTCTCCTCCTCCTCCTCCTCCTCCTCCCTCCTCCTCCTGCTCCTTCCTCCTCCTCCCTCCTCCTCCTCCTCCTCCTCCTCCTCCTCCTCCTCCTCCTCCTCCCCCTGTCCTCCTCCTCCTCCCCCCTGTCCTCCTCCTCCTCCTCCTCCTCCTTCCTCCTCCTGTCCTCCTCTCCCTTCTCGTCGTAAGTCAGCTCCACAAACATCTCACGTCGTGATCTCAAAACCGTGGCTCCCCAGAAGTGGAATCCTCGCCAGGGACACGCTTCTCCTTCCGATTCCAGTTTGACGGCCCTGTAGGGCCCGGTAAAGTTCCCCGAATGCCGGCAGCGGCAACAACCCATCCGCAATGACTCCGCGACGCGGGGATCGGGCCGTAACCCTTGGCCTCTGCGGCCCCTCGGGACGATGCGGCAACCCTCGGAACACTCCCGGCGAGGCGCAGCTGCTGGACGGCAGCGGCCGGAAGAGCCTCCGAGAGCCTACGGAGACGTCAGGGAACCTCGAGCCTCCAACTGGGCCTGCGCGGCGCAGAGGGGGCCGGGGCCGGCAAGTGGCTCCTTGTGGCCTTCGCACGCCGCCTGGGTGAGCTCCATGCTCCTCCTGCGCGCCCCCCCACAGGGGCGACGACGAAGGCGACGACCCACGACTTCAACGACGCAGACGACGAGGGCGAAGACTGCGCCCAGGCCCGATGGCGAAGACGGCAAGACGACGACGCCGACGGAGGACGACGACCGCCGACGCCACCGGACGACGAGGACAACGAAGACGACGGCAAACGACGATCACGGAGGACGACGACCGAGGATGATCGTGAACTGCAGGCAACAGTGACGGGCGACCGAAGAGGGCGGCGGCAGCGACGGCGACGACGTTTGCCAGCGACACGAACGGTCAGAAAACCATCAGGCACAGCTGGTGATCCGCCGTCCTGGCAGCTCTCTTCGCTTCCGGAGTTACTCTGGGGCACGCTTCGACCAAGATCCCGAGACGGATCCAACAAAGCGCCCGTGTTGATTTCTGCCCCTCCTCCTCCTCCTCCTCCTCGTCCTCCTCCTCCTCCTCCTCTCCCTCCTCCCTCCCCTCCTCCCTCCTCCCGCCTCGCTCCTCTGTCCTCCCTCCTCTCTCCTCTTCTCTCTCTCTTCTCTCCCTTCCCTCCTCCCTCTCTCTTCCCTTTCCTCCTCCCCCCTCCCTCCTCCCCCCTCCCTCCTTCCTCCTCCCGCCGCTCTCCTCCCTTTCCTCGTCCCTCTCTCCTCCCTTCCCCTCCTCCTCCTCTCCTCCCTCCTTCCTCCTCCCCTCCCTCGTCCTCCTCTCTCCTCCTGCTCTCTTACCTCTCTTCTCTCCTCCTCCTCCCTTCTCCTTTCTCCCTCATCCCTCCTATCTCCTCCCTTCCCTCTTCCCTTTTCCCTCCTCCCTCCTCCCTGCTCCCTTCCCCCCTCCCTCCTCCCTTCCCCTCCTTCCCTCCCTTCCCCTCCCTTCCCCTCCTTCCCCTCATTCCCTCCCGTCCATCCCTTCCCTCTCTTCTCTCCTCCCTCCGTTCCCTTCGTTGCCTCCTCCTCCTGCCCTCTGTCCTCCCTCCTCCCACCTCCTCTTGCCCTCCCCCCCGGCCCCCCCCGCGTCCCTTCGAAGCTCGGCCCCCCAGCCGAGCAAGAGCGTCGACGAGAAGCCTCCAGGAGGCCGAGGAAGTGCGGGCGGCGTCGGACAACCTCGAAGAACTCGATCCTCGAACCGCATCGAACCTCAATCCTCGAACCTCCTCGAGCCTCGATCCTCGAACCTCGATCCTCGAACAACCTCGAACCTCGAAAAAATGAAACAACTGGGAACCTCCACCTCGAAACTAGATCCTCGAACGACCTCGAGACCTCAAAAAACTCGATTCTCGAACCTCATCCTGCAGGTGCAACGTGAGGGGGGACCTGCTCTAGGGGGGGAAGCTTCGACCCAGACTCGGCGATGCACCGCCGATCGATCGGCGGTGGTCCCCTGCTGGCGAAACCGCACGTTCCTTGGCGGTGTGGTATATCGGGCCCATGTCGGCGGTCAATGGGCGACTGGGGGTCGATGAGTCCCCTCTGACCCTATCCCCCCCTGGCGCTTCCCCTGACCTCCTTCGGGCCTCAGAAGAACAACGCATTTCATAAACATAATTTCTCGGAGGTCCGCGCGGATTTCTTGGATCGGCGCTGGACCCCGCTCCCTGGCGCGGAGCGCGCCCGGGGCG
This sequence comes from Prorocentrum cordatum, assembly GCA_963575745.1. Classification (NCBI taxonomy): domain Eukaryota; class Dinophyceae; order Prorocentrales; family Prorocentraceae; genus Prorocentrum; species Prorocentrum cordatum. The sequence goes on along the minus strand of CAUYUJ010017247.1, from coordinate 84,507 downwards.
GCGCTGGAGGCGCCGCCAGGGAGCTCCCACGCCGATCCAAGAAATCCGCTCGGATTTTAGTGTGTTATCCAATGTTCTGCTCTTCGGCTCCTCCTCTCAGCCGGGGCCCCCGCCGAAGCGGGGTTCCCTCCCTCGCAGGGGGGCCGCGTGACCGAGGTCCTCGTATCGTAGCCAGACTTCTTCTGGATGTCCTGCGGTGCGCCAGGAAGGTCCGCTGCCGCCGCCGCCGCCGCCGCCGCCGCCGCCGCCGCCGTCGTCGTCGTCGTCGTCGTCGTCGTCGTCGTCGTCGTCGTCGTCGTCGTCGTCGTCGTCGTCGTCGTTGTCGTCATTGGCGGCGTCGTCGTCGTCGTCGCCGTCGTCGTGGCCGCCGTCTCTGCAATCGTCGTCGCAATCGTCAAACTTCTTTACTTTTCTTCCTCCTCCTCTTCTCCCACGATCCCGCCCCTCGCCCCTCAAACTCCTGCTCCCACCCTCCTCCGCTTCTTTGTCTTTCTCGTCCCTCGCCCTTCCCTGTCCCCTCTCCCCAAAGCTGCGCCCCAGAGTAGCAGGAAAAGGAGGGAGAGGACACAGTGGGAGGAGGAGGAGGAGAAGGAGGAGGAGGAAGAGGAGGAGGAGGAGGTAGAGAAGGAGATAGAGCAAGAGGAGGTAGGAAAGGAGGAGGAAGAGGAAGAGACTAGAAATAAGGACGTGGAGTGTGAGCGGCTGTTCTCCGCAAAGGGCAAAAGGAGAGCGATGTATAGCGTGTAGAGTGGGCGCGGCAAATGGTCCTCGAGATCCAATGCGGCAGCGGCAAAGGCAGGGTAAGAAACACGCGAAGCAGGAGGACCTACCGCTCGAATATGGTGCTCAAGCGAGTCTGTCGTGCTTTGTACAGTCAAACAGACAACAGCAGGAATGACTCTACTGACCGCACTTCTCATAACAAGTTACCTGGCCGCACGGGGCCAGGTTGACCTGAGTTCAACAGGTACGTGGGTTGGCGGCCTTTGCCCCGTCCCAAGAGCATATTGCCCTCCCCCCACCGCGCAGATCGTACACACATGTCACGGCGCCAGTCGAAGGGATGCAGGTACTGCCGCGGGAGAGGTGGAATAGCCGAAGCAAGCTAATCTATCCCCGCGTCAAAAAATGCGAGACTACTAAGGAGCACTGCCAAAGCAACCGCGAACTGCCCGGACATCGTCCGAGCAAGTCCGCTCACTTGAGTGCTCTACTCGTCAATCTCGCACGTGGCTGCCCCCCCGTGCGTTTGAGCGCGCATCCCCCCCCCCCGAGTGGGCCAATGCGGCGTTTGGAAACAAGTGGCACGCGTGCCCTGGCTCTTGCACAGAGGAGTTGCAAAGGACTGGGAAGCCTGGACGGAGGAAGGCCTGGACGGAGGAAGGCCGGACGGAGGAAGGCCCCCAAGAGTGGTGGCTCAGGGGAGGTGGGGCTCAGGCTCAGGGGGGGGGCGAGGGGGACGAACCGCGACGAGCCACGAACCACGACGAAAGTAAAGGGTTCCGCGGCCCAAGGGGGGGCCCAAGGGGTCTCCCAGATGACGCCGACCTGACTTGCTCTGCATGCTGAAATGATGGCCAAAGAGAACCGCGCTGTCGCATTGCCGATCTGGATGCGGGCGCGGTCGGCTGGACGAGCCAGCGGGTCGGGGTGTCCCCAGATGCACTCGGCCACGCGCAGCGGCCCGCCTGGGCGGCCTGGCTGGCCGCGCCGCGCAGCGCTCCACGACGAGCAGGGCGTTCCGAGCCACGCGCCGTCTACTAGTCCCTGGCGGATCCAGGTGACAAGCAGCTCCCGCACGCTGGACAAGGTCGCGTCCTGCAAGGGGCAGTCTGCGATCTCCAGCGTCACGACGGCGGCGCCCAGGTTGCGGAGTCTGGAGGCGATCCACTTGGCGTCAGCGAAGAGCTCCAGGTAGGCACCACCGCTTCGCGCCTCGCGGCGCGCGCGCAGCACCTCCGCCTTCGCGCGCAGCTTCTGCGCGGCGGCTGCAAGGCAAATGGCGCGGCCAGCGGCGGCAACGCCGGGTGGCGAAGGCCCCGCGCGAAGCTCGCAAGGCCCTCCTCCGCCGTCCGCGCGAACGAGATGGCGGCATGAGAGAGCTTGGTCGCCTCCCGCAAGGCAAGCGCCGCCTTCTCGTAGCGCCAGACCGATCCGTCCGTCCTCCAGCGCCCTCGTTTCTTGATCTCAGGGAGCGTCCTTCTCTGCGAGATCGCATCGAAGGACCCCCCCCCCATGGCACAGGGAGTAGAGCTGCGGGTGCAACGCGTGGACGCCGCTGACCAGAGCCGCACTGTGCATCACTGAGGCGAGGTGCACCGCGTCGAAAGACCAGAGGGGGCCCGCGGCGCGCCGAGCCTTCAGCAGCTGCAGGATGCCTTTGAGCTAATCGGACTTGGCCCAGTCCAGCATCGCGCCCTCGTCGTACTCGCCTGTCTTGTTGGCGCGGCCGAGCTCGCGCGCGCCGAGGATGAGGCCCCAGAACGGCGAACCTCCCGTCCCTCTGACCGGCGGCGCCAGCGACTCGGGCGACAGCGCGAACAGCTCGCCTGGGCGGAGGTAAGCCATGAAGGCTATCAGCACCTCGCCGGCCTCCTCGTGGTGTCCTAGCCACAGCAGCCCGCCGATCAGCGCCACCAGCCCGCGGTATGGCAGCGGCGCGCGGCTGTGGACGGGCATGAGCTTGCGCCATCCGGTGATCGCGCGCCAGGCCCTGGGCAGCTGCCGCTGGGCCTTCAGCTCGGGCCACAGGTGCTGCAGGGAGGCCGAGAACTTGGGCCCGTCGTTGGCGGGGTGCCCGCTCTGATAGAGGACGTCGAACCACTGGGTGATGACGTCGTCCAGGGGGTGGGGATCCGAACCCAGGAGGCCTTCCTGAGTCACGTGCTGCTTTAACCAGCCCAGGCGGCGGAGGCAGTCCAGCATGGTGGCCGCCTTCGTCGACGACAGCTCCAGGGCACTCCTCTGCAGAGCTCGGGCGATGGGCTCTGCCGCAGCGTAGAGCTCGGACGCCATCTCCGCACGCTTGCAGGCTCGCATCGCCGAGGCAGGGCAGACCCGGAGGCAGGAGGGGCTCTGCGAGCTCTTCGATGCCCTCGAAGCCCCTGCTGCTCTCTGCGCCGAGGGATGCCGGGCTCTTGGAGTCAGCGGCGGAGCTGCAGTCACCGCCAGAGTCCCCGTCGTCGCCGAGGTCGCAGTTGTGCAGCGGAGCGAGCTCGATCTCGTCGCGGAGCTGCTGGCAGGCCGCTCTCTGGTCAGCCTTCCGTTCTTGCATCTGTCGGTAGGCGTCGGCGAGCCTGTTGAAGTCAACGCGACTCGGCGCCGGTCGCCCCCGCGACGGAGCATCAGCAGGGTTCAGTTCGCTCGGCACCCAGCGGACATGGAAGCGACCGCCGGCGAAGAGACCGAGCGCGGCGAGCTCCCTGCAGGTGGGCAGGAGATGGCGAGACCTCGCCCGCCCCTTGGCGACCGCCAGGGCTAGGGCCAAATTGTCCACAGGAAGAGGGCGCGCGTTCGGCGGTGAGCTCGGGTCCGTAGTAGGTGCCGTCCTTCCAGAGTTGAGCGTCCGTCGCAAGCCGAACAGCGGGGCGAGACCGACGATCGTCGAGATCGAGTCCGATGATATCAAGGCGAAATGCGTGCTCGCGTGCGCTCGCGGCCTCCCCCGCCCGAGCCCCCCACCTCTCACCGCGCCTTCCCGCCAGGGAGGCGTCGCCACGACCCCGCTGAGAACAACGAACCCCGAAGCCGTCCGTCGACGCGTCGCTGACGTGCACGAGACTACTCCAGGGCACGTGTACCGTGTGAGAGTAGCGGTAAGAGATCACGCATCCAACGAAGCACTCGTGCGACTGCAGGCCAGAGAGCGGCGTTTTTGGCGTGGCGCTCGGCAAAGCAGTAGCAAGCTCCCACAATAGACAGCGCCTCCCGACGGAGAAGACTAGCCCAAGTGAAGTGCCCAATCAACTTCCCGATCTCGTTTCCGCTGGCCTTCCCAGTTCCCAAATCGAAATCCAAAGCAAGACGCAACTTCCTCACCCTCTTGGAGTTGATTCGAATCACCCACCTCTCCCCGTCGAAGAACAGTCCGGTAAACACGGCGCGCGGCTGACCCTCGGAGACCTCATGGCACCCGAGACCCATGCCTTCGAGCACCACGGGGGCATCCGAGATGCGAGAGGTGGCCTCAGAAACGTCAGAGGGAATAACGGCAAAGTTATCTACATACACAGCATACTTGACGGAAGAATTGTCAGACACATAAGGGCCCCCCTGTCGGAGACCCCATCAACGCAATGCAGGCCAATGCGCTTCATTCCGACGGACACAGCAGCTTGATAAAGAAACAACAAGGCCCTCAAGACCACCCCATTGGGAGGACAAGGAGGTGAGGAGAGCAGAAGGGGCCCAGACGGTCGCGCCCCCCCCCGAAAGGCCGGGTATGCAGGGGGTCTTCGCCTAGGGTAGAACAAAAAGCTCTCTCAGCCCTGGGTCGAGGGCAATGCGATAGAAAGCGGCCTGCGCATCGCGCTGGGCAATCTGAAGGGGCTCATCGGCCTCGACCTCAACTCGGCCCCACGAGCCACTCGCGGGAAGCACAGTCTTGACTGGAGGACGCAAAAGCTCATTAGCGGCCCGCGTGTCAAAGATCATTCGAAGAGAGCAATCCTTTTTACTCACGAAGAAAATCCCCACAGTTGCAGGGCGAGCGCTCGAGAAGCCCACGACGCCCCTCGAACGCACGTCGCCGAGGAACTTGCCGCGCGCGGCGGGGCGCTCCACAAGCGCTGGATCCGAGTAGACGGCGGAGACGCCGCAACTGTCATCAGCGGAGGGTCCGCTGCCTTCCTCGCGAAGGAGACGAGATCTCCACTCCGCCCACATCTTGAGCTCCCGGCCGTCGAGCACCTTGGAGAGCTCCACGGGCTTAGAAGAGACCGGAGGCAGCGAGACTGCGCCCGCGCGGCACGGAGATTGTAGGCCCGCAGCATCGGCCTCGAAGGCATAGCCAGCGCGGGCGCCGCAGAGCTCCTGGAAGGCTCCCGCGGCGTCGCCATGCCCAGCAGGCGGCGGGCCGACGGCCCGATAGGCGCCCCTCAGCTCCCCGAGGCAAGACAGCTGGCCGGCCGAGAGGGGCGTCGCGACGCTGTCGCCAGCAGGGGCAGGGTGACCAAAAAAATCATTGAGTGCAAGGGCGCCTCGATTGCACCAGGCCTGCCAGTGCTGCCGAGCTGCCGCCCGTCTCCTGACCGCGCGGCATCCAGGGGCATCAGCAGGCCCCCATCGGAAAAGAAAAAGGCGACGGGCACAGGAGGAGCTCCCGCGGCGGCCCGCCTGTAGCCCCGCCGCTCATCGCGAAGAAGGCGGAGGGGTGGCCAAGCTGGGGCGGCAAGGTGGCCAGGTCTTGCCGCCGCTCCCGAGGTGCTAGTCCTTCTCGCCCTGGAGAGCCTTCCGCTCCTCAAGGGCTTTGCGTCTCTCCTTCATGACCTGGCACTCGTTCGAAAGCTCACGGCCTACCCAGGCCTCCAGCTCCGGCGAGGCGCGCAGCGTCCCGCGCGTCGCCGACAAGCCGAGGTAGAGGTGAGCGTCGTCATAGGGGTCGCTGACGACCTTCTTGCCGTCCTGTTGCCTCTTCGGGCCGAACTTGCCCTTGTGCTTGAGCTCGATCAGGTGCGCGCGCCTGCAGGCCAGCTCGGCCGAGGCGAGCTGCGGCAGGGCCAGCTGGTCGTAGACCGCGCCGAAGTACAGCATCTTCATCACCACTGCGTGCTCGCCCACGCCCACGTCCGAAGGCTGGAGGCGCCCATCCGCCCGGAAGCGCGCATGCCTCTGCTTGGGGTCCTGGAAGTGCTCCGCGACGAACGAGAGCGCGAAGAGGACGGTCCCGGGCCCGTTGAACGGCCAGTCCTCCCAGGAGCTTTCCTGCACCGCCTCGACCGAGGCTCTGAAGTCCCGGGCCTGATCCCGAACGGCGCGCGCGCGATGGCCAGCATCCTGGCGCCCTCCTCGCTGGGCCGTCGAGACCCGTCGGTGGCCCCCCCCCAGGCCTCGCGAGACGCGTCATCACGTCGCTGAGCTTCACCTTCAGAGCCCCGTTCTCCGAGAAGACCTCCTTCACCAGGCCCTCGAGCTCGGGGCTGTCGAGCTTAGTCAGCTGCTCCTTCAGCCACGTGTCGTTGTCGGCCTTGACCTCAGCGCCCGCTGCGCCCTGCCGACCATGGCCTTTGCCTTCGCGATGGCGTCTGCCGCGCTGCCAGCTGCGACCTCGGGCGAGGGCGAGGCGGCGGCCCCGAGGGCTCGGCGGAGCTGCCCGCTGCGGGGGGCCGCGTAGTCGTCGAGCGCGTCAGGCTCGACCCACTCCACGGGCACGTGCAGCCCCTGCGCGTAGGCGATCCCCTTCGTGCCCGCCTTCACCACAGGGTCCGGCGTCTCGGCGCCGATGGCGAAGCCCTGGGTGGGGTCGGCCACCAGCCAAGCTCCCGTGCGCTCTGGCGGCGGCAGTGGCGGCGCAGCGAGCCCCTCTGGTCCGTCGCCGGCGAGGGGGCCACCGGGCCGCGCGGGGTCGCCGCGCCACCGACTTCGCTCACGGCGTGATCGTCGTCGGCCAGCGCTGCGAGAGATCGCGGTGGCTGCCTGTCGCGCAGCCTCCTCGCAGCAGCCGCCCCGGCCGCCGCCGCGCCCGCTCCAGCTGCGGCCAAGACACCCGCGGGAGTCTCGAGCGCGCTGCGGTGCGCGTCCGCCTGCGCCATCGGCCGACGCACCAGCGAGGGCGCGATGTCGTCCGTCCGCGTCCTGCCGTCGTATAGAAGATGCACGCGTCATCCTCCCGCGCGCCCCTAGGCAGCGTTCGGGCGGCTGGCAGCACCGCCACCTTGCGGAAGACCTCGCCGTCCGTGTAGACATCGTCGCACACCTCAAAGTCGGGGGGTGCCGCCGCCCAGTGCCATTGCGACCGCCGCAAGGGAATGCATGGCAGCCCCTCGCGGTAGCAGTCATCACCGTGATAGAGCACCAGCAAGCGAGCCCCTTCAGAGAGACCCTCCAGCGCGCCCCGCCCCAGCATTGCGCCCCCGCCCCTGCGCAGCGAGGCGCTCTGCGCTGAGCGAGCTCGCCAGGGCGCCGTCCGCGCCCAGCTCCGCGGCGAGCAGCCCCTCCTGCGAGGTCGCGCGCTCCTGCGCGGCCCGCTGCAGCAGGGGCCACCGCGCGTGGTCCGCCAGCAGCCCGACGGCGAGCCCCGCCGCGCAGCAGCACAACGCCGGCGCCCACCGGCGGCACTCCGCCGCGGGGCAGTCCACGGGCCCCACGGGGACGCCCGCGGAGCAAGTCAACGAGCCGCAGGCCGCGTCAGGTCAGCGAAGCGAAGGGCAGGGTGGGGCAATATTGCAAGGCGGAGCTGAGGTGGAGTGAGAGATGGGACAGCTTTCGGAGCACGCCTCCGATCTGGACCAAATCCATCGAGAGACTCGAGCAAGAGAAGCATCGAAACATATGCTAAATGGCGGAGACCCTCTCGCAATACTCAGGATGCCCGATCAAAGAACTACTATCTCTCGGTCGATCTCACGAGCGATGTCGCTATCGGTCACATCGATCCAACTATCGGTATCATCACCGATATCACTATCGATCTCAGCGCGTAAAACCACGGGACACCGACGGGGCACCGATGGGACACCGACGGGGCAAAATCGATCTCACTGTCGATCTCACTATCCATCCCACTATAGATCCCACTATCGATCTCGCTATCGATATCACTATCGATCTCGCTTTCGATCTCAGTATTCATCTCGCTATCAATTACACTATCAAGTTCGCGATCGATCCCACTGGATCGATCTCGCGGTCGATCTCACTGACGATCTCATTATCGATATCATGATCGATCTCACTATAGATCTCACTACCGGTCTCTCACCGTAAATCGCACTGTCGCTCTTATCATCGATCTCACGATCGATCTCACGATCGATCTCACTGTCGATCTCACCACGGGGCGCCACGGGACAACGACGGGACACCAGCGGGACACCGGCGGGACACCGGCGGGACACCGCGCGCCACCGGCTGCCGGGCGGAGAACCTCTTGGTCCGGCCGCGGCCCAGCCACGACGGGACACGGGCGGGACACCAGCGGGGCACCAGCGGGGCACCGCGCGACACCGGTTGCCGGGCGGAGAACCTTTTGGTCCAGCCGCGGCCCAGCCACAAGAGAACTTCCTCTCCCCCGCCCGCGCAGCTTCGCCTCGTCCGCGCGCACGGCACGCACGAGCACGAAACCGAAACCGATTTCCCGGTGGGGAGCTCTCCGTTCCACTTCGATCTCACCACCCAACCTCCGATTTCTGCGTAAGTGGACTATGTTGTGAGCTCGGGGCGGCCTTCTGCAGCGTGTCGTCACTGAACTTGACCGTTGTGTGGTCATAGCTGATCTGGCCGCCCATCAAGCTGATGATAAGCTCTCTGCCCATGCTGCCATTGGTCATGGGGCCGGCCCCCTTGTTTCTACACTCCACTGCTTACTAACAGGATACCAAATGATGATCGTGCGTGGATTGCGCCAGCGACAGAATGCCAGGGGCGGATCACATTGTCAACGATGAAAAGGCCAGAGATTCCAGTCACCGACGCCTGGCGCAGGCGCGCAGTGGCCTCTTTGCGCCAGACAGACCGCGATGTCATTAGCTGATCGTGCCGCGGGTCACAACAGGTACTGCCCCATCAAGCGCAAGAAGAGAACCCTCGAGTATCGCTTCCAACTCAGCGATAAATTGCGATTCCCACAATTCGGTGCTACGCCACAGAACTTGATGCGTTATGCGTAATGTCGACATGCTGAGGTCGACTACGCAACGCCGTGAAAAAAAAGTCGGTCTGAGTGCACGGCCTGGTTGAGAACAGAATCGTGCTGCCCCGCCGCCGTGGAAATCAAGCGCAATGCGCGACTTGCCAATCAAGCCATTTGCCCGCATGCAGCATACTTACAGCAACTGCAGCATGCACACTCAAACGCAGCAGTCAGAGTTAGGAACAGCAAGAAACACAACGAAAGTGATTTGAATCACGCTGACACGAGAAAACCGCCTTGTGCCACAATGGCTACGGAGGAGCAGTATGAGGAGGAGGAGGAGGACCGACTCATGGCTACGGACTGAGTTCGTTCACAGCTGAAGCATTGAGACAGCAAGAGGACGGACTGCTGATCCGCGGCCCTCGAAGGGGGCCATCCTCTCCATTAGTGAATGGTAGAGGCTGAATCATCGCTCTCTCCAACTTTGGCAGCTTCTTCTTTGAGCAGCTATTGGAGGGGAGTTGCAGGCGCACGGAGGACTATAGGTTCCTTCTTGGTGCTGCGGGGGCGTCTACCTTCGATGGCGCGGGCAAGCTGGGGGCTCGACCGTCACTGGAGACGACCTGATCACGCTGGGCAGACGGCCCTCGACCTCAAAATTCGGCAAACGATCCACACTTATGACAAACCAATAGAACAGTTGGCTGGTCGAGATGCTCATAGCAATGAATGTCGAGGCCTTTGGGGTCTGCGACTAAGTCCGAGAGCTGCTTGCAGTGGCCAGGGGCGCACCTTCTGCTGCATAGCCCGCAACTGGTGGCGTGTTCTGACCGAGCAACGACAAATTGTGCAAACCCATCTGCCTGCTCGTTAAACAAAAATGTGGAACCCGCCCGGTAAGGAGGAGGGCTCAGAGGGAGCAGGGTGGGGGGGTCCTCCGCAGGGTCCGACCTTGCAGTGGCGGCGGGGTCCCGCGCAGACTGGGCGGCAGCTGCTCCCGACGGGGGCGACAGGCTTTCCGTTGCAGACATCTGTTTCTTACGCCGCGGAGCGACGGCGGGGAACTCGGCCAGGCCCAACGGCACGTGCGAGAGGAATTTCTGGAAGAGGGCCTGTTCAGCCATGTACGCGCCCACTTCCGAGTGGCTGGGCTGGCATCTACGGTGGGCGGCGTCCTTCGCGAGACGGTCGGCGCCATCGTTGCCTTCGGCTAATAATCTATCGGTGCTGCCGGCAGGAAGGGCGAGGGTATCCTGGCGGGCTTTAACATTGCGAAGCAAGTGCCCCAAGTTATACAGACCGCTTCCCGCCGGGACTTTGAACCCCGCCCACTCGTTGGTTCTAGGGTACTCTTTGCCGCCGTGCAGCTTAATTACCGCTTCATAATCATTTTAAACTACAAGGAGATCCGTGGACATTCGACCCGCGAAGAGGGCTGCGAGCTGCTCCGCGGCTCCTGAAGTTTGGGAATACATGGCGCCAGCCCTTCCACTGAAATGAGCGTGCACTTGTTCGTGCCTCATACATATCATGGCGAAGACTGCCGAGTTAAAGTTATAGTGGCCCCTATCCGTGCAAGTGCCGTCTACGACAATCCCCCCTTGGCTGAACGCTTCCTCGGTCGAGCTCTCAGGGTTCAAGCGCCAGTGGGTTCCCTGCTCATGCCCCGAGCCTGTGGGGGCCTCACGGTCAGAAATCAGGGGCCATCTGGAAACCGAACAGGCAAGGAAGGCAGGTGATATCAGCGTGGCGCAACCTGTCCATTTCTTCCTCAGAGATGTGCGAATCACGATGGTTAGCCGTTTGTGGGCAGCTAAGCAACCGATGCCCAGGATAATCCGCATGGTGGCCACAGACACATTCAAGAGGCACATCATAACCAGCGGCGGCAGCTCTCTCCATGGTCCACGCACTCTGCGCTAGGTATGCAAGTAAGGATCTCTTCTGACTCTCAGTCAGCTGTGGGCTGTGGGGAATTCGCCGCGCAGCAGATGCATCGAGCTGGCCTTGCGGATGTCCGAGCTTGCTCCCCGCCTTGGTCGCGAGCTGCCCGTCCCGGGCGACGTGCGTAAGCGACTGGAGGAAGGCTGGGGAGTGTCCATGGAGGGAGTGTACAATTCTTTCGGAGGTCACAAACATAAATGGGCCTTGGAAGCTCCAACCAATACGTTTCAAGGAAAGGATGGCGGCCTCCATGGGCCCTCGAACCAGACCCCGCGACTTGATATTCTGGTGAACCAAACTGTCATTGCTTGAGGGACTGGATGTTGAGCCAGGGGTGGGGGTGGGTGGTGGCCAGCCAAACCAACTCGCACCAAAGTGTAGCCGGCCCCGGGCCAGGTTTCCAAAGAGGGTCCTGGAGGAGAAGGGGCGAGAGCGACCTGCTGCGCGAAGGACGTCGCGGCCCAGCAGTGGCAAGGTACTGGGTCCTAGCCTGTTCAAGCGTGGTGTCATCAATGCCAGCGGCTTCAATCCCGAACGTTGTGGCGGCGGCCAAACCTGTCTGATGGAATTTCCTGGTGTTCCCTCCAGCGTGCTCGAGCACCCCAATGCGGCCCAGCCGCTTGCGCATCTTATGGATCCGCCCTCCGAGCCCCCCCGGGCCCTCCATCGCCTTGGGCGCCGACCAGCTCCACGTTCAATCCCGAGGTTGGGGGCCGAGACGTCGGTCGACGGACCCGCGAGGCCCCCCAGGGCGAGCCTGAGACGGTCCTGTTTCTGATGGGAAGCGAGGGCCTGACTCTTCTGGCTGGCAATCTGGCCTTTGAACCCTGCAGCGAGCGCGCGCGCAGCCGCGTTGAGCTGCGCGACTACAAAGCTGATGCTGGGGCCGTGGAACTGCAGCAAGATCTCATCGATGAACGTGGCCAGCATCGCGGAACTGAACAGATCCGTCCAGCGGTCCAATGGGGCGATCACATACATTTGGATTAAAGCGGTTGCCCAACTGCAACCCGCGGCTATGCCTCTGGCCGGGTAGCCGACGGACACTGTGCAATCTTGCAACGCAACGGATGGGGCACTTGCGCAGTGTGACATGATAATACACATATGTACAACTGGGAAATCCTGACTCATGAGCTCTATGAGCCAGGCGCTGCTTGTCTATATGGTCGCTCGTCATACTTAGATAGATCCCATAACACTTGTCCAGGGCATTGGGCATGGTTGGCGAGCGAATGATACTCTCACAGAGACGGTCGATATACGAAGTCCACGATGCAGCGCAAAGCCTGGTGCGCAAGTAGGGTCTGCGGTGGTGAAACTCCCACTCTCTGGCAGCCGACTTCCGCAGCCGAGCCAAAACGCGATAGAGGGAGGGAAGCATGCCGATGGAGCGGAACGACGGATTTGAATGTAGGCTGTCCTGTTGTTGAAGTGTGACCATGCAGGTTAAAATGGCCCCTTGCAAGGCGGTCGGCATCGCCCCCGACATCTCAGCCCGGATTACGAGACGACGTACGAGTTCCGCCTGTATATCGATGAGACAGGCGAAGTGTCTCGGATGGAAGCCGTCCCAGGTCGAAGCCGTGGAATGCGGAAAACTGTTCGAAACCAGCCGAAGCCTTTTGGCATGGATCGGGCCAAGGGCCACGCGGTCGTCGACAGGGGAAACAATGATGGGGCCTGGGGTCCGAGACGCGCGCCATATCTGACTGATCCCGTCAACTTCTACTCGAAGAACATGCTGTGGTCGACCGCTAGCATCGCCACTGGCTATGGTAACCGACATGGGCCTCCAGCCATCCAGTCGTTTAGTCCAACGGTGAGCCCGTCTCATTCCTCCTGACATGGAACGTTTGACCCACTCCCTCCATTCCTTCCCATCCTTGGCGGTGTCCTGGGCCCCTCCGCGTGGAGGGCCTTCGTGATCTGCTCTAGCAATTCATCAATAATGTGCAACGCGAGCTCCGACTGGAGGGTTCCAGCCGCGAAGTCTTCGTGGAACAGGCCTACCGCGACGCGAATGTCCTGCAGCCCCTCCCTGAGGCCGTCGACGGGGTGGAACAACTCTGGGCTGTCCTCTAAGGCATCCTGGGTGTCGCGGAACTCCCGGAGATCCCGGGCCTGACTGCTTCTCCGAAAGTCTTGAACATGGTGAATGAGCCATCTCAGCGGGCTCGCGCACGATGTCCACTGGCGCCTGATGGAGGCGCACTTCTTCTCAACCGGAAGCCAGCGAATGACGGGGGGGTGGGCCCTGGGCAAGGACTTGGTTTGGGGGGGGGTGTCGGTGGCGACGCTGATTGTTCTCTCCAGGTCCTGTGACAACGTGAAATACACAGTATCCAATACACTCTGCGACTGACTATCGTTGAGAGGCGGATTCGCATCGTCTATAAATTTCATAGCGTGGGCCACTACGGCTTCAGTCTGATGCCAACTCACTTCAGGAAGCTCCGGACCCACTGGGACTTTGGTGGGGAGCTTTTGGGGCCTGAGGAGCGCGGGGGGCATAGTCGCCATCGCGGACCGCGAGGTCCAGAAGCGCGGGCCTATGCGGGGGGGGGGGGGGGTGCGACGCAAGGGCGCGGGGCTGCGACAGCCAAGGCGATGTCCCTTTGCTGGCTAGAAAGTGATCGACTGTAGTCTTGGACTTCTTGGCACGGTGGGCGGCCTGCTCGGGCACCGGCACGTCCACGGTGGCGCGAGCTAGCAAATCGGACTTTTGCACGCAAGAAGGGCTCATGTTAAAGTCGCCGGCCACAGCCGGGGGGAGTTTGGCCGCGTCTTGCACCTGTCCAGTCTGTGACAGGAGCTCTAACTTAGCCTGCGAGAGGCCCTCCGACGCGACATAACACGCACTGCACAATCCAAACTTGGGCGCCCCAGGGGGTTCAAGCACAGCCCCATGCAGACGAGCCGAAACGGTGCCACTTGGAAAACTGAGCTTTTGGGCCCCGAGTTCCAGATCACCGCGAACCAGAACAGCCACACCAACGTATTCAACCCTTCCGAGGCGAGAAGACAGGGCGTGATCGATGCGTGCCAGCCTTGATGCTCACACCACTGGATCTCACGAGCGATCTCGTCCCCGTCACGAAGCTTACATTCTTGCGCACAAACTAATGAAACCCGCTCGGCCTCTGGCGAAGCTAGAAAACTCTCGACTGCACTCCAACAGGAACCGCTCAGCGTGGCAATCGTATACTGAGTGTTACCCGCCCGCCTCAACCTTCTGGCGCAAGATGGCGGCCGCGGATCGACACTTCTTCGCGGAGGTCGGTTCGGCCACTGCGATCTTGCCCTCGGCCACCTGCTCCAGTGCCTTCGCAGATCGAACCAGACTGCAGCATCGTCCTCGAGCCCAGGCACCGGTTGCGCAGCTGTTGCACCACCGTGATCCTCTTCCTCTGGGTTGGTGCCCACTGGCGGGAGGATGTCGTCTGCCTTCGCCTGCTCGCCACCGCCGCTAGCACCTCGCGCGGACGGTGGCTGGCCCGTGGCCGTAGGTGCCCACGTTGCCGCTGCTTGCTGGTGCTGCGACTGCATGCTCTTGAACATGGTGGCGAGCTCTTCGACCTTGGCACGCAGTTCTGGCGGGGCCACCCCACCTTTCGGCATGCGAGCTGCCAACATGCCTTGAATCGTCTCCAGCAGGTTCGCGTCCTTGCTCTTCTCCTGCATGGCTGCAGTGTTGGCCACGGCGAGTTGGGACTCCAGCTGCTGGACCTCTTTGGATACGCTTCCGATGCCATCAACCAGCTTGGCATGCTTCTCGCTGCACTGAACAATGTGATCTGCCAGCTGCTGTGCTTCTTGAGACGTGTCGGTAAGGCGCTGGCGCTGCACACTGAGCTGGTCGCAGAGCGACTGTGCTTGCTGCTCCAGGGATTTCGTGGCAAACACCTGGACCTTCGCGCTCTTGAGCTTGGCGAGAGCATCCTGGTGTCCATCGCCATTGGGGGGCCACCGCTTTCAGAACGTGACCTGGGCCTGAGCCAACGCAGCTGGGTCGAGCGCTGCATCCTGCGCTGGACCTTCTGGGGCAGGGGTGTCCTCGTCCGTGAAGTGAACCTGGCGCGGGCCTGGCAGGCCAGGGGGGCGACTGGGTCCTCGCGAGGAACGCCGCCACCTGCCAGGCTGCTGCGGCACAGCTGTGTCAGAGACGGGTCCCCGATGAACGCCGTCTCCTGCGCCACCGCTGCCGCCGCCGCCGGCGTCCTTGCACTTTCCGCCAAACTGCATGCAATGACGAGCGTTAACAGAAGCTGACGACCAACCATTGCAAGTCTTCTTGGCACGACATGCCTGCGGGATTGGCCACCCATCCCCTCTTGTTCCAATCACTTGGGGACGCCCACAAAAGAGAGGCCAGACACAGGTACAAGAGAAACGTGGTGAGCGAATGCAGCCTGGGCGGGGCCAGGCCGAGAAGCTCGAGCCCTAAACCACTGGGCCTTCCCAGTGGCGCAAGGCTACGCCTCTTGGCCCCCAGAGGCCCGAGGCTTGAGCCAAACCGGCTACGTAGGAGGAGGAAGAGGAGGAGGAGGAGGAGGAGGAGGAGGAGGAGGAGGAGGAGGAAGAGGAGGAGGAGGAGGAGGAGGAAGGGGCAAGAAGGCAAAGGAGGTGGAGGGACCCAGGAGCGACAACGACGACGGCGATGACGGTAACATTTGTGGAGCAGCAGAAGGGGGGCATGATGAGGGGGGAAAAGGGAGGAAACAAGGGGTGAAAAAGGAGGATTACCATGATTGGCGCCTTCGGAAATAAGCGCGAGAGATCGGGTCGATGTAATCATGACAGTAATTGGAAAGTTGCTCCTGCAGTGGCACCCTAGAGACCCTGAGCTAGGCTTGGCCGCGAAACGCACCGCATGTGCCACATATGACCGTATTCTAAGGGAGCGGTGATCAGACAGAACGCATGAGAGGATGGTTCTGGGGGGCCCCACCTCCAACGATATGCAGGCGTCATCCACGGGAGATTCGAGGAAACCTTCGTGCGGCCGGCGGACTTCACCTGCATGCAAACACTTGTCAGCCAGGTGCCCACGACCGCTGTGGACGCCGAGGACCTACACACGCTGCAAGACTGGCGATCTTCCGACGGAGCACTTGCGGTTGAGAAGCGTGCCACGACTTTGAGAGCATGAGGAGGCCTGAGGAGAGGGAGGGGAGAAGGAGGATGAGGAGGATGCGGACGAATGAGGAGGCGATGAGGACGGGGGGGGGAAGAAGGTGGACAGAGCAAGGAAGAGGAGGGAAGGAGGAGGAAGGAGGGAGGAGGGGGGAGGGGGAGAGAGGAAGAAGGGGAGGGGTGACGACGACGAGGGGCGAGGAGAAGGAGGAGGCGGCGGAGGAGGTGCAACGTCCTCCGGCCACAGGATCCCGCTTGACAGGGCCCTCACCCCCTTCGTCTGGATCATGGCGTCGCCCTTGTGCGCGCCCATCGCGGCCTCGATGGACCTGCGTACCCCCTCCGTCCATTATCCCCCCTTTCTCTGTTCCCCCTCCCCAGACCCCCTCGAGTCAATAAACTTTGCTATTTTCGGCTTCAGGGGGCCCTGACTGGGCCGCGGGATCATCAATTAGCCTGACGAAGGACCCAACCATATGCAACTGCGAGTACCGCATTGTGGGTACCGCTTTCGGTGGAGCTCCCTGTGGGGCCACGAACCGCGTAAAGGCTGCGCCAAAATGGGTGGCGGTCCCCGCGTGCGGCCTGTGTCGCTGGGGCCTTCGGTGGAGCTCCCTGTGGGGCCACGAACCTGGGGCCTTCGGTGAAGTTCCCTGTGGGGCCACGAACCGTGTGAGGGGTGTGCGAAAAGGGGTGGCGGTCCCCGCATGCGGCCTGTGTCACTGTGGCCTTCGGTGGAGCTCCCAGTGGGGCCACGAACCGTGTGAGGGGTGCGCCAGGCGTCGGTCCTTGCATGCGGCCTGTGCCACTGGGGCCTTCGGTGGTGCTCCCTGTGGGGCCAAGAACCGTGTGAAGGGCGTGCCAAAATGGGTGGCGTCCCCACATGCGGCCTGTGCCGCTGAGGCCTTCGGTGGAGCTCCCTGTTGGCCCACGAACCGTGTGAGGGGTGTGCCAAAATGGGTGGCGGTCCCCGCGTGCGGCCTGTGCCGCTGGGGCCTTCGGTGGAGATCCCTGTGGGGCCACGAACCGGGGGCCTTCGGTGAAGTTCCCTGTGGGGCCACGAACCGTGTGAGGGGTGTGCGAAAAGGGGTGGCGGTCCCCGCATGCGGCCTGTGTCACTGTGGCCTTCGGTGGAGCTCCCAGTGGGGCCACGAACCGTGTGAGGGGTGCGCCAGGCGTCGGTCCTTGCATGCGGCCTGTGCCACTGGGGCCTTCGGTGGTGCTCCCTGTGGGGCCAAGAACCGTGTGAAGGGCGTGCCAAAATGGGTGGCGGTCCCCACATGCGGCCTGTGCCGCTGGGGCCTTCGGTGGAGCTCCCTGTTGCCCCACGAACCGTGTGAGGGGTGTGCCAAAATGGGTGGCGGTCCCCGCGTGCGGCCTGTGCCACTGGGGCCTTCGTTGGAGCTCCTTGTGGGGCCACGAACCGTGCGAGGGGTGTGTCACAATGAGTGCGGTCCCCGCATGCGGATTGTGCTACTAGGGCCGCGGAGGGGTATTGCACGGTCCCGTTCGCGGCCGTTTTGTGGGGATGTCTCAAGCGGTTCGCCTGTTTTCTGTCTCAACATCCTTCGCTTGGAGAGCAGATTTGGAGGATGTCTCGAGCGAGGCGCTCATTGTCACCCCCCAGGTGGGCCAATGTTTGAGGATGTCTCGATCGGTTTGCTTGTTTTGGTGGCCAGACTCGTGGGCACATATTCTCTTCAGGATGCCACAGGAGGCTCCAACAGGCCCCAGGAGGCCACATGAGGTCCAAGGAGGCATCATGAGGCCACAGAAAAACTCAGGATGCCACATGAGGTCCCAGGAGGCCTCAGAAAGCCACAGGAAGCCCCAGGAGGCCTCAGGAAGCCGCAGGAGGCCCCAGGAGGCTTCGAGAGGCCCCAGGAGCAGGAGGCCTCAGAAGGCAACAGGAGTGGTTCCAATCCCATGTGTTTTATGTATGCTCCTATAGATTGGGCCTCACCTGGAGCACGAATCCTTGATGTTATATCCATG
Organism: Prorocentrum cordatum; assembly: GCA_963575745.1. Classification (NCBI taxonomy): domain Eukaryota; class Dinophyceae; order Prorocentrales; family Prorocentraceae; genus Prorocentrum; species Prorocentrum cordatum. Next base: position 66,641 of record CAUYUJ010017247.1, on the reverse strand, counting down.
TTTCTATATATAGTGTCCTTCTCCTGTGTACACAATCCTAAATGTTTCACTCATGTTCCTATATATTGGGCCTCTCCTGGGGCACGAGTCCTTGGTGTTTTACGTGTATTCCTATAGATTGCCATTCTCCTGTGGCTCCAATCCGCAATGTTTTATGTACGTCTGTTCCTATAGAGTGGGCCTCGCCTGGGGCACGAATCCTCCCTGGGAGGTCCTATGAGGCCCCAGGAGGCACCAAGAGGCTCCTGGAGGCCCCAGTCGGTTTCAGGAGGCCCCAGGCTCATGCGCAGAGACGCGCTCGTACTACTGAGGCTCATTCACACTCCAACTCATTCGCAGATAGATTCACGACCAGACCGTCACAACTTGGGCACCCCAGGCACCCGACAGCATGATTTTCGCATGGCGTGGGCCCCCAGAACTCTGCAGACCCCTCCCCGGCTTTTCACCCCGAGCCGTTTCTGTCACAGCCCCGAGGACCGGCAAGGGCACCCGGGGATCGAAAATGGCGAGAAGCCTCCCGTCGTGACTTCTTCACGACGCGAGGGGGTTGGGACGTGCGACAACAAAGAGAGTCGCGTCCGTGGGCGGCACCAGAAGGCCTGCAGGCTTGGAGGCCTTGAAGGGTTCAACCAGATGTGGTCAGAGGATCGTGCCTCATTGCCGATGCATCGTCGCCGCCGGCGTGGAGAAAATCGGGCTCCACGTCGAGCCGTATCGCAGATGTATCCCCAAACGTCCGCCGTCTCCATTGTTTCGAGGCATGGGCCCCTTGACCTCTCGACCACTTCCCCGGGACTGGTTTTCCATCCCGAGCACTTTCCCTACGGTCCCGAGGCCAAGTGAGGGCCCCGAGAGGCCGAACACGATGACAAAGAGCAGTTTCGAGTTTTCCGAGGCGCCAGGGATGCCTGGGCGCCGCTGTATCGGCGATGCGGCGCCAACCTCCGCCCCCAACTGGGGAAACCACAAGGTACTGATACCGCTACTCCATGGACCTCGCCTGGGGTGCGACCTGACCAGAATTTCGAAGCGAATCCAGCGGTGGCGACGAGGGCCTCCCAGGAGGGCCAACAAGGCAAAAACGAGGAAGGGTAGCGGTATAGGTAGCTTTCCCAGACCCCCTGGAAGAACGAAAAACTCGTGTCGGGCGAAGAGAACTATGCACATGCACCGATCCTGGCAAGGCCCATCCTTGACCCAGGATCGGTGCATATACCTTCCTGGCCAAGGTAGGAGGGCGTATGCACCGATCCTTGGCTCAGGATGGGCCTGGCCAGAATCGGTGTATGTGCATAGTTCTCTTTCCTCTATCGTGACGGGATGTTTTTCCCAGTTTTCCGTATCTGGGGGCCCTCGCCGGGCCTCGACGTACCCGTTAGTGAGTACCCGCTACGGTGCCGCTGAGAAGGTTTCTTGGGCCGCTGCCCTGAAGCTGCTCCAGCCTCGGGATGCTTTCCAGCAGTTCGCCTCGCCGCGAGAAGGCTCTGGGGGTGCCCCTCGTCGTCCCGAGCGACCGCTGGAATCTTGAGCGATGCCCCCGGAAACGAAAGGCTTTGGGCTGTTTTTTCTACCTATGGGGCCCCAAGGCTGTGAGACAACGGCTCAGGATGAGAGGCGGGTCTCCAGGAAAGGCTCCAGACCTCTGCGGGTCCACGTTGCGAGCAAATCGTGTGGAGGACGAGCAGGAGGAGGCCTCCTTCTCCTCCTGCCCTCCTCATCCTCCTCATTCCTCCTTCCTCCTCCCTCCTCCCCGTCGCTCCTCCCTCTTCCCTCCTCGCTCCTCGCTGCTCCCTGCCGCCCCCCTCGAGCATCCCATGACTGCCCCAAGAGCGCCCGCAGCCCGCCAAAGCAGACGACGACCACCACGGCGACGACGACGACGACCCAGACGTCTGACGCCGTACTTTTCCACGACGTTGCTCCTCGGATGTCAGGACCCCATCCCGGGAACTGTTAGCGGCGCGCAAGATGGGGTAGGGGGAGGGGGAACAGGCTTGCAGGAGGCTGCTCCTTAGAAGGCGCCGGCCCTGCATCTACAGGCAAGGCCCGCGTCTTCTATGAAGCAGGGGTGCTTCAAAGAAGTCTTCCCCCCTCCCCCTGTTCGTTAAAAGCTTAACGACTTCTGCCGTCCTTCGACTCGCGCTGGAGCGGCCGCGAGTTGCTTCACCTTTCCTCGGAGATCTTTGGATTTACCCGGATTTGTTTCGATTTGCCTGGATTTATCTGGATTTACCTCGATTTATCTGCATTTACCTGGATTTTTCTGGCTCGCTCCCCACAAGTCGATCGGCGAAAAGTCGACAAGCCCTTAGGGACCTGTACCCCTTCTGCGGGCTGCTGATCTGACCAGAATTCCGAGGCGAACCCAACGGTGGCGACGAGGGCCTCCGAGGAGGCCCGACAAGGCCACCGCGAGCCAGGGGCAGCGGCACCCGGTACGGCAGGCTCGTGTCGTGCCGACCTCGGCGCGGATGGCCCCTGACACCGCGGGCGATTGCAAAAAAACGAAGGATTGCAAAACAACCGAAGAGTTGTTTTTGCAATCCTTCGGTTTTTTTTGCAATCCTTCGGCCAACCTCGAGCGATCGGCTCTCTCCGCAAGGTCAGATCGGGCCTCGGCTGCCCCGGAGCCCAGGGGCCGCCGGAGAGGCCTCCCTGCAGCCCTCGGCCACGCGCAGAGGGGTTTGGGGGGAGGGGGGCAGGCTTCTCAGAAGGAGGCTGCTTTTTTTGTTTTCTCTCTCTCTCTCTCTCTCTTTCCGTCTCCTCTCTCGAAGAAGCAGCCTCCGTCTGACACGCACGAATCCAGAAGGAGGCTGCTTCTTGGAAGGCGCGGGCCTGACCTGCAGACGGAAGACCGGCCAGGACCCGCAGAGGCCGCCACGGAGCCCCGGAGGCCGAGGACGGTCCAGAGCCTGCCACCGTGCCTTCCGCGGCGCAAGGGGCCTCTGCCGGGGTGCGCTCTGTCCCCCCCCCCGACTCCCGGGAGGAAGGCGCGCCCGCGACCAGAAAGCTCTCCAGGGGGGAGCCCGCCACGTGGCAGCGGGGGCGCCGCCTCCCCCCTCCCCCCTGCTCCCTCCCCCCTCCCTCCTGCTCCCTCCTCTCTCTTCTCTCCTCCTCTCTCCCCCCCTCCCTCCTCCTCCCTCCTCACGCCTAGCTTTTCCCTCCTCCCACATCGCTCCTGCCCCCCTCTCCCCTCTTCCCCCTCCTCCTCCCCCTCCGCCTCCTCCTCCTCCTCCTCCTCCTCCTCCTCCTCCTCCTCCTCCTCCTCCTCCTCCTCCTCCTCCTCCTCCTCCTCCTCCTCCTTCTCCTCCCCAGACATCCGACGTCGCGTTCTTCAACCAGCGTGGCTCCCCAGAGGCCTGAGCCCCTTCCCGGCTCCCCCTCTTCCGAGCCGTCTCTCTCGAGGTCCCCAGGGGCCCGCGCAGGGGCGCGCCCCCAAAGGCCGAAGACGGCGCAAGACCGCCCGTTTCAGACTCGGAGGTCAGGGACGCTCGACGGTGCCGACGACGGCAGTAGGAGGAGGAGAAGGAGGAGGAAGCGGAAGAGGAGGAGGAGAAGGAGGAGGAGGAAGCCGGATCGAATCGACATGTGCGTCGGCTCGGGCCGCCTCTTCTCGGCGCCGGCATCGAACCGGATCGGATCGGCGCCAGGATGCATCACGGAGCCACGCAGTCATCGGGCCGGGCCGCATCGGATCGCTCGAACATCGGGACCGACTCGAATCGGGCCAGCCAGGGCTGATATCGAATCGGATCGGTCGGATCGACGTAGACCCTGCGACGGACGGCGGGGCCGCGAGCGGTGGCAGCGGCGCACCCCCTCCGCTGGGGGCCTCATGCCGCCGACCTCCGCAAAGGACTGGAGTCCAGCCCAGCGGTTGCCCACCAAGCTGGACATGGCCTCGATGCCCCCGAGCTGCACCACGGGGTCGCCTCGGAGCCGGAAGCGTCGTCGTCGGCGCTGTCGTCTCTCCCGATCTCGCGTCGCTCCGTGAAGACAAACAAACGGCATAATCGGTCTGGCAGCTCTCGGCCTCTTGTGGGCCTTACCGGGCCCATGGACATTCAATAAACGACTCAGGATGAGCAGCCAGTCCCTGGGAAGTGGTGCAGACCTCTGGGAAGCCACGTGGCGAGAACAACGCGAGCTTAGATGCCTGGGTCGTCGTCGACGTCGACGTCGTCGTCCTGGTCCTCTTCAACCCTCTCCTCGGTGCCTCGATCCTGAGGGCGCTCGTGTCTCCTCCTGTTCCTCCTCCTCCCCCTTCCCCGCTGCACCAAGGAGTCGCCTTGAAGCTTGAAGCCGTCGCCCCCGTCAGCATCGCCGTATTCGTCGTCGATGTCATAATATTCGCCGTCGTGGGAGGATGAGCAGAGCAGAGCGGCACCGATGGTCCGATGGAGTGCCTCAGACTAGCGGGAGACGGCCAAAGACAGCGAGAGACGGCCAGAGACAACCCAAACTGAAAGAACACGGACTACGTGCTCGTGAACCACTCACGGGGCACGACGTATGTGGGGCCCTGCAGGGGGATGTCTCTCGCTGAGGGCCAGATCCCCTTTGGGGACACTGCGGGGGCCAGCGAGGAGGAGGAGGAGGCGGAGGAGGAGGCGGAGGACGGATGAACAGGAGGAGGAGGAGGAGCAGGAGGAGGAGGAGGAGGAGGAGGAGGAGGAGGAGGAAGAGGAGGAGGGTGAGGAGGAGGACGAGGAGGAGGAGGAGAAAGAGGAGGAGGAGGAAGAGAGGGGAGTGCACCAGCTCGAAGAGAAGAGCTCGAAGAGGGACGAACGAACACCTGCCCAGGGACAAGACAAGTCCGCTGCCCCTCCAGGGGAACCATCGCGAGTCGGCACTGCCAACACCGAGAGCAGAGCAACAGAGGGACGAAGCAAACAAAAGCCATTTCGAGCGACGACAGGGAGCGAAGCTACTCATTCCCCGATATGTGCCGCCATCGAGGGGCTGAAGCCAGACTAGTTGTTAAAGTCTGTCAGTAAACACACGGGGGGTAAGGTCGAACAACAGCAGCGATGCTAGCAAGAACACGGTTAGAGGCAGGTCAGGGTAACAACAATAGGATGGTTGGGGAGGTGGAAGGAGGGGAGGAGCAAAGTGAAGATGCCCTCCCCACGTTTCAGGAAACGCCTGCGCCTGGCCAGATCCGCCACCCTGCCGCTGGGCACTGAGTGGGCGTGTCCTCAGATCCTCTGCCCAGTCCCCTGAACCTCAGTCCTCGAGTCGAAGGGTTCGTGAAGGCCCCAAACCCAAAACTGCCAAAACTCGCGGGGCTCACCGCGTGCCCCGTGGGCCTTGGACCGTCTTCTCGCGCGACTGTCTCGGGCCCAAGAGGACACCAACACGAGGCAACGGGGCCCCAAGAGGCCCCCAAGACGGTCCAAGAGGGCCCCTAGTCGCCGAACGATCGCCCCAAGACGCCCAAGATGGCCTCAAGACGGCCCCAGAAGATCCCAACACGTCCCAAGAGGCCTCCTGAGAGGGCCCCGGGAAGCACATACCATTGATTCGCATTAGGCTTTTGTCAGTGTTTTGCGTTCTCGCCTTTTCGACTTCTGGACGCCCTCAGACGGCCCGGCCCATGAGGCGCCCAAGATGGCCCAAGATGGCCCAAGGGCGGCTCCAAGAGAGGGCCCAGATGGAAACCCGAACCGACGTTTCGAGCCCTCGGCCTCGAGGGGCCCCCCAGGAGGCCACGAGAGGCCCCTCAAGAGGCCCCCAAGAGGCCCTCAAGAGCCCACCAGGAGGCCCCAAGAGGCCCCCAAGAGGTTCCCAAGAGGCTTCCACGAGATCCCAAAACTGCACCCCAAGAGGTTCCCGCGAGCGCTCCAAGACGCATCCCTGAGAACTCTGACCCACAACCCAGGCACGGTGGCGGGATGGGACGAAAGTCTTCCGATTATCCGCTGTATTCACGAGCTGCGCATCGATCCGCTGATGTGAAGAGAGAAGCGTGCCCAGCTTTGCAGGAGGTATGATCAGACTGCATCGTCCCTGAAACCATCGGAGGCCTAACACGAACGTGAGGACCTGAGAGATGGAGGTCATAGCAACAACATGTTTTTTGGGCCGGCGGCGAACTGGATCCAGCAAGCGGTCTGCTATCGGCGGGGCGAATGGGGCACGCAGGAAGGGAAAGGCAGGAGTCGGGGGCGCCCGAGAGGGTGGCGTCCAAGAGGGGAGCGCAAATCGTGGCCCGCGGCGGGGGATGGGGCAGGGACGCTGTGACATAAGAAGAGGCGCCATGACATCTGGGGAGATATCATGGCCACCGCCATGACATCTCCCCCACTGAAGAAGAAACAAGGGCATAAACATAAACTTTTGGCGCTCCGCGCGGATTTCTTGGATCTGCGCTGGACCCCCCTCCCTGGCGCGCGGAGCGCGTCAAGGGCGGCGCCGGAGGCGCCGCCCGGGGGGGGGCCCAGCGCGGATCAAAAGACATGCGGATTTTGGGCGAAAAACCAAATTACGCAAACAACGCACATCATATTTAATCTTTTTCTAAAAAAACAGAGGGCACCAGACCATTCTTTGACTATTCTTGAATATTCCTCCTGTAGAGGGACAGGCCCGACTGAAGCCTAGTCATCGCCCCTCCTCTTGGCCGCCCCCTCCTCTTGGCCACCCCCGAGGGGAGGCATGGGGGCAGGGCGCTGGGGACGGCTGGAGCGCCCCCAGGAGACGCGAAGGACTTTTTTCGGGAGGGGCCGGGGTCGGGCGCTCGCGCGCCCTCGGCGCTGCGACGGAGCGGGCGCAAGCTCACCGAAAGTCGTGCGAAGGTGCGGAGGAGGAGGAGGAGGAGGAGGTGGAGGAGGTGGAGGAGGAGGAGGAGGAGAAGGAGGAGGAGGGAGGAGGAGGAGGAGGAGAGGGAGGAGGAGGAGGAGGAGGGTCCAGATGGGTTCCAAAAGGTCGGGGACTGGAGGAGGAGGAGGAGGAGGAGGAGGAGGAGGAGGAGGAGGAGGAGGAGGAGGGTCCAGATGGATTCTAATAGGTCGGGCGTTGGTATAGAGGGCGCAGGCTCACAGCAAGTCCAGGGCGAGGACAGGAATTGTGTGAAGGTCCAGGTGGGTTCCAATAGTGGATGAAGAAAAAACGACGTAATTATGAACTTTTGGCGCTGCGCGCGGATTTCTTGGGTCCGCGCTGGGCCTCCCTCGGGCGGCGCCTCTGGCGCCGCCCATGGCGCGCTCCGCGGGCCAGGGCGGGGGGGTCCAGCGCGGACCCAAGACATCCGCGCGGAGCGCCAACTGTTCATGCTTATGACGTTTTTCTTCGAAATAGGTCGGGTGTTGCTAGAGGTGCCTCAGGCCCACGGTACCCCCAGGATCTCCAAGGAGGCCCTCGCGGCCTCCAGAGCACCTCTCACGAGGCCCAGAGGACCCCGGGCTCTCCAACATGCGGCGGAGAGCTGGAGGCACGTTGGGCCAGGGGCACCGTTGGCAACGCCCGAATTGGGGGAGCGACCACAAGCGCAATCCGGGTAGCGTAATCGCAAACACGGGTGGCATGCCTGGTGGAGGCCAACGTCACCGCCGACTGTTGGCCTCAACCAAGGAGCAGTCGGCAATGGATTAAGGGGCCAACGTCATGGCGATCTGCGCGCGAAAGATGACCAGGGAAGGTGTTCACGGCACAGCATGGGCGTGGCCGCGCAGGGCGAGCCTCCAGGTAGCGGATTGATCTTCAGCGATCGTCTCGCCTTCTTGTTCCACATGGAGCAGCAGAGCATAGCGCCGGCGTCGAAAGGCAGCCGAGAGGCCGCGGAGGCCGCCAGGCTGCCTGGCAGGGTGCCAGGCCGGGCCGCGAGGGCGCCAGGCAGGTGCACATCTGCCGGGGCGCTGGGCGAGGCCACGCAGCGCCAGGCAGAGGGGCCGCATCGGGGGCGTCCAGGAGGGGGGCGTCGAAGAGGGGGGGGTGCAAATCATGGCCGGCGGCATGTGCGCGGCCCAGGGGGGGTGGGGCCAAGGACGCTCTGAAATAAGAAGAGGCGCCGTGAAATCCGGGGAGATATGATGGCCCCCGCCATGATCTCCCCCCCCTAGTCCCTCCTCATCACCCCCCTCTTGGCCGCCCCCGACTGCAGCGGAGGCGGGGGGCCTTTATGGCGGCGGCCGGGCACGATTCGGCGTAGCCAGCACCAGCACCCTGATATGCCATTGAAGCCCGTTGGGGTCGTCGAAGGAGTCGATGAGATCTGTCTCGGGTATACCAAGCGTCCGATCAGCCACTACGACGTCCCAAAGAACAGTGTGGCTCGTCGCGGAGGGCCGAGAGGGCAGGGAGGGGTGACGGCGACAGGCGCGCGACACCTGCGCGCCAGCAGCGAGCAGCCGCACGTCGGGGGAGAAGGTGCACTCCAGGGAGGCGCAGAGCCCAAACCGACGGCGTGACGGGACCTCAAGACGGCGAAGAGCCTGTCGTCCAGGGTCAGGTCCAGGGTGGCCAAACAACTTACACAAAGATGTAGAAAGAGAGCAGCAGCCCTGAGCACATGCAGTCGATGGACGCGACATGAGGCCACACCTGGGTGAGAGGCCCCGACAGACAGTATGGGAAGCCAGCGTGGCGCCCGATTCCAAGCAAAGACCATGGGACGCGGTCGCACCAGAGATGGCGTGAGGATGCAGGTCTGCTGTGCGACAGCTGGCGTCCTTCTCCTTTACCTTTGCCTCATCATCAAGGAAGAGGAGGATGATGAGTCTCATCCTCTCCAGACTCCTCCTCCCCATCCTTCACCTCCTTTTTCGCCTCCTCCTCCTCCGCCTTTTCACCCTCGACTTCCCCCTCCCCGCTCGGGCTCCTGCGCGTGCGCTGGAGGAGGGAGGCGAAAGGAGGGAGGAGGGGGAAGGATGGAGGAGTAAGGGGGATGGTGAAGGGAGGGACGAGGAAAGACGGAGGGGCGTGCATGAGAGGAGTGGGCAGGAAGTGGAGGAGGGATGGCAGTTATTTGTGCTGGGATTATGCCGACGGAGACCCAACATTCCGTTCACTCCACCTGCGCCGCGCCACCGACTGAGTGGGGCACAAGAGGGGTCGAGGCCCCCCCCCTCGCCTATGTGTTTCTCCATGAGCTTGGTGCACTGCGCGATGGCGCCCGCGTCCGTCATCAGCTGCGGAAGCTCCTCGTGCGCGGGTGGCGCTGACGAGGGCGGTCGCCGCGACCACCGTCGCCGCCGCTGTGCTCGCAGCCGCCGCTGCCGCAGCCGCCGCCGCCGTCGTGGTCGTCGTCGTCGTCGTCGTCGTCGTCGTCGTCGTCGTCGTCGTCGACGCGCACAACGTGCGGGGTTCGCGGCGGCCCTGTTTGGCCGATGCGCGGCCCGGCTGGCAGGGCCCGCCCAAGAGCGAGGCAAGTCTGCTGTGGCCCCTGGCCCTTCCGTGCTGTTGGACCCTTGCCTTCTCTCCGCAGCGCCGCGCGCGCACCACCCGCTGCCATCTTACTGCCGCCGCTCCCTGTGGCCGCTAGCCTCCCGCCAAATTCCGCAGAGAGCGAGACGCGCCGGAGGCGAGGCCTTCTCTGGGCGCCTACAGCGTGGATGGAGGCCTCCTAGATGGGGTCCGAGTAGATGGGGTCGGAGGATCGCGCCGCATCGCCATTACATCGGCGATGTATCGCCGATGCGCTGGCGATGCAGCGGCGCCGTCGGTGAGAAAATCAGGCTCTGCATCGAGCCGCATCGGCGATGCATCGGCGATGCGGCACGATCCTCTGGCCCCATCTGCTCGGACCCTACACAGGAGACCCAGAGTGGAGCGGGGGCACACCGTGCGCCACACGCAGCCGTGGCCCTACATCTACAGACAAGTTCCGCGCCGTCTGAGAAGCTGTCTCCTTCTGATACGCCTTCCCCCTCCCCCCTACCCCCCTCCGCACGTGGCTGAATAGGACATGGCCTCCTCTCTGGGCGGCATCTTGCCAGGCCTTAACCGCCCCGATACGCAACGCTCAACCCGTAACGTGTTGACGCGGAGCTCAATATGTAGATTGACCACGCACGCTTGGTGCGATACGCTCGCTAACACGTGGAGCCGACACGCAGCGCGTGAACAAGGACGCTCTGCACACGGCGCGTGTTGCGTGTCAAAGCGGGCGTATCAGGGCAGCTAAGTGCCCGGCCACCCCCCTAGGCGTTTCAGAACGGGCGCATCATGCCAGCTATAAATGCCCCGCACCCCCCCTCCCCAGATGCGCGGCCGAGGGCCCGCGCGGGTGGGCACCGCTGCAGGGAGGGGGGGGGAGGGGGCCTGTTGGGTGCGGTGCCGGCGATGCCATCCGAAGATATCTGCAAGTGCCTTACATGCGGGTAGTATTCGGTCGGGCATGTCCTCGCACAGGCGAGCCGGATTTCTTGGAGGAACAATCAAACATAGCCCCAAAAAGTTCAAGAATAGTCCAACAATAATCGAAGAAGCGTCTCAGACTATGCTTGGACTACTCTTGGACATTCCTCCTGTATTGGGACTGGCCCGACTTTTGGATAGCAGCTACGTTGGCCTTGCGACAGCCCTGGGCGCTCTGGGGACGAACCGCACCCTCGGCGCGCCCCCTGGCCTCGGCGGCGGGCCGAGCTCGCGAGGGCCAGGCTCGCGAGGCAGGAGCTGGCGGCGGGCCCGCCGGCAGGGGGAGCGATGGGCCGGGTTTCTCCACCACCGCTGCAGCACGGGCAGGAGAGGGAGGCGGAGGGAGGGGGGGGAAGGAGGAGGGGGAGGGAGAGGAGAAGACGGAGGAGGAGGAGGAGGAGGAGGAGGAGGAGGAGGAGGAGGAGGAGGAGGAGGAGGGAGGAGGAGGAGGAGGAGGAGGAGGAGGAGGAGGAGGAGGAGGAGGAGAAGGAGAAGGAGGAGGAGGATGAGGATGTGGATGAGGATGAGGAGGAGGGCGGATGAGGAGGAAGGAAGGAGGAGGAGGAGGAGGAGGAGGATGAGGAGGAGGAGGAGGAGGAGGAGGACCCCCGCATCGTCCCTTCTCCCCGTCCTACTCGTGGTAGTGGTGGTCGACAACTGGCCCATCAAAAAGAGCCCAAGGGACAAAAGACGAACGCAAGGCTTGCGCCGGACGGCGTGCCTGCACGGCCAAACACGAGACACTTGGTGCCGAAAAGGGGCACCATTCACATCGGGTTCCACGTCTTCGCTGATGACTCCCACGAAGCCGCTGCCCTGTCGCCATGACAAACGAGTGCAGACAAGGCCTCCCGGGATACGGTCAAGGCCACCATTTTCTTTCACAGTGCATTTTTGGGGAGAGGGGGGAAAGTGAAGGACAGGGAACTCGCGCAACACAGCCTCACGCCGCCTGTCAGGCACGATACGAAAGCCCTGGACTCGCGCAGCGAGGCAACTAAGGACTCGCGCATCAAGACCCTAGACAACCAACCATGGGTTGCGGGCTAAACGGTCGCCCTCTGGCAGAAAAGAGGTGGTCAGGCTACCGCCGAGTCCGTGACGCGAGCGAAGAGACCCGATCAAGATCAAGAACTCCGCTCACGGCCTCCCAAATGGGGTCGGGGTGGATGGGGTCAGAGGTTCGCTCCGCATTGTCGATGCATCCCCGAAGCATCCCCAATGCATCGCCGATGCATCGGCGACGTCGGCGATGCACCGGCGCCGTCGACGTGGAGAAAGCCGGGCTCCACATCGAGCCGCATCCCCGGTGCATTTGTGATGCGGCGCGATCCTCCGACCACGACAACTCGGACTTCATCTGGAAAGCCTAGAACGTTTCACTCCTGGATCGATGTTTGACCATCTGGTGGCCCGAAAGGGCCTCCAGAAGTCGACATCGGGGACACATGCACTCGGACCTAGGCCAGAAGAGCATCCTTCAAGAACATGAGACCCTCCGCCAGCCAGGATGAAGAGCTCTCGAGGGTACCCACCCCCAGCATGCGCAGGAATGTCCAGCAAACACGAAGAACGTTCGGCAAGCCATGACGCCTCGCCATTGCTGATTAGAGTGCTCTCCCCGAAACGACCTCGATCTTATACCTCGGTCCGATGGTCTCCTGTCGGGGAGACGTGAGACGTAAGACTCGTGTACGGGAGACTCGAGTTGGCCTGACGGGGCCGGCATGAACATGACGAGGCCCAATATGAAATTTGGCGCAAACTCTCGTTGCAAGCATCCCACGACACAATCGGACCGTAAACATCCAGGACGCGCCCGTCAAAAAGGTCGGCCAATCTGAGTGCCGGCTTACTCGAGTCTTACACGTTTCCCCGATCCTAGAATTAGGTCGGGCACGTCCTCCTGCAGGCAAATTTTGGAGGAAGAATCAAACATACCCCAAACATAAACAGCACATGTTCAAACATATTCAAAAACCTCGCCCCCAGACTATCCATATATGTATAGAGAGATATGATGATACGAATACTAATACTAATACTAATTTTAATAATAATAATACTAAGAATAATAATAATACTAATTTTATTGATGATAAGTTTAGTAATAATCATGTTAATGATATTATCATTATTATTTTATTATTATTATTAACAATAACAATAACAATAACAATAACAATACCAATAATAATAATAATAATATCACTAATAATATACACATATGTATGTATATACCTATGTTTCAATAGTCCTCCTATAGAGGGACAGGCCCGATTTTATCCCAGGAGAGGGCCTGCAGAGAGGGCGGGCCGGCGAGGCGGGCCCGCGGGCGCCGCGGGCCTCCGCCACTCTCCGCGCCGCGCCGGGCGGGAGGCGGGAGGAGGGGCGACCGAGAGGCCGCTGCGAGAGAGGAGGGGGAGGAGGGAGGAGGGAGGAGGGGGAGGAGGAGGAGGAGGAGGAGGAGGAGGAGGAGGAGGAGGAGGAGGAGGAGGAGGAGGAAGAGGAGGCGGAGGAGGAGGGGGGCGGGGGCCCTTGCCACCCTGGCTGTTCTGTTCAGGCGCCCCACCTCTCCATTCCTAGCTGGGCCATTTATGGCACCTCGTTTCTTACATCTTGCTTCTCACTTTTTCCTGATGCGCCCCCACCTCCCCGCTGGGTTCAGCCGCGGGGAGGTGGCAGTACAGGTCTGCATGGCTACAGGATTCCACACCAGCCACGAGCGAGCGAGCGAGGGGGGAGGAGAAGGAGGAGGGGGAGGAGGAGGAGGGGAGGGGGAGGTGAAGGAGGAGGAGGAGGAGGGGGAGGAGGAGGAGGAGGGGGAGGAGGAGGAGGAGGGGGGAGGAGAAGGAGGAGGAGGAGGAGGGGGAGAAACCCCTTCCACAAGAAGCCCAACCCTGAGGACCCAGGACGTCGCTCGACTGCTGGTGCCGGAGCGCCGCGCTCTCTCCATGCACAGCAGAGCCATCGAGGCGCAAGAACACCCAGGGAGGGCACCCTGGAGGCAGGCAGGGCGCTTTTGGGCAGGGGCTTCCGCAGCAACGGGGTGGCGATACCTGTGGTGGGGGGGGGGAGAAGAACCGTGCCCGTCCCGGGCCCGGCTCCAGGGGCCCTGGGGGGCCTCTTTTCGGTAGCCCTCGCTGCCCCCCCCCCCATAAATAGGTCGCCCCCCCCACTTGCGCGGTCTCCAAGGCGAGAGGCCCTGTGCTCCTCCCGAGCGGGGAGTGTGCGGCCGGCGCTGCAGCACGCTGTGGGGCCCCGCCGCACACTCCTCGCGCTCGCCCGCTCGCGAGACAGGCCCACGGGTCCCGGCAGGAGAGCCCAGAGCCGAATCGACAACTCGGATCGGCGATCGAGCTGCATCGGCTCGTCGGAAATCGGCAGCCGAGTCGGGAGAAGTCGAATCGGCAGGAATCGGCAGGCTGGTATAGGCCTCCCTCAGCATGCCGGAATCTGACTCGGAATCGAGAAGGACTCGGAATCGAAAGCCACCGAAATCGAATCGGGTCGAATCGGAGGAATCGAAATGCGCCCAGGGTCCCCGAGAGCCCGGCTTTCCAGGACGGCCAAGCTATCGAAGGATCTCCCGGGCGCCGCGGGCGCTCCGGGGCAATCCAGGGCACTCTGGGAGCGACCAGGAACGCTCTGTAGCGAACTACCCTCGTCGTGCAAACGCCGCGCACTCCTCGCGCTCGTCTGGGCCCGAGACAGGCCCAGGGTCCTGGAGAGCCCGGCTCTCCAGGACGGCCGGGCTATATCGGAGGATGTCCCGGGTGCCGCGGCGCCGCCCCTGGGCGCTCTGGGGCACTCTTGGAGCGTCCAGGTTCGCTCTGACGCGATCTATCCTCGCGTCCTACATGCTGGGCCTGAGACAGAAGAGCATCCTTCAAGAACAGGAGTTCCTCCGCCGGCCAAGGCACACAGAAGACTCGAGGTTGCCCTCCCCCAGAGTGCACAAGAACATCCAGCAGACGCGAAGAATATTAGGCCCCCCCCCCCGAACCGACCTCGATCTGATCCCTCGGTCCGACTGTGTGCCTGCCAGGGTCCCCCCGCCCCCAAACATCCAATGTCTCGATCTTCTCCATGCGGGGCGTCGGAAAGTCTCGACCCTTTCCCTGGAATCGGCTTCTCAGCTTCGACGGCCCTGATGGGGACCAAGGGAAGGCCACATCAAGCCGAAAACGGCCGAACGCCCTCGGTCCCCAGACATGCGACGTCCTGATTTTTTCAGGACGGCGTCCCTGGAAGTCCCGACCCTTTCCCCGGGACAAGTTTTTCGTCCGGAATCGTTTTTTTTCGGCGGTCCCGAGGCCCAGCGAGGGCCCCCCAGGGCCAAAAATAGCCGAAAACCTCGCGTCCTGATTTGTTTACGACGCGAACATGTCTGGGTCGTGATCTCTGCCGCAACGCGGGGATGTCCATCTTCGGCCCGTCGCGCGGGCCTCCAGCGGCCGTTCGGGACGCTATCGGGGCCTCGCGCGCTCCCGTCGAGGCGCAGCTGCTGGAAAGTAGCCCTCCGGAGGCTGGACGGGGGGGCCTCCGGAAGCCCACGGAAGCGCCCGAGAACGGCGCGATGTGGTCACGACCCTGAGATCCGACGTAGCGAAAACGAAATCACGCCCAGAGCCCTAGACTCCATTTTTCTGCGTCACTGTTCCAGAGCCGGATCGATCTCTGAGGGTCCCGGGCCCGAAATCGAGCGAAAACGCTCGGCTCGAAAAAATGGAGTCGCCAGGATCTCAGGGAAGCACCCGAGAACAGCGCGATGTTGCCACAACGAGAGGGTGCCAGGGCGCTCGTGGTCCTGCAGGTCGAACAGGCAGAACTGCTTCGCCAGCCCCAGCCACCCCGCCGCCGTGAGCGCCGAGCACGGCTCGCCGCCCGCCGCGGCGAAGCGCTGCGCCACCTGGGGCGGGGCGGCGGCGGCGAGGAAGATGATTAGTTCGGGCATGTCCTCCTACAGGCGCATGCTGTACGACAAAAAGAACAACACTCGAAACATAATCAAATATACTCAAACATAGTAAGAAGCATCCCCATACTATGTTTTAAACTACGTTGAGTATTCCTCCTGTACAGGAACAGGCCCGACTTAAGAGGAGGAGGAGGAAGATGAGGATGAGGGACAGGCCCGACTTAAGAGGCGGCGGCGAGGAGGCGGCGACGAGCATGAGGAGGCGGAGGAGGAGGAGGAGGAGGAGGAGGAGGGGGAGGAGGAGGAGGAGGAGGAGGAGGAACAGGAGCAGGAGCAGGAGCAGGGACAGAACAGCGCCCCGAACGAGCGAGGCGGCAGTGCTGCCCTCCCCTCCTGCCCCGAGGTCCCCGCGTCGTGAGAGGATCGCGACGGGCAGCTCTGGGGCTCTCTTCTTCGGCCTCCATGGGGCAGGGCCCGAGGACCTTCCAAGAACGCGCCTCGGGAGGAGAGGCCGGTTCCGGGGGAGGAGAGGTCGAGACCTCGAGGGCGGTCCACGCTGCGAAGGCATCACGGCGTTTGGGGGTCTGGATCCGGGGGCGGGCTTCGGGCCCTTCAGGGCTCGTCGGCCGACTTCTGGGCAGGGGTCGAGAGGTCAGGGGGGAGGGGGCCCATGCCTGGGAGGGGGGAGCGAGGAGCAATTCCACGTCAGTGTTTATTTTTTGGGGGGGGGCTCCTGGACAGCCTTCGCTGCAATGGCTGCCTGTGGAGCTCCCTGTAGGGGACGAGGCGCGGGAGGGTTGTGCCGAAACTGGCGCGGCGCCGCTGTGCGGACGCACCCACATCGTGCCGCTGGTGAAGCTTCCTGTGGTGCACCAGCCGTGTGATGACTGTGCTTGAAACGGCGGGAGGCGGTATGCGGACGCACCCAAAAGGGCTGGACCTCCCTGTTGGGCGCGACACGCGCGAGGGGCGCGTCGAATTCGGCGCGGCGCCGCCATGCGGGCGCCCTCGCTGAGGCCGTAGGCGGAATTCCCTGTGGCGCACGAAACGCGTGATGGGGTACTTTGAGAAACAGGATGGAGGTCGATGACAGCGGCGACGGCGGCGGCGACGAGCAGGAGGATGAGGAGGATGAGGAGGATGAGGAGGATGAGGAGGAGGAGGAGGAGGAGGAGGAGGAGGAGGAGGAGGAGGAGCGGGAGGAGGAGGAGGAGGAGGAGGAGGAGGATGAAGAGGAGGACGAGGAGGAGGAGGAGGACGAGGAGGGTGAGGCAGAGGAGGAGGAGACGGAAGATGACAATTGATGATGCGCGAGGGGGGGACATCATCTATGCGGATGGAAGAGGACGAGGAGGGACGATGATGACGGATGGTGAAGTAGGACGAGAAGTGCCAAGGAGAGGAGGGCAGATAGGACGAGGAGGAGAGGCAATGACGATGACATGAAGGAGGAGGAGGGAAAGGGAGAGGGTGGGGACGGCGGCAGACATCGCGAGTGGCAAACCTGCCCGCAACTCATTGCTCGAAGAACGCCTCGCCGAGAGCGCCGCCGCCCCGGAGGGCCCGCGGGCCGACGCAGCTAGGGTCGGCGGGCCAGCGCCCTCTAGCGGTGTGCCCTTTTTGCGGAGCGGTAAGTCCTGCTCGCAGCGCAAGGCTGGAACTAAGAGGGTGGAGGGAGGAGGAGGAGGAAGCAGAGAGGAGGACGGAGGAAGAGGAGGAGGAATAGGATGATGATGATGCTGCTGCTGCTGATGATGATGATGATGAGGAGGAGGAGGAGGAGGAACAAAAACGAGGAGCACAAATGAAGAGGTGTGTGATGAAGGAAAGAAAGGATGACAGGAGACAAGGGGAGGGAAACGAACAAAGAAGGAGGAGGAGGAGGAGGAGGAGGAGGAGGAGGAGGAGGAGGAGGAGGAGGAGGAGGAGGAGGAAGGGTCGGGGGGATTGAGTATGAGGAGGAAGGAGGAAAAGGAGGAACAAGGAGGAGGGCGGAGGAGGAAGGAAGGATGAGGAGGGGGGAGGACGAAAAAAATGACGAAGGAGGATGAGGGGGTGAGGGGGGGGAGGAGGAGGGAAGAGGAAGGCGGAAGGAGGAGGGAGGAGGCATGAGGAGGGAGGGGGGGAAAGAACCAGGATGGAGGATGAGCGAACCACTGGCGGCGGACCGCGCCGTCCGTACCTGCGCCCGCCACGCGCGACCGCGCTGGCGGGCCGCCTCAAGGAGGATGGAGGCGGGAGGGAGGAAGGAAAGGGTGGAGGAAAAGGGAAGAGGAGGGAGGTGGGCAAGGAGATGCCGCGCTGGCAGTGTGCCGAGAAGCCCCACAAAAGGCATGCGGGTGCGCAGAACGCCCAGCCAGGTCGCTGCGCGCGCACGCGGCGGGGATGCTGCCGGACCTTCTCTTCCGTCCACCTCCTCTCTCTTCCTCCTCCGACTCCTCCTCCTCCTCCTCGCCCTCCTCCTCCTCCTCCTCCTCCTCCTCCTCCTCCTCCTGTTCCGCTTCGGCTAAGCATCCGCTTCGCACAGGCAGCGCAAAAGCTTGGCTGAGAAAAACACTCGACCTGAGTGCGCAGCCATCCTCTCTCGCCAAAGGGAAACACTGCGCCCAAAAGAGGCTGTGGTGCTCGGGTCGATTCCTTGCCTCAGCATCTCGAGCGAACGGGCGGCAGCGTCAATGCGAGTCCTGCCAGGGCAACGATCCGCCAGAAGCTGCACCCGATGCCGAACGAAACAACCGCACTTGGAGCACCAAACAATCGGGAGAGGGGCTTCAGCATCTTCTCCCCGCAAGCGGTGGGACGCGTGAGACTGCCAACATATCCGCGGGAGCCCCAAAAAAAACGATAGTTGGAGAGGTGGGTCCAGCTGCGCCCGCGATCAAGGCAACGCGCGCAAAGCCATCCTTTTCCTTTTTTGCCCGAACACCTGATCATTGGGGCCAGGGCAAAGAATAAGCTGGGCTCCTGGCAGGCGCTGCCTCTTGGATATTACCTCCACAACATCTCGAAAGACAGGGCGTCCAGCAACCTCGAGCATGGCCACGGCATATCTACCACGGAGATACAAACGCTCTCTGCTGCTCGAAACACTCGCGGATACCATTGGGAGTTGGGATCGCGCTTGCCGCTCCCTTTGCGGCCTCATCAGCAACGCGGATCTCTTTCCAAACCCATGACGGCACGCCCAACTGGAGTGCATGCGGCCAGGATTTGTGGGCAGGGACATGCGACGCCCTGAAGGACTCCCCGCGGCCTCTGCGTCGAAACGGCCCCCCCCAAAGCTCGGCGCGCGGGAGGTAGGACGCATCGCTTTCCAATCGCAACCCTGCTCGACGTCACTTGGGCCCGAGAGTCTCAACGCCATCAGAACTGCATGCGCCTCTGCCCCGGATATGGAGTGGAGAGCACGGGGCAGGGGGCCGCAAACACTCGCCAGGACCCGCCCCCCCGCGCCCATCATCACCACCGCCCAAGCAGCAACAGTAACGAGAGCTAAGGCGGGATAAGGAGCAATCCATCCGCGCAGAGGTTGCCCTGAAGGGGCCCGTCGCGCGGGCGAACTGGCCACTGGATGGCGCCTGAGTGCTGGGGGCTCGGCGCGAACCTGACAGGAGAGGGAAGGACTCACCTCGCGAGGAAAGGGTCGTCGTCGTCGCCTCGCCTCCAGCTCGTGACTTCCTCATCGCACCCTCGGCGCCCCCGTCCGCCTACCGGCCCGTCGCAAACGCAAAGAGCCTGCGGCGTGGCGTGCCTCGCCTTCCCCGGTAGAGCTGGCAGCGCCCACTGACCACGCGACAATCCTGGTGCAGTGCGGACTGGGCCACGGCCACCTGCTACATGGGCGGCGAGAAGATCGGCCTAGATGCCCTTGCCCTGTCGGCGGAGGTCGTCGCGAGCCTCTCGCACTGCATCTAACTGGGGGTGATCGCACTCCTGGCGATGATGGCTCCAGTGGAGTTCCCCCGAGAGAAAACCCCTGGGTCCTCGGTCGGAGAGCTGCGTCGACGAAGCCCTGAGGAACGCCTCGAGATCGACCGTCAAACTAGACGGCGGACATCAGGCGCGATAGCTCTCGGGAATCCGTCCAAGCCGGTCGAAGGTATCGCGGCCCCCTGTCGGACCTATCTGCCCAGCTGTTGGAGCTATAGCAAGGCCTGACAGACGCTGGACATCTGCCCCCGCAGCGCTCAGCCTGCCCAAAAGGCCCTCCCATTCGAGGCAAGGCATGACTTATGAGGCAGGGTCGGCGTTGGGCGCTGGCGAGAGCCAGCGCTGAAGAGTGCGGGGGCGGCCTCTGGCAGGCCCAAAAAGTCGGGGAACGGCGAGCCCAGGGGCGCACCGCCATGCTCAGCAACCCGAATCACCGCGTGCCTCCCTCGGGTTTTGGCACGTAGGGCATGGGAGTCAAGCTAAGTTGCGACGGACTGAAGCCACGGGCCAACATCCACCCCCACAGGAGCGCGAGTCCTTCAAAACATTGACCAGACACCACCGTGAAGTTCCTCGGCCCAAGACGATCAATCCCGTGTGACGTCCAGCTCTTGACTCCCCTCGCAACCTGGCGTATGCGATCAAGGTCGCAACGAGTCTCGGCAATCTCGTGTGCATCCAAATGGCTGTTGAGCTCCTGCATGCACTCCTCGGGGTCGTCATCCTCGATGGAGCGTTTCCAAACCTCCTCCCGCTCCTCCAAAATCTGGTTGAGTTCAGCCCAATGACCCGGGGGGGTCTCTCCGCGCCCTGGATGGCCGGGGCGCCGCCCAACAGGAAGACGAGTATATCTGCGCGCCTTGCCGCCGCCGTTCGCGACGGCTTCCTTGGCGAACTCTCTCCACTCAGCCGACCGCCTGCGGGTGAACTTCCGCTCGCACGACTCAGCATGCCTACCTGCCAGCTTCGACATGTCGCGCAGCCCTGCGGGGGTCATCGCGCTCAGCTCGGCGACGGAGCGAGCGAAGATGGGCCGGGGGGGGGGGGGCCATGCGACACCTCAGGCCCCTGGCAAGCCTCAGCCAGAAGCGAGGCGTGAATCCTAGGCTGCCCGCGCGGGTAGCGCCTGGATGCGCCCGAGTTCGCGGGGCCAGTTGGCGACGCGTCTCCATCCCAGGGCATCCTGGCCGGCCGCGGGGTGCGGCCCTGGGCTCGGCGGCAGACCTGGGACGCGCTGGTACTTCCAACTCTTGCCTCTTCTTCGATGCCTGGCCTGCTGGTCCTCTGGAACCCCGTGGGCCCTGACGGGCTCCTCCTCAACGCAGACCTACGAATTTCCTAGAAAAGGCCTTGTTGAGGGCCGTCTGGTCCCCGCGCTGCTCCAGCGCCTCCAGGGTGTCGCTCCAGTCAGGCGGGGCTGGCCTAGGCCCCGCGGGGATCTCTATCGGGAGCTTCCGAGGGCCGCTGGTGACCAAGACAGTAGCGGGTGCAGCTTTGGCATGTAGACGGAGCCGGGCAGGCCGACGCGGGGCCAGGGCCGCCTCATCCCTGGACTGACGGCGCGAGGACATTGGCGACGACGGAGTAATCTAAGATGCGAACTCGTCTCCTGAGTGGCCCGATGTGGTTCAGCACCGCTTGGCTCGGCATTTCCTGCCAAGTGGAACGCAGCCGCTGAAGCGTTGAAACGAAAGCGACAGGACGGTGCGTCCCGGGGATTCCGGGAATTCTAATAGCTTTCGCGCGGGGTGCGCTTTGCGTCGAGTATTGTCTGCTCTGCCCGGCGCCGCTAGCCTGGTCGGTCACTCGGATCATTCGCAATCGAGTAGTCGCCCGTCCCGTAAGGGGCTCTATTTGGCACTTGCTGATCCCCCCTTTCGTTGCCGAGGGGGCAGGGGGGCGCCGCCCCGTCGGCCGCCGCCGCGCGCTGCGCGCCTCGGCGGTTCGCCGAAGACCCTGCAAAGCAAATCACGCGCGACTCTGGAAAATTCCCCCAGGGCAGATTTAAGAAATCTGGGAACGTTTTGGAAAATGTCTGGCCTACTGGTCGAAAAATCCCAGCATCGATTTTGACACATTCCGGGGTCAATTTGGAAAGAAATCCGAAATTCATTTTGCAAAATTCGGGATTTCAGATGTCCTGCGCGGCGGGCGCATTCCATCCCACAGAACAGCTTTTTCCGGCTAAAACTGCCCGGGCTCATTTAGGAAAATTTCCGGATACGCTTGCACCGGAAAACCGGAAGCGCTTCTTCGAACCATTCTGCTATTCGGAAATAATTTCCGGGCGGTCCGACGGGCGCGGCCGGCCGATTCGCGCGCCGCGCCGCGCGCGATTGGGCGCAGCGCGCGCCGCGCCCAGCGCCCGCGAACAGCACCCACAGGGATCGCCTCGAAAATCGCGCCGCGGCGGCTGCGACTCACGGACTCCCCAAGAGCAAGGCAGAATGCAGGTTGGAATCTCCGAGGGCGCTTCGATGCGCGGAAAAAAAACCGCGCCCGCCACGCAAAGAACCTGCGCGACGGAATGCGCTCGACCGTTCGTCCCTGGAGCCCGCGCGGAAGAACAGGACAACCTGAACATCTGGAAAATAACCAGCATCATGCTCCTCCGAAGCGAGAGCCCAACCCTCATGGAGAACCCCCCAGGAACAAGAAGGCTGGCGCATCAACGTTTCTAGGGGAAGGGGACTGAGCATGTCGTCACCTCATCCGCGAACAAGGGAACTGCATTCATACTCGACGTCAGATCATTGTGAGCTGGAGCCGCCGGAGGAGACAAGGTCGTCTGCCCCGAATGCGTCACCGTTCCCGCAGACGCCGCACCCGTAGCCGTCGCCGCGTCTCCCAAGGAATGCTCTTCGTGGGCCATGGGAGCAGTCCATCCCGCACCGTAGATGCCGTGCACACCGTAAGCGCCGCTCCTTTCCAGGGAACGCACTTCCTGGGCCATGTGAGCTGTCCTCGCGGTAGCGCAGACGCCGTGCATGCCGTTGTCGCCGCCCTCCCCCCCCAGGGAAGCACTTCCTGGGCAATGGGAGTTGTCCACGGAATACCGCGGGCAACACTGGTGTCTGCGCCGACGTCGGCGTGATCGTCAAACCGTCGACCCTGCAGCAGCTTTGGCAGCGGCAGCGGCGAACAGCTGCTCCTCCTCATCATCACCTGGGACCTCGAGGGCTTCGGGCGACGGCAGGAAGGCACCGTCCCGATCCACGTCCGTGAAGCCATCTGGATGCCCATAATTATGTGCAGCAGCGGCAGCAGCAGCTGGGGCAGCGCCAGACCCAGTGCCAGTGCCTGGACCGGCGGCTGCTGCGGCGGCAGGGGATGCGGACGCGGCAGCGCCTCCGACGCTGGGGGGGGGCGTCAGGTCCTCGGCCTGCGGCCTCCCCGCTCTCCGCCACTCGCCTGCGCTTGCTTGGTCTCAGCCATGCGCTATGAGAAAGCCTGCTGCTCCGCCACCATCGAGGCCACCTTGTTCCTGGCCCCTCCGAAGGTAACCTGCACCGTCTCGCGGAAGATGGTGAGCACCCTAGATCTGCGTGAATCCAGCTCGGCCTGCTCCTCCTTCGAGAGCTTCAAGCCCTCGGTGCGCTCGACATCGCCCCTTCCAGCAGCAGCGCCAGGTCGAGGGGCGGCTTAGTGGGCGGCTGCGCGGACAGCACCTCGTCCTGCAGTCTTCGGACCGCCTGCAGGTAGGCCTTCTCGCGCTCCTGGAACTGGTGGTGCGCCAGTAGTGCCTGCTACTTCGCCGAGCGACGCTGCTCCTCCAGCTTGCTCGTCGCCCGCGCCGTGCGGTCCAGCTGCTGGCGCGCCTGGGCCATGGCATGCTTGGCCGCACCCGCGGTGGGTGGCGGGGGCGGCCTCGAAGCCGCCTCGAGCTTGGAGACCTGAGACTTGAAATGCTGCAGTTGTCGCTGGTCGCCGAGGGCCTCAAAGGTTGTGACGAAATCGCGGAGCCGCGGCAAGCTACTAGCCTCGAAACCCTTTTTGCCGTGGGCCGCGGCCTGTGCCGCTGCTCCCAGCCATCCCGAGGCCGCAACCTGCAAACCTGGCTGCGCGGCGGCGGGCGGGGCGGCGGCCCCGCGCTGTGGGCCGGCAGCAGGCGCAGGCTGTTACACCCACCCTCCTCCCTGCGGTCCTGGCAAAGCGGGGGGCCCACGAGACCAATTACCAGGATGAAGATCATGACGCCAAGGAGGGGTCGGGCAAGCTTTCCCTTGACCACAACGTGCCACGATTCATTACGCTGACATCTCGACTCGCTGCAACGCCAACGCTTCCGGTGAGGTGTGTTAGCTCGGATGTGGCCATCCGTTGGCATGATCGCGACAAGCATACAGAAGGCCACGCAAATGACACAGCATACAGGAGGCAGGCGGAGCTAAGTACCGTATCAGAAAACTGATCGATCGCTGTCGGGGGCCGCAATAATCCCCACACCAGAGAAACGCAAGTCCTTGAGCCACATGGCTACGGACTTGAGCCAAAATGGGACGGACTCCTCCTGCTCCTGCTCCTGCTCCTGCTCCTGCTCCTGCAGCTGCTCCTGTTCCTGCTCCGGCTCCTCCTCCTCCTCCTCCTCCTCCTCCTCCCTCCCTCTCCTCCTAATCCTCATCCTCATCCTCATCCTCATCCTCATCCTCATCCTCATCCTCCTCCTCCTCCTCCTCCTCCTCCTCCTCCTCATCATCATCAACCCTCCCCCCTCTTCCCACTCCTCCTCCCTCGTCTCTCTTCCTCGTCCCTCCTCTTTCTTCCTCCTCCACCTCCTCCTCCTCCACCACCTTCACCACCTTCTCCTCCTCCTCCTCCTCCTCCTCCTCCTCCTCCTCCTCCTCCGCCTCCTTCTCTGTTTTCGTCCTCTCCCTCTCTTCCTCCTCCCTCCTCGTCGTCCTTCCTCCCCCACCTCCGTTCACCTCCATCAGTTCTCATTTCTTCTCCTCCTCCTCCTCGTCCTCCTCCTTCGTTCTTTCCTCCTTCCTCTTCCTCCTCGTCTTCCTCATTTCTCATGTCTCACTAGTTCTGCTTCTCCTCTTCCACCGACCCCCCGGCGCCATGAAGAGCCAGCGACTGAATGTGTTTATGTCTGTCCACAAGACGGACCAACAATGTTCGGCCTCCGGCAGGCCCTGGCCGGGCCCAAGGGCCGCAACAACAGCGGTTAGGATGAAAAGCCGTTGACCCTGAAGGGTTCCAGACCTCTGGGGAGCCACGCTGCGAACCAAAAATGCGACGCCGGATGCCTGGGTCCCCGGCAGCCCCGGCTGGCCTCAACATAGAGGTAAAACAATCCACCCACATAATGACCACCCCGGCACGCGAAGACGTTTAGCAACTGCGCCCAAAGAAGCAATCGAACAGTTCAGGGCCTTTTAGTAAACGCCCAGGGCCGTTTAGTAAACGCGGATTATTGGGTCCGGGTGGTTTTCCTCCCTTGACAACAGGCCCCAAGTTCCAGCTGGCCTCAACAGGCACCCAAAGGAGCGGTCTCAACACCACAGCCCTAGGGGCGCGGAGCGCCCCAGGTGCGCCGCCGCGGGCGGCACCAGGGCGTTGCGACCGCCCCGGGCTACAATGGGTGCCTGTTGAGGCCAGCCTGGACTACTCGGGGGGCCGGTGGAGGCCAGCCGGGACTCTCTGGGAGGGCTGTCTGCACTCAGCCCGAAGCCTCGCCAGTCCTCCCCCCTCCTCCCTCGTCCTCTTCGCTCTCCCCTTCGATTTCGCCCCCTCCCCCTCAAGAGGGGGGGCGAGGGTGCGGCCCAACCCTCCTGACCAAGCGGGCGTGTCCCGTGTGCCCCGCGGCGCACGCAGGCCTGTACCGAGGCTGTCCTTCGCCGCGCGCCTTTGCCCGCCGCCCCCTCGTCCTCTCCGCTCTCCCTCTCCCGCTGGGCCCCTGGCTGATCCTCGGCGCTTCCCCGTCCTCCGGTGGCTCAGAGGATGGAGTCCTGAGGCATATGGGGGCCGAGCGGTAAGAAGGGATCCATGGGGTGGACTGGCGCTGTTTGAGGCACCTCGTCCTCCCAGACACGCGACTTCTTGATTTTTCAATGCGGGGCCCCTGGACGGGTTTTTTATCCTGAGTCGTTTTTGACGGTCCCGAGGCCCAGCGAGGGCCCCCGAGGGCCGAAAACGGCCAAAAACCTTCCGTCCTGATTGTTTTCCGACGCGATCATGTCTGGGCTTAGGACCCCGTTCCTCCGAACCCCGTCCTTCGGCCACCGAGTCCTCTCCGCCGCCGTCGGCCGCCTGCGGGGGCTCCACCACCTCGTTGCGGATGAGCTGCCCGATCAGCTCCTCCGGGCAGGGGGCGTGGCGCGGGGCCCGGGGCCCGGCGGGCCCAGCCCTCCTCCTCCTCCTCCTCCTCCTCCTCCTCCGCCTCCTCCGCCTCCTCCTCCTCCTTTTCCTCCTCCTTTTCCTCCTCCTTTTCCTCCTCCTCCTCCTCCTCCTCCTCCTCCTCCTCCTCCTCCTCCTCCTCTCCCCCCGTCCTGAGGCTCACGCGCGCGTTGCGGAGTTGCGAGCGCTGCGACGGCGTCGGTTGCAAATGAGCAGGCCGTCGAGCCTCTCATTGGGCCTTCTCGGCTATACCGTAAGCCTTGGCGCAGGCCTCCCTCCTCTATGCGGCTCAGGTGTGTGTACGTAGCACCCCGCAGTTGCGGATAAGAGTGAGGGGGCCGCAAGCACAGAATTTTCCAAGCTATAAAACGAGCCCGCCGCAACCGCCAATTTTTTTTGCTAGAACAATGTGGGTCACGGGTTCGATCGCAAGTGGGTGGCGGGTGAGTCGCGGGTGGGTCGCGGCTGGTCGCGGGTTGGGTCGCAGGTGGGTCGCGGGTGGGTCGCGGGTGGGTCGCGGGGGTGGGTCGCAGATGGGTCGCGGGTGGGACGACGACAACAAACACCAACAAACAACAACAACACCAACAACAACAGCAACAGCAACAACAACAGCAACAACAGCAACAACAGCAGCAGCAACAACAACACCACCAACAACAACAATAGCAACGACCACAACAACCACAACCACAACAACCACAACAACAACAACAACCACAACAACAACAACAACAACAGCAACAACAACAACGACACAAACAAGGAACACATCATTAGCAACAACAAACACAGCACCACCATCACCAACATCAACAGCAACATCATCAACACCAACAACAACCACAACAACACCGATAACACCACCATCGCCAACAACAACAACAACAACAACAACAACAACAACAACAACACCACCACCACCACAACACCAACACCAACAACAACACCAACAACAACACCAACAGCAACACCAACAACAACAACAGCAACGCACCGAACATAATCCTTACCACGTATTCTCACTTTAGTCACGCACCCAGGGACAATGAATGGCCGTTCGGCCCCCCTCACTCTGATATATGCGTATGTATATATATATATACACAAAGATATGACGCTTGCGATTGCCCGTGGCCCCGTTGGCACGCAGCTCCCAGGGCTTGGCCAACTGTTCGGGCCGTGGCGGGACGGACAAGGGGGCGGGGGGGCCATGGGAGGCGAGAGGAAGGCGGGATGGCAGGCGAGGGTGGGAGGCGAGGGGAGGCGAGAGGAGGCCAGAGGCGAGGGGAGGCGAGGGGAGGGGAGGCGAATTGAGGAGAGGGAGGCGAGGAGAGGCGAGGGGAGGGGAGGCGAGGGGAGGCGAGGGGGGGAGGCTGGGAGGGGAGGGGAGGGGAGAGGAGGGAGAGGAGAGAGGGAGGCGAGGGGAGCATGGGAGGCGAGGGGAGGCGAAAGGGGGGGGGGCACACCGCCGATGACCTGTCGTGCAACTGGCTTGCGGGAGCACAGCCAGCGTTGGGTCCTCCTGGGCCTTCAGCAGTTGGACAGGCATCTTACCTGTCTTGGGTTGCTTGCCAGCTTGGATGGCATTGACATCATGATCGCTGCCAATGCCTGGCCTGCCTGTCCTCGGCGGGACCTTTACAGTCCTGAGGGCCGCAAAGGATGGGCGGCCCTGGCCTGCCAGAGGCCGCGGTGCATCGATACGGGGGGAGGCTGGGGGGGCGAGGGGAAGCGAGGGGAAGGGGAGGGGGGATGCGAGGGGATGCGAAGGGAGGCGAGGGGGGAGAGAGGGGAGGGGAGGCGAGGGGAGGCGAGGGGGGGGGGAGACGAGGGGGGGAGGCTGGGAGGCGAGGGGAAGCGAGGGGGGGGGGGAGGGGAGGCGACAGGGGAGGCGAAGGGGGGCAAAGGCTGGGAGGCGAGGGGAGGGGAGGGGGCGAGGGCCGCGGAGGAGGGGCGGCCACGGCCTGCTGGAGGCCACGGCCGGGCCGTGGCCCCCGTGCCGCAGGGCACGAGGGCGCGGGGAGCAGCACTGGGGGGCCAGCAGTCGGCCTGCTGTGTGCGGTGCGAACAGTGTGGACGCCTAACATTAGGTCGGGCATGTCCCCCTGCAGGCGGATCCTGGACGACACGTAAAACATAGTCAAACCATATCCCCAAATGGTCAGAATTAATGAATTAATGAACAAATTGCCCCAGATTTTAACCAATGTTTGAGTACTCCTCCTGTAGAGGGACAAGCCCGACTAAAGCCCAACATGGTCGGGGAGACGTAAGGCTTGGGAAAGGGGGCCTCGGGCTGGCCTGACGGGGTCCTGATGAAAGTGACGCGACACAATCTGAACTTTGACGCGAGATCCCGCTGCAAGCATCCCACGAACACCGGACAGTCAAACTCCAGGACGCGCTCGTCAGAAAACGTCGGCATACCCGAATTCTGGCTTACTCGAGTCTTACGTTTCCTCGAAATGGGTACGGAAGAAATGTGTACGATGCCCTAAAAACAAATGTTGTCTAGGCGGCCTTCTGTTTCAAATGGGCAACGTCCGCGGCGGCGCGGACAGCGAGTCCGGCTCCAAATGAACAAGAACTGCTGTTGGGAATCGTACCCATTCTCTCCGTCCCAATTCGCTCGTGCACCAGGCAGCCGGAAGCACACCTGGCCCGGTTCGCCGAGGCCACCTGACGTTGCGCCCTCGCTGGCTACCGACCAGACCACCGCCAACCTACCCCGAAGTCACCGTCTGGCTCGTCGACTCCATAACACGGAGGAAGCACGGTGGAACCCGTACGCCCCGCAACCCGAAATTTGCGGCTGTCCAGGGCCTTCGGGTTGGGCGGGGGTGGCTCGGGAAGTAGTGGCCCGCGCACCGCGGTGCGAGAGCGCTCGGTTCTCTTCGCGCCCTCGCGCCGCCGCCCTGGAGAAGGAGACCGCGGCGCGCGCGGCGCAGCGACAGCGATCGCGCACCGCGTCTGCAGTGCCTCCGCAGGGGCGCTGCCTGGCGAATCGCACACAGACCAGGTGCACAGTCCGAGCCGCGCGTCGGATGCACGCGCAGAGGGTGGGGGTCCCGAAGCGGCGCGGCGGCAAACCGCCCAGGGAGCTCGGAATCGCGAAGGACCCCACCGCACGGTCCGCCACCGCATGGACACCACTGGAGAACGACCCGAGTTGCAAAACCGCGAGGACGCCCTGCATCCCCACTGATCCACCACACGGTGTGGTCACCGCACATGTTTGGGCTCCCCGAATGGTGGTGCTTTTGTAGAGGCCGCCCAGAGGGGGCCGGAGTAGACGGGGTCGGAGGGAAGCGCCGCATCGTTGAATCATCGATGATGCGTGGTGAGCGCTCGATCCGCATCGACTCGCCTCCACGATGTACTTAAACGGCGATGCGTCGACCTCCAGATCGACTCAGTCTATCGCGCGCTGTTGATCTCAGCCGCCGACGACTCTGTGGAGCCGCACGTGCTGGCCTGTCTTGGTGCAGAGCCCCTCGTGCAGGCGCGCGCAGGCCTGCCTCGAAGCAAGGCTCCTTCGTAACCGTGTACCAAAGCGCGTACCCCCTTGACCATGCACCTTGACTGCTTTAGCGGAGTACTCTCAATACCCTGCATCTTGACGCGCGCAGAGGGCGGATAATGACCCGTTGTGCCACCCACAAGGATTAATATCCATGGGCCCCCGAAAACAGCGCAACAAAAACACCCACGAATCCCGCGGGGCACAACCCGACCGTGCCCGACCATCCCGGAAAGACATCCCACGACATTGGCGGGACCCCTCAAGACATCATGGGACATGCCCAGGACATGCCAGGACCCAGGGACCTCCGTGGACACCCCCGCGGGTACCTCGGCCACGGTCGGCCGACTGCCTCTTCAGACCGAGCAGACACCCAGACATCCTCCGATACTACTTTTTTCAATCCACCGCGCCCGAGCTCCCGACTCCTTCCCCCTGGGGTAGTCTTGCCTCCTGGATCCATTGTCGATCATCCTGGGGCCTGGACGCGGCCCTGAACATTGTTTAACCGATCCCTATCCCCATTGACGTGGCCTATATTCCACTGGCCGATTAAATCGCCTAGACGTGGATATATAGTCTCTTCCCTTTGGATTTCGAAGGGTATATCCCCGACTGGGGTGGCGGGATGTTGGGGTTTGGGATGGGGACTAGGATGGGGGGAGAAGGATCGCTGAAACGATAATGACCAGGGGCAGGGATGCAGGAACAACGCCGCGCTTGAAACCAACCTTGCGTCGGAAGCCTGGGGAAGACCGCAGTGGTCGTGCGTCTTGACCGTCTCTGGGCCTCCACCGGCCGTTCTCTGGAGGCCTCGGCCAGGCAGGCCGCGGGTCGGGTGCTGCGAAGGGTGCCCCTGGCCCGAGGTGCCCCCAGCTTCCCCCGCCGATGATTGGAGCCCCTGGGGCCTCTGGGCCTCGGCAGGGCTGGACCTAAACGCTGTTTCTCGTTTTGTCTTCGTTTTGTTGTTCGTTCTGCTCTGCCTGTTTTCCTGTGCCTCCCTGCCGCAACGAGAAACAAAACGCAGCCGAAGCCCAGCAGAACAGCGTTCAGGTCCAGCCCTGGGCCTCGTGAGGGGGTGCTCTGGAGGCCGCGGGGGCCTCCTTGGAAACCCTGGGCCCCCCCCCCGGGCCAGGGGCACTTCGGGCAGCACCCGAACGGGGCCTCCGGGCACCTCCCAAAAGGACGGTCCGCGGACCTTCCGGAGCGGCCCAGATCTCCAGCGGCCCGGAGGAGATCGGCACGGCGTGCTCTCCGCGGCCTGCTCCCGGCCTGCAGGGGCCGTCTGCGGCCCGTGGGGCCGTCAAGAAAACGGCCTGGGCTCACAGAACGCGGCTTCCCTGCAGGGCTTGGGCCCCGTCCCGGGGACCAACTTTCCATCCCGAGGAGATCTGTGGCAGGCCCGCGGGGGCCCGGCAAGGGCCCCCCGCGTCGCGGCGCGCGAGGTGCGGGCGTCTCGGGCCCCCGAGCCTGCGCTGGAACGATCCGGGGCGAACGAAGCGGTCTCTGGGCAAGGGTTGAGATCTCGGGGCCCCGCGTGCTGAGAGAGTCACGACGTCCAGAAGTCTCCAGGACGAGAACGATGTGATGACGACATTGGCTCGAGAAAATTACGTTTCAGGAGCTCTGGAGAATCCGGCGGGCGGAACAGCTGGCAGAGAACCTGGACATGCTCCTCTCACTTATTGTCATACTCCAGACGTAACGCGTAACCTACAAACGTTAGTAGCTTCACACCACCCGTCTGGAGAAACGCCGCCTAGAACAATACGGCCCAGTAACCAAGACACCTATTGGAACCACGAAGAAGCAGGAAGACGCCAACGGCCGAGAACTTGTGCTCAGTGTGTCGAGACGCCGGCCCCGGCGTCACGCCATGCCCTGCGAGCTGATGGCGTGTCGCCCTGCTCCGCGGAGGCTCGGAATCACAGCTCGAGACCGGACTCCCCAGGGGCCGGGACGTGGCTATAGCGTGTCGCGCCGAAGCGTGGGGGGGCCAGAGCTGGCGGCGCGACATGCGGAGCCAACGCTCCTGACCGTATTTCTGGCACGACGGAGCAGCAGCAGCACGTATTTTGCCACTTCTCGCTTCCTGTGATTTTCGTTTGGGCCCATGAAGCTCCCGTTCCTGCCCCCTCCTCTCGCGTCGCGGCAGTGGAGGGGGCGGAGCATGGGCACGACGACGACGGCGGCGGCGGCGGCGACGTCGACCGACGGCGACGACCGCCGACCGACTGCGACGAGGGAACACGACGACACCGACGACCGACAACGGACGCCCCACCGCGACGTTGCCGACGGCGGGACGCAACGACAACGGCACGGACGGCGCCGACGGCCGACGGCCGACCACGCCGACGGCCGACCACGACGACGATGGCACGGACGCCCGACGATTCACGGCCGACGACCAGCGGCCCACCACGGCGCCGACACGCCGAGAGCCGACGTCTTGCTTTTGGCAATGCGGGGCCCCCGGACGAGTCGCGACCTCTTCCCCAGGACCAGCTTTTCCCTCAATACTTTTTGACAGTCCCGCGGCCCGGCGAGGCTTCCTATAGAGGCCGAGAGCGGCGAACAAAAACCCGTCTTGAGTTTTCAATGCGTGGGATCTCTCGGCACCGACGACGGACGACCGACCGCGACGACAGCGACGCGGACGACCCACGACTGACGACCTTGCGGCGGGCTCCGGCAGGACCGCCTGCTCCGCGCACGGCCCGCCGCGGCTGGCTGCGAGGAAGAGGCCGGAGAGGGCCCCCGGGCCTCGGGAGCCGCCCGCCGCCGCCAGCGCCGCCGCCGCCGTCGTCAGCGCCGCCGCCGCCGTCGTCAGCGCCGCCGCCGCTGTCGCCGCCGCCGCCGCCGTTGGCGCCGCCGCTGCCGCCGTCAGCGCCGCCGCCGCCGCCGCCGTCGCCGTCAGCGCTGTGGGCACTGTCCCTCAGATCCTGGTGCTGCAATGTTTCGACAGCGGGGAGTTCTGCCCTGCTTCCGGGCCCCAGGGCCCTCACAGATCGATCGGGCTTGAAAAATGACGCAGACAGATGGGGTCTAGGGCTCAGGTCGTGATTTGTCGTGGTGCTGCATAATTTTCGCAACGTCGTATCTGAAGGGTCGCCGTCGTCGCTGCGGTCAGCGCCGCTGCCGCCGTCGCCGTCGTCGGACGTCGTCCTGCCCCTCGCAGTCCCCCCCTCCATTTCTTCTCCTCGTGTCCTCCTGCTGTCCTCTGGTTGACAGGACTGATGGCTTCGTGTTGCAAGAGTCATGGCGTGCGATGTCTGTGAAGCATCCCTGCGAGTAGATCGGAGGCGCAGGGCGAGCCAAAGAGTCGCCAAGCAAACCCGGAACGCCACACAAGGCGACCTGCCAATAGACAAACTCGCGCAGAGAACCTTCGCCTGGGGGCGCGGCATTCTCGCACGACAGTAATTTTCACCCATGACAAATCATCGCCCGGGTATTTCCGTGCAGGGGAGAGGCAGAGTGGAAGAAGAGGAGGAGGGGGAGAAGGAGAAGGACGAGCGTCCCTCCAAAGATACCGTCCGAGCCGCCCGGGCCTCTGGCGAAGACCCGCGTGCGAATAGCATGGCGGCCGCCGGATCCGAAGCGTGGGCCTCTCCAGGAGCCGTGCTTCCTGGCCCCGGGGCCGCCAGCCGAGCGATCAGCGGCATCCCATCAGCCGTGGTCTAATGAGCTCTGTCATATTTCTTTCAAAACCCTCTTCCCCTCGGGGAGGGGTACCCTCCCCCTCCCCTCCCTGAGGTTTTTGGGGGTTTTCGCGGTGTGTTCAGGGGTTCGCCCAAGATGGCTCCAAGAGGGCCTCCGTTGCTCCCAGATGGTCTCCAAGGCAGCTCAAGCTGGTGCCGCAGAATTGGTCGCTAGCTCTGGGGGCTGGCGACTCGAACAACATTGAGGCGTCTGTGGTCTGAGACTCTGGGTATCCCAGCGCTGACCTCGCCTGATCGGGGTCAACCTCTCCTTGCGACCTCAGAGCACGCCAGCGGAGCCGTCACTCCTTTATACTTGCAATGGAACGCCATGCCAAGAAACACCCTGCTTGCCTCCAGGGTGCCCTGGGCTTCTTGGGTTTCGATGGTTTTGCCACGGAAAGAGTGACGTTCCCACACAAGCCAACGGGCGTGCTGGGGTCTCAGGGTTGGGTTTCTTGTGGAAGGTCTATTGTGGTCGAGCTCCTACTGTAGGCTTCCGCCGAGGGCGAGACCCAGACGTCTGGCGCGTTTCAAGCTCCATCCATGTGCCATGAGCTCTCGAGCCCTTCCCTGGGGCCGCTTCCTTCCCCTTGACGGCCCCAGAGCCCGAGGACCGTCCACGCGCCAAAAAGCAAGACGCGAAAAAGGCCCGGGGAGGGGGCCCGGCCTGCACGGTTTCCCCCGGGGCCGTAGGCGACCCGAGGAGGAGGAGATGGAGGAGGAGGAGGAGGAGGAGGAGGAGGAGGAGGAGGAGGAGGAGGAGGAGGAGGAGGACGGGTCGCCTAAGCCCTTCGGAGAAACCCTCCAGTCCTGCCCACCTCCCCAGGCATCCGATGTCTTGACTCTGCCCGTGCGGGGTCCTCGGAAGGCCCGACCCTTCCACCGAGCACGGGAGCTTCCATCCCGAGCCGCTTCTCGGCAGCCCTGGGGCCCAGTGCGTGAGGGCCCCCAGGGGCCGAAAAGGGCCGGAAGCCTTCTGCCGCGGTCGCTGCCACCGCGCGAGGATTGTGATGTTCTCTGGCCGTAACATAGGCCTCTGGCGGCCGTTCGGGACGGTCCGGACAGCTCTGCAGAGCGCTCTCGGCGAGGCGCTGCTGGAGAGCACCCAGAGGCTGGAATGGCCTCTTGAAAAAACCAGGAGAGCGCCCAAGAGAACCCCACGAGGTATCCCAGGGCGCGAGCACGCCCCCTCCCCCCCCTCGATATTCCTCAGAGACGAGGCCTCGAGCCCCCCTCCCGGGGCGCCCAGGCTTAGGCTGGGCATGTCCCCCTACAGGCGGAGGACGAAAACTGTCAAATGCTCAAAACATGCTCAACCAGAATCAAAAGATAATAGAACAATCGGCCCCATACTTTTTTAGACTATGTTTGAATATTCCTCGTGTAGAGGGACATGCCTGACTTAACTCTATGCAAGCCGGGTGCTGCCCAGAGTGCCCCTGGGCCCCAGGGGGCCCCAGGACATCCAAGGAGGCCCCTACGGCCTCCAGAGCCCCCCCCACGACGAGGCCCAGAGGGCCCCAGGGGCTCCAGCATGGAGCGAACAGCTGGGAGGCACCTTTACTACTGTAGCAGCCCCCGACTCAGACGGGGCAACAGCGAGCTTGGATCAGAGAGAGACATCGCCGATGGATCGCCGATAAGCCCCCAGTAGCAAAACCGCACGTTCCCGTGCTAGGTTGGCTGACAGGGTCCAGGGCTGGACCTAAACGCTGTTGTTGGTTTTATTGTTTGTTTTGCTCGACCCGTTTTCCTGTACCTCCCTGCCGAAACGAAACACAAAAGACAGCCGAAGTCCAGCAAAACAGCGTGTAGGTCCAGCCCTGAAGAGATCCAACGTATTGTAAAACTCAAGACGCATCTGTTTCGCTCTTTTCTTCGGCGTCTACAACAGGCCCTCGCCTGGGCCCCGGGACTGCCCCAAAATGGCTCAGGATGAGAAGCCGGTTCTGGGGGAAGGGTCGGGACTTCGGGGGGACCCCGTCTTGAACGAAATCAAGGCATCGTATCCCTAGGTATGCCGATAACGAAATGGGACTTTCCTGGGAAGGGTAGGCTATCAGGCCCCCGTCGGCGATGAATGCGCGATTGGATGTCGATGCATCCCCCCCCTGGGGCTATCCCCCCTGACGTTGTCCCCAGGATCGTGGTCGGATGTTGCCTGTTTTTATGTTTAGCTGATCTGCCTGTTGTGGGCGCCGCTCTCGGGCTCCAAGGGCGAGACGGGCACCCGGGTCCATCTTCGGGTCCGTGTGAGACCAGTACATCCGACGACGTGTTTCTGTTCGCAGCGTGGCTCCCCGAAGGTCTGCCCTCTCTGGGCACCGGCTTTTCAGCGAGTCTTAGGTCGGGCATGCACCCCTACAGGCGGACTCTGAAAGGAACATTTTGAAAATAGCCAAAACAAACTCGCAAATGATAG
This sequence comes from Prorocentrum cordatum, assembly GCA_963575745.1. Lineage (NCBI taxonomy): Eukaryota > Dinophyceae > Prorocentrales > Prorocentraceae > Prorocentrum > Prorocentrum cordatum. Next base: position 31,437 of record CAUYUJ010017247.1, on the reverse strand, counting down.
GGAATAGTAAGAAAACGTACCCAGACGAATTACCTGTTACTATCTTAAACTATTCCTCCTGTAGAGGGACAGGCCCGACTTAACCCGAGCCGTTTTTTTAGAGCCCCAGGGGGAGGGCTACCAGGGGCCGGGCACTGCCAAAATCTTCCCGCCGTGGTTTCCCTTCACGACACAAGCATGTCAGAGGCCATGAAGAAATCATCAGAAAACGGAGCAATAATCTTTCCTGACATCTGCCGACATCATTTTTTCACTCCTCGGCCCCAAACGTCCCGACCGTGTCCCCGGGGCGAGATTTTGGCCCCGGATTATTTCTGACAGCCACGGGGCCCGAGAATGGGTCCCCGAGGGCTGGCCGGACGGAATCGAAGAACACACGCTGGCCGAAACATTAGATCGTCGGAGATCTGGGCTAGATGCCTCCCAGATGGGGTCCGAGGATATGGGGTTGGAGGAACAAGCCGCATCAGCGATGCATCGGCGACGTCGGCGATGCATCGCCGCCGCCAGTGTGGCGAACATCGGGCTCCGCATCGAGCCGCATCGCCGAGGAATCGGCGATGCGGCGCGATCCTCCGACCCCTCTAGTCGGATCCCATCTGGGAGGCCCAGACTTGCCATCGCTCAAACGTCCGTTCCCCGCACCATTTTTCGGTGTCGTGCGATATTCTTTTTACCCGATGCTCCAAGGTGTATGCTCCTCGATGGTCCTCGCCGAGAAAAAATGCAGACGTCCGAGCGATGCCAGGCTCATCCGATCCCACCTGGGAGGCCCAGACGGGTGCACCTCCTCGCTGGATCGGGCGGGCCGCGGGTCGGCGAGATCGCGGGCCCGCCGCTGGCGGCCGCGGCCCCTCGTGGTCTCCTTCGGGGTGCCGTTCTCGCCGGTGGGCTGCGTCTCGGCGGCCACGATGCGCGCCAGCGCCTGCCGTCCCCGCCGTTGCCGTCGCTGCTGCCGCCGTGGTCGTCGCCGCCGCCGCCGTCGTCGTCGCCGCCGCCGTCGGCGCCGTCGGCGCCGCCGTGGTCGCCATCGCCGTCGCCGCCGCCGTCGTCGCCGCCGCCGTGGTCGCCGCCGTCGCCACTGCCGTCGTCGTCTTGGTCGTCGTCATCGCCGCCGCCATCTTTTTTGGCATCGTCGTCGCGCGGTCAAGGCGCACAATGAGCAGCGGCCATCGCCAGCCTCGGCGCGCGGCGCCAGTGTCCCACGGAGCGGCGCGCATCTCGGCGATGGCCGCTCCTTCCTAGGAGGGGGGTAGTGGGCGCGCTGGCCAGGGCCTCTAGCCTCGTCCTCCCTCCCTCCCTCCCTCCCTCCCCCCATTTCTGCGAGGCCTCCCAGGAGCGCACGAACGTGTTGACAACGACGCAGTCGGCAGCCCCCCGAGGCAGCTGCGAGGTCTCGACTGGAACCTGCGTGCCCCCCCCCGCTCCGCTGGGCTCCCCAGGAGCCCACGAAAGTGTCGACAACAACTGCGCAGTTGGCAGCCCACCAGAGAGCCGCGAGGTCTTGCCTGGACCCGCCAACGTACACCCCCACTCCGCTGGGCTCCCCAGGAGCCCACGAGCGTGGCGACGTCTGCGCAATGGGCAGCGTCCCGAGGAAGCCGCGAGTTCTCACATGGAATCAGCGTTTCCCCCCCGTCCAGTTGGCTTCCCAGGAGCCCACAAAAGTGCCGACAGTTGCACAGTAGACAGACCCCCAAAGGGAGACGCAGATAGGAGGCATGAGGTAGGGGACAGGAGGAGGAGGAGCGAGGCGGGAGGAAGGAGGCAGGAGGCGCGCGAGCAGTGCTCTGTGCAACATGAGAGCCCAGCGCAGGAGGATAGGGGAAAGATCAGGACGTCAGATGTCTGGGCATCCCCCTCCTTCCTCCTGCCCTGGCTGAGGCCTGACGTTGCGAACAACGTACAACGCTGTGTACCAGCTCGACTGGATCTGCTGCATGATTCGGGCCAGCTCCATCTGTGATGGTCCCTGGACCCGAAGCGAGGTGACGTCGTTGCCCGTTGTGTAACAGTTGCAACGCCAGGACCTCAGTAGAGAGCAGAAGCAAACACACTCGTCATACACACCCCGACAATGAGAGCCGTTAGACAAGAACACTCCCAGAGAAGGGATCGGATGGGCCAGGGCTGTTCAGTGAACGTCGAACTGTGGGGGTCGTGGTGGCTTCCCCTCCCCTGACTCCTGGTGCCGCACGCCCCAAGCATGTGACCACGGTCCGAGTGCCACCAGTCGGGCCGCGGGAGCACCCCTCGCGGGCCACGCGGCATCGTGCGGGGTCCGCCCCGCCTCGGGGTGGCACAGTCTCCTGGGTGCCCCTGCTGCTCCTCCTGACTCAGCACAACAATCTAAGAAAGCTCTTCTTTCTCCCCTTGGCTCTTTCTCCTGCTCCTCTCCCTCCCCCTCCTCCTCCTCCTCCTCCTCCTCCTCCTCCTCCTCCTCCTCCTCCTCCTCCTCCTCTCCCACCCTCCCCCCGAGAAGCCCCACGCCGTGACTACTATCTCACACTGTGGACCCCTTCCTGGGGACCCGCTTCTCATCCTGAGTCGGTTTCAGATGGCCCTGGCAAGGGCCCCTCAGAGCCTTAAAGCGGCCCAAAGCCTGCGGCCGTGATGCCCAAAGGACGACGAAGTCTGGCTTGCAGGCCGCACCCGGGGCCTCTGGCGGCCTTCCAGGACGACTCGGGCACCCCTAGAACACTGCTGGCAGGGCGCAGCTGCTGGGGAGCGTCCCGACGCTGGAAGAGCCTCTGGGGACCTACGAACACGTCAGAACATGCGGAAAACTTCGTCGTGGTCCTCTTCCCCAGGCATCCTCCGCTATCAAAGTTTCAGTCCGCGGCTCTTTTGGGCTCGCGACCCCTCCCGCGTTGGTAGTTTTGCACGCCGGATCCATGTTTGTATTGGCCCGGGGCCCGAAAGCGGCCCCAGAGGCCGAAATGAAGGACACACAAAAGTTTGTTCGACGGCCGGGCCTAAGACAGAAGAACATCAAGGGCAACCTCCCCGAACCGACCTGATCGTCGGCGGCGATCTGAGCCGTCGCCTTCGTCGCCCCCCTCCGCGGACGGCGCCTCGCTCGCCTTCACCCCCACGTCCTTCGGCTCCGGGTGCTTCGCCACCGCGGTCACCAGGGCGGACAGGACCTCGGGGACCGCGAGCCTGGGGAAGGGGGCATTTGTTTGTTGTTGCTTCGTCGTCGTCATCTACCCCCACATCCACCTCTCCTCCTCTGGCAAAGGGAGAAGGAGGAGGAGGAGGAGGAGGAGGAGGAAGAAGAGGAGGAGGAGGAGGAGAAAACGGAGTAGGATGAGAGGGAGGACGAAGAGGGATGATCGATGAAGGGGGGAGGACGGCGGGAGGTGGAGGACGAGGAAGAGGATGAGTCGATGAGGAGGTGTATGGGGAGAAGAGGAGGACGAGGATGGGAAGGAGGAGCGAACGCATATCTTAGGGACGGGGGGGGGAGGAGGGCGAGGTGGACGAGGACGGTGACAGGGGGAGAGGCGGTACATGAGGATGCAGACAACGATCAGAGACCAGGAGGAGGTGGATGAAGAGAAACTGATTAGGTATGACCAGGGTTATGGTGAGGATCGTGATGGCCAGGCGGTGGGAGGGGCAGGGAAACTAAACCCAGTGGACCCATCGGAGGTTGGGGGGTAAGATCGCACTGAAGCGGAAAACCCCACCGGGAAATCGGTTTCGGTTTCGTGTTCGTGTCGCGCGTGCGGGCGAGGCGAAGCTGCGCGTGATCCTCCTGTAGCTAGGCCGATGTAGGAGCGAAAGTCCGTTCCCGCCCGCTGGTGGCTGCAAGGTGTCCCAGTTGGGCCGGGCGGTGTCCCGGCCGGGTGTCAGTAGGAGCGAAAGTCCGTTTTCCGTCCGCTGGTGGCCGGGAGGTGTCCTAAATGGGCCGGGCGGTGTCCCGGGTGTCCCG
>CAUYUJ010017247.1:0-20000 GCA_963575745.1 Prorocentrum cordatum | reverse complement strand
TTCCACGACACCTGGATGTCAGGCCCCAACCCCTTGGCGGCGGCGCGAGGCCTTGGACGCGTCCGCGTAGGCCAGGGACGACAGCGCCCGCAAGGCCTTCGTGGACTCTGGCGGCGAGGACTCGTAGTCCTGCAGGTGCGCGATGACAGCCTCTTGCGTGCAGGAGGGGACAGAGAGCCTCCTCTTCCTCGTCCTCCTTCTTTTCCCCCCTCCTCTTCCTCCTCCTCCTTTTCCTCCTCCTCCTCCTCCTCCTCCTCCTCCTCCTCCTCCTCCTCCTCTTCCTCCTCCTGCCACCTCCTCCCCCTCCTCTTCTCTCCTCACCACTCATCCTACATAATGCTGCCTCCCCCCTCTGCTCCTTCCTCCTCCTTCTCCTCTCATTCTCTTCTCACCTCTTCTCCTCACTCCTCCTCCCCCTGCTCCGTCGTCCTCCTTTTCCTTCTCTTCCTCCTCTTTTTTCTTATGAATAACTCGTCCTTGTCGCCCCCCTATGCGTGTCGGTAGGGCGGGACGGGCGTCTCGCCTGAAACTTCCTCATCACTCATGGTCCTGAAGGTGAGAATGTGCAACTGTTTACGGATGTACGGCGGGCCGTTTTCAAAATGTGGCTCGCGCCTCAGCGCCGCGTACATTCGCCTTAAAACTCCGCAAAAGCTTCACGCATTGAGGACGGGTGGTTTTCAACATGTGGCTATTGCCTTCGCGCCGCGCACATCCGTCTTGAAGGTTTTCAGCCGTTCACGGATGCAGGGCGGGTCGTTTTCCATATGTGACCCTCGCCCATTTCTGTGCGCAGTCGTGTTAGAAGTTTGCAGGAACAACATGGATGGAATGCAGGCCGTTATCAGAATGTGGTTCTCTCTTCCGCGCCGCGCACATTCGTTGTGAAAGTTTGGAACACTTTCGCAAATGGAGGGCGGGCCGTTTTCAACATGTGGCTCTCGCCTCAGCGCCGCGCACATTCGTGATAAGAGTTCGCGTCAGTATTCACAACGGAAAGCGGCTCCTTTTCAAAATGTGGCTCTCGCCTCAGCGCCGCGGGCAGTCGTTTTCAGAGTTCGACGTCCCAGACATGGTATGTTGACACGATGAAGGTTTGTCAGGGAGCAAAAAGTCACCTTGGTTCGCGGTGCTGAAGTCCCAGGGATGGTGTTCAGACAAGATTCAGGATCGTCAGGACGTAGACGAACGTTGGTTCCAGGAATGGTGTTCTAGCACGGTTCGGAATTTCCAAACAATTGTCTTCCAACAGGGGCACTTCCCAAAGTGGAAATGCATCCGTATAGGGGCCATTGCATCGGGAACTTGGAGGGAGGGTGTATTGCAACATCGTTGGTGGGTATTGAGTTTACACTGGCTCCTCCTCCTCATCCTCTTCCCCCTCTCCTTCTCCTTATCAATAACTCCTCCCTGTCGCTTACCGAGGCTGGTCTGAAGGGCGGGCCCGGCGTTTCGCGTGAGACTTCCTCACCTTTTTATGAACCTTGAGCTTGAATTGGCTGGAGCTTCACAAATGGAGGGCAGGTGGTTTTCACAGGATGCCTCTCGCCTCAGCGCCGCGCGTATTTGTCTGAAAAGCTTACAGGGGTTGCCAAGATTGAGGGCACGCCATGTTCGAAATCTGGCGTTCGCCTCCGCGCCACGCACATTCGTTCGCAAAAGTCGCAAGAGATTCACATATTGAGGTTGGCCCGTTTTTCAAAATGTGGCTCTCGCCGTAGCGCAGCGCACACTCGTCGTACACATTTGCACGAGTTTGGCAGATCGAGGGCGGATCTTTTTCAAATGTATGTGGCCTTCGCATGAGCGCCGCGCACATTCGCCTTAAAAGATTGTAGCAATCCCACGGGTGAGGGACGGCTCCTTTACAACTCGTGGCTCTCGCCATAGCGCCGCGCACATTCGTCGTAAACAATCGCAGGTGTTTCAAAGATTTCCTGGTTAACGTGCCAACACTGGCGTGCTGTAACGGTTTAGGGCTGTCAGGGCGTAACATTTGTTGATTCGCGATGTTGAAGAACGCTGTTTTTGGCACGGTCCAAGATTTTCAAACAGTTGTCTCTCAGCGGGGCGCTTCCCTCACTGGAAGCGAATCCTTGCAGGGGAGCTTGGCGAGAAGGTAAATTCCAACATCGTTGATGAGTTTTGGGTTTCCACTGGTCTTCCTCCTCCTCCTCCACCTCCTCCTCCTCCTCCCTCCCTCCCTCCCTCAGCTAAAAAGAGAGAGAGAGAGAGAGAGAGAGATAAAAAAAAAGAAAAAAAAACAAAAAAGAGAGAGAGAGAGAGAGAGATAGAGAGAGAACCAAAAAAAAGAGCGGCAGGCGCTTGCCGACGAGGATCCCACCATCCCCTCGGGGGATACAACAGGCTTCTGCCGCGATCGCCACCGCGTCAACACGACACGAACCTGCCGTAGGGGGCTAAGCGAGTTCGTTCCCTGGCATCCTTGCGTCGTGAACGACTGCCTTGGCCGTCTTCGGCGGGGGGCCCTGGCCGTCAAGCGAACGCGACTCGGGATGAGAAGCCGACCCCCCAGGAAGTGGCCCAGACCTCCGTGTGCCCGAGTTGTGGACATGCAATGGTTTCAAACGTACGCCTGGCGTCCAGCCTCCTCCCCATTCTCATCCTCAACACCCTGTGTCCCTCCACCACCATTATCAGGTCACCAGCGTTATTCACTCGCCATCGCTCGGAAGTCCATTCCCCGTGCACTTGTTCGGTTTCGTGCGCGTTTCTTTCCGCAAGATGACCCCACATGCTTCTCGAAGGGCCTCGCCGAGAAAAAAAACGCACATGTCCGAGAGATGCCAAGTTCCCCATCCTGGCCATCATCGTCCATGCCCGAGGGAAAAGAGGGGGCACAGTCCTTGGGGTCCTTGGGGCGCAGGTGGTTAAGCGAGTTCGCTCTCCCAGCCCCCTTGTCCCCCGTCGTGGCGGGGCTTGCCCCTCCCCGCTTTCCCCCTGCGGCCCTGGGCCTGGACGAGGCCAGGGGGTGGGGGGCGCCGGGAGGATAGAGTGTCCACGATAGCCCACGGCACTTGGATTTATTTCGCTATTTTTGCCTCTAGGGGCCCTCGCCGGGCCCCGGGACCGTCAAAAAACGACTCGGGATGAAAAACTGGTCCTGGGGAATGGGTCGAGACTTCCAGGGGCCGCGCATTGAAAAGATCACGACGTCGGATCTCTGGGATTGTCCAAGGTGGGGCAGCCGAACCGAGCTGCCCCGCAAGCGGCCGGCCGGTGGCCAAGGCAGCCTGCGCCCGGAGGGAGGCTGGCGACGTGACGCCCAGGCCCACACCTTTTGCTTCCGGCCAGTTGGTCCACCTCGGCGAGGGTGTTAGCGGGTTGCGCTAGGGCGATGACCACCGAACAGACGCTTCCGCGTGCAGAATCAGAGGGCCAAGCGCATGCACCGAGACGCGAGGCCAATCCAGGCTCACACGTCCGACGTCGTGATGTTTGTCGCTTGTGCCTTTCTTGTCCCCCCTGACGTGGTTTCCCACGAGGCCTGGACCCCTTCCTGGGGAGGGGCTCCTCATCCCGAGCCTCTGTGTTGACTGCCCGGGGGCAAAATAAGAGGGCCCGCCAGAGGCTAAAAACGGGGACAAACCTTCAGCCGTGTTTGTTTGGTTGACTCGACGCGAGAAGGTATGGTTTTCGGGTCGTAGCTCGGGTCTCTGGAGGCCGTTCGGGACGATCCGGGCATCCCTGGAATCCCTTGGGCGAGGCGCAGCCGCTGGAAGGCATCTCCCGAGGCCAGAAAATCGCCGAGAACCGACGCAAGCCTCAGACACTTGGCAGCGAGGACCTTTTTGTTCCACGGCGCGCTGGTGCTGTGCAGGGAGGCGCCGGCGCGTGCCCGGCGCGCCAGCAGAGGCCCCCCTCCGCGCGCGAGCCCGACGTCTGCCAACGAAAGCCTCGGGGGACCGAGGCTCCTCGCGTTCGGTGGCAACTCACGGGAGCCTCCCGTGCCGTCTTGTCGGCTCTTGCGATTCGACGCAGATCGACGCTAAATCGACGCTAATCGACGCTGAGGATGGGCCGAGGAGGCAGGGATGCAAAGGGTATCCTTTGGGAAGGTGGTCCACCCTCACTATGCGGCTTCACTGCACTGGAAGACCCCAGCTCGCTCCCGGAGCTGTGCCAGCCTCCCCGGCACCGCCTAAAGGGCGACACCGCGCCAGAGCCCGTGCGTGGGACAAGGTCGGCTCCCTGGAGGTGCCGCCGCCTCTCGCTCGCTCGACGGCCTCGTCCTCCTCGCGCCTGCGCGCGTCCCTTCCTCGCGGCATATCCACACGAGAGCTCGCGCGGGCAACCTTCGGTGGTAACTCACGGGAGCGTCCCATACTATCTTGTCGGCTCTTGCGAATCGACGCTGATCGAAATCGACGCTAAATCGACGCTAAATCGGCACTACATCGACGATCATCGACACTCACCAACCCTATCTCATCGACTCCCAGACGCTCATCGACGCTAAAGACGGAATCACAAAGGAAACCTGTGGCTGCAAGAAGAACATTCCTGTTTGTCTTTGACAGAGGTGGGACATGGCAGCCTCCTCGACCCTCCTGCTCGCGCCCCAGCCTCCTCAGCAGGCACAAGAGTTGCCGCCGCGGGTCACGCTGGAGCCGGTCGCAACCACCTGTGGCGGGGGAGTCCTCGGTACCACGCCCCTCCGTCGTGCGTCAAGCGAGCACGGGCTCTTCCCATGCAGCCGCGGGGCGGAAGAGATCTCCGTGGCGCTCCGAGCAGCGCCCGTGACCCCCGGGGTCCACCGCGGCCAGGCGGGGCAGCATGCGGCGGGGGGGGTCCGAAGCCAGGAGCTGTCGTTAGTGTGCTGTGGCTAGCACCTCCCAAGCCCTGTCTTGTTGCGACTCGCCCGTCTCTGGCGCCAAGCACTGAAGAGGCGTACACTGGGCAGGGCCCAGATTCAATATCAGATCCAGCAAGTCCGAAATCACAGCCAAGCGACTTGCGGTCGCTTCTTCATTTCCACGCAGTGGTTGGAGCTGTGGGGATTGGTTGACCTCCAGCAACCATGGTCTGAACGATTTATCCACCAACAAATCCACGCCAAGCAATTCACAAAGACGTGATCCGGCCAATCCTGGACCTTGCATATCAGATGCTGCTTGAGCGTAGCTGGGCAGTAAAGGCGCTAAACATTCTCTGAGCAAGCGCTTGATGTGTGGCCAAGCCTTCACGCTGTCTCGCCAGCAGCTGCTGGACGCACACCGGACTCCAGCACACTGCCCGACAGTGCAATACACATGACGCTCAAGGCTAGCATCGTTTGCATCATACGGCAACGGATGTGAACGGCAAAGGAACTCACGCCGCACTGCCAGCCACGAGTTTGTGGACCCCTTCCCCTCACGGTGTTCTGGTAATATGGGGCGCACATCAGCCACCAATACAACATAAACGCGAAATGACACCTTGCACCCGTCGTTGTCCAGCATCACATGCGGAACCTCCAGCTGTGCTACGTAGTTGTCACGATCTGTCTCTGTCAAACTGCCCCAAGTATCGGCACAGGCAGCAGGTCCAGCATGCACTGTAATGCCTTCATTGCGGTCACGTTGACGGTGCTTCAAAAACCACAACCCCGATGCGTGAACTTCTCCACTGGTTGGCAGGCTCTTGCGCAGGTCGCCGAAGCTCAGAAAAGTATAAGGCGCCCAAGAGTCCACACCATGCTGTGAAAGATAAGCAGCAAGACGTTTCTTGTCGGACACCTCGCTGACAGCATTCGAAGTCCGCAGCTCCACGATACCGCGGCGGCTGTGATCAATGCCTGGCGGTGGTCGCAAGGGTGGCCCACGCGGAGCTCTCCACGCAGAGAAGAATGCTAGCTCACCTCTCCTCTCCGTGCAGAAACCTCGCGCGCTCAAGTGCTTTGGGAAGACGGGGAGGGGCTGCGCCAGGTTCACGTGGAAGGACCGGCGCACAGCAGCTTCGCCGAAGCGGGCTGTGAGGTGCGCCGAATCCCCAGGCCTCCAACGTCGTTCTTTTTACCACCCAACACTCGTGCCCCAGAGCTGTGGGCCCCATCCTTCCCACCGTTCTCACCGTCAAGAGCAATTCTGTGATTACCCCAGGATCGCGAAGCGTCTCCCCGGATATTCATTACCTGCAGATCACGCTCGTTGTGATTCCGTGATTCCTGGACGTGCGACATCGTGCTTTTGCAAAGCATCCCCCAGAGGTCTGAACCCTTTCCCGTGGACAAATTCTCATCCAGACTATTTTGTTTGCTGTCCTAGAGCCCCCAAAGCCCAGAGCCTTTCCGTTGAGACTTCTTTCGCGACGCGAGAATGTCAGGGTTGTGATTGGTTCGCGACGCTGGAGGTCTGGGATCGCTTGAAATTCTCGGTCGTTCATGGTGCGCCCCTGCTGCCGCCGGCTGCTCTTGCATCCCGACCGGAGAGGAGCCTGGGCCGAGCAGGCTGCGGAGAGAAGCCAGCACGAGACGGAGGCGAGGAAAACACGGGGGGAGGGAGGACCAGGGAGACGATAGAAACGGATGACGATGGGGAGGAGGAGCAGAGGGAGCAGGAGGGCGAAGAGGTCGAGGGGGAGGAAGAGGATGAGAAGGAGAAACAATAGTATCATGTGTTGCTCAGGGGTAGATGGGGGAGGGGAAGGACAAGTGAGAGGAAGAAAAAGACGAGGAGGGAAAGAGAGCAACCGGCACAAGTGCGAACTTTCGAAGGTCCGTGAGGACTTCCTGGACTGGCGCTGGATTTTCCCATCCCTGGCGCGCGAAGCGCGCTGGGGGCGGCGCTGGAGGCGCCGCCAGGTGGAACACCACCGATCCAAAGAAGTCCGCGCGGACGTCCAAAAGTTTATGATGATGCCGTCTAATCTTCGGCCTTCGAGCGGGCCGCCAAGGAATAGGAACAGGCCTCAGCAGCTGTCAGCACCACCACTGGCTCCACACAAGAGCTTGTCGATAGAGCACGCGAGTGACATGTCAATCCCACCAGCCTTCTATGCGCAAATGGTTTACGTGAAAGAGTTTCTTCCAACTCCTCTGTTCCGTCCTGGGAGGGCTTCATCACTGCTCCTTATTGATCTACCCCTCCCCCACTCTATCGGTCCCTTGCCAGGGCCAATGCTAACACCTTATCGCCTTCCATTTCAAACAGCTGCCCTGGCGAAGGACCCAACCATATGCAGTTGTGAGGACCGTCGCCTTCGGCGGATCTATTCATGGGGCCAGGATGCGTGTGGAAGGGTGTGCCGATATGGGGCGGGGCCGCCATGCGGGTGAGGAGTGTGCCGAAATGGGGCGGCGGTGCCAGGACAACCCTCCCACGGGGGCCTTCGGTGGGGCTCCCTATGGAGCCACGAAGCGTGTGAGGTGTGTGTGTGTGTGAGTATTGTGTGTGTGTGTGTGTGTGTGTGTGTGTGCGTGCGTGCGTGCGTGCGTGCGTGCGTGCGTGCGTGTGTGTGTCGGAATTGCGCTGCGGTGCAATGCGAACCCTCCCACTGGGCCTCTGGTGGAGCTCCCTTTGTGGCCGCGAACCGTGTGAGGGGTGTGCCGAAGTGGGGCGGCGGTACCATGCGAACCCTCCCACTGGGGCCGCTGGTGGAACTCCCCATGAGGCCACGGAACGTGTGAGAGGTATGCCAAAATGAGGCGGCAATGCCATGCGAACCGTCCCACTGGGGCCTCAAGTGGAGCTGCCTGTGTGGCCACGAAACGTGTGAGGGATATGCCGACATGGGGCGGCGCTGCCATGCGAAGCCTCCCTCTAAGACCTCAGGTGGAGCCCCGCTATGGGGCCACGACACGTGTGATGGATGTGCCGAAATGAGGCGGCGATGCCATGCGAACCCTTCCACTGGGGCCTCAGGTGGAGCTCCCTTATAAGGCCACGAAACGTGGGAGGGGTGTGCCGACATGGGGCGGCTGTGCCATGCGAACCCTCCCACGGGGGCCCTATGTGGAGCTCCCTATGGGGCAACGAAGCGTGTGAGAGGTGTGCTGAAATGGACTTGCGGAGGGCAGAGGCAGTAATGGGATGAGGGAGGAGGAGGGAGGAGGACGGAAGACGGCTCAAAACGAGGACCCAACACCACAAGATGGATGGGAACAATACTGCGCGCACGTTGCGGCAAAAAACAATAGCATGATGGGGGTACCCTGTGACCACTTCACGCAGTTTTTTGACGGGGGCGAGGGGGAGCGTGCCTCATATGATCCCACGCTCGCAGGTCCACCATCCCTGTCAACGCCAGTGCACAGCGCACGCTGCGCAAAATCTTGGACCATGCGCGAGCGCCCCGCGATCAGTTTGCATTGTTAGCAGGGGTGGGGGAGGAGGAGGACGAGGAGGGGGAGGGGGAGGAGGAGGGAGGAGGAGGAGGAGGAGGAGGAGGAGGAGGAGGAGAGGAGGAGGAGAAAGAGGGGGAGGAGGAGGAGGAGGAGGAGGAGGAGGAGGAGGCGGAGGAGGAGGAGGAGGAGGAGGAGGAGGAGGAGGAGGAGGAGGAGGAGGAGGAGGAGGGGTGCGCTGGCACGCGAAGCGCATCTCGCGGGCGTTACGCACATGGCTGGCGTCTGCATGGCTTTCCGATGGTTGTCGAGGGCGGCCCCTGCTCGTGCTGAGACGCGGCTACTTGTGAGTTGGCAGGGTGGGTGGGAGGGAATGAGACGTCTTGCCGCTCATGCGCAGCCCGACGCCTCACCTTACCCGCTACCCCTGGGTCTGGATGGGGGGGAGGGTCCGAGGTGTCAGAGGGTCCAAGATGAGCCAAACTGCCAAACTTCATATGACTGATCCCTCTGGATAGCCCGAGCTTGCCTCCAAGATCACGCAGTGTAGCTCAACATGCTTCCAGATGGACTCCAACATGCCTCCATGAGGCTCGAAGACCGCCCCAATGTGGCTCCGAGTGGGCACGGAGCCTCCCAAGGACGCTTCCGAGAGGCCCCAAACCCTCAACACATTGGGAGGGAACCAATGAAATGTGACTTCTCGCCCGTTTGCCTCCGATGAATGATCGTCAAAGAGCGCCGCAAGAGGGCTCCACGGTATGTGTTTTTCTCCAAATGGGCTTGCGTTCACGAGCCCCAGCTCCATCGCTAGGCAGCTGGCCAACTAGTCGCCTCCCTCTAGTGTGCCCTTCCACGGGCAAACTATCCGCATGGCTTCCTCTATCCGCTTGGCTTCCTCTGCTATCCGCATGGCTTCCTGTGTATCCGCATGACCTCCTCCGCTATCCGCCTGGCGTCCCCTGTATCCGCATGGCTTCCTCGGCTACCCGCATGGCTTCCTTTGCCATCCGCATGGCTCCCTTTTCTATTCCAATAGCCTCCTAGTGCGATTCCAATGGCGTCCCAACAATTATCAAACATATGCGCATGGCTTCTACTGTACCCGCATGGCTGCATCTGTGATCCGCCTGGCTTACTCCGTATCCGCATGGCTTCCTCCGCCATTCCAATGGTTTCCTGTGGCTATTCCAATGGCGTCCAACAACTCGCCCGACTACCGTCAAGCTTCGAAGTAGGGTATAATAGAGCAGAGCAGAATGGGGAAGAGCAGGTGATCCGAGTAGGCCAAAATATATGAGAGTAGGATAAAGCAGGACAGAGTAGACTAGACGCAGTGTAGGAGTAGGAACAGGACAGAGTAGTGTAGACTAGAGCAGAACATAACAGAGCAGGGTCGATGATAGCGCCGAGTGCACTGCAGTAGAGCATAGTAGGTCAGAGCAGCTCAGAGGAACATTCGTTAGAATAGAACAGAGGCGGACTAGGGCAGAGTAGGAGTGGAGGAGTACAGAGTAGGTTAGAGAATGCTAAGAGCGGCTAGGGAAGACAGAGTAAGGTAGGGTAGACCAAAACAGCGTAGACGATTGAGTAGAATCGGGTACAGTAGAGAAGTGTGGGGTAAAATCCACCCGGTCCAATCCAATCAACTCCAGTCCAGCCAAACCTGGTCCACTCCAGTTCATTGCAGTCTCCCAGTATATTTGGGGTCTAACCTGGCTGATAAGGGGCATCCGACGGGCGCCGCCCTCTTTTCTGGCGGTTGCCATCCAAGATTGTCCCAAGAGTGCCCCCAAGGCCCCCGAGAGGACCCCCAAAGTCAGGGGGGTACCTCGAAGGCTCCCGAGAGGACTCCAAGATGGACTCCCAGAGAGACCCATGATGACTCCAATACGCCTCTCTAAGTGGCCTCCTTGCTGCAATCTGTGCTTGTCTACTTGCCTCATGCCAACGGCTCCCCTGGGCATCGTGACTGTATTGGCTGGTGGGGATGCGCGAAGCGTTGATAATATCATATACTCTACTCTGCATGCGCGGAAATAAGCGACTCTACTCTGCTCACCCGGTCATGCTGTGCGCTATCATGTTCTAATCAAACTTCGTTTCTCGCTTCTCAAGTGCTTTCCTCTCCTCTCCCCTCCCCCACTCCACTCGACCTGCCCTGCTGTTCTTTACTGTGCGTTACCGTGCTGCTCGCTACCCCAGTATGTTCTACTCTTCTTGGGTGTCATCGAGACTCATGTGTACTTTACTCTGCTCTACTCGACTCTACGGAGACACGATATCAGCTTGCGGCGCCACAAGGTTAGCCAATCATGCTATAGTGCACCCTGCTTCCTACTCGACTACAATATCATGCACACCCTACTCTACCCTACTCGGCTCAACTCTACTCTACAGGGCCATGGTATTAGCGATTAGTCATGGCCGTGCAGGGACCAACCCAACGGATGAGTCCTGACACAACTACGCAAGCTGCAAGAACAACAAAGCCAATGATCACCGCGCAATGAGATGGCTTGTGCGCTCAGATGTTAGCACGTCCGTGCGTACCCAGAACTCTAGCGGCATGGAGAATTCACGACGGGCGTTTTTGTTGTCGTTGCTGTTGTGGTGTCGACCTCTTGGGGCCGTCTCGGGCCTCAGGACCCTGAACACAACGATCCGCGACAAAAAAACTGTCGCAAAGGGGTGGGGTCAAGAATATTGGGACTAAAGTGGTGAAACAATCACGGCTTCAGAGGCAGATGTACACGCGAGCCGAACTCTTGCCTGCTAGAAATTTCGGGCAATGTTTGCTGACGACCTCAAGCTTCGCAATATGCACCCCGAAACTCCAGTGGGTCTTCGCTGTGCTTGCTGTGCGAAAATACTTACATCTACTACAATCGCTGCATCGCACTGCGTTGCAATGCACGCGCTGCGCTGCATCCCGTCACGGCTGTCCCCTGCAGTTGCAGCCTTCTCCACACTGCGCGCACACTC
The DNA here is from genome assembly GCA_963575745.1 of Prorocentrum cordatum. Taxonomy (NCBI): domain Eukaryota; class Dinophyceae; order Prorocentrales; family Prorocentraceae; genus Prorocentrum; species Prorocentrum cordatum. The sequence goes on along the minus strand of CAUYUJ010017247.1, from coordinate 8,731 downwards.
GCGCGCGCGCTCGCATGCGGACGCACCTTGGAGGCGGCCAAGAGGTCTGAGCTGGTTGGACCCCTAGAACATCGCTTATGAGGGGCGGAGAGGGGACGCAAACCCGGTCAAAATCGGTCCCCGGACGCCTAGAGGGGCCTCGCCCCCCTGCCTGCTGGTTGGCACCAGTGCCGGGCCACCTCAGACCCCTGGCTGGCTCGAAGACGCGCCTCTCTTCTTTTCTCGCGGCGGGCCATCGCAGAGACTAGAGGAAGACAAGGCTGCATGAGCATACATTTTCGACAGTCCGCGCGGATTTCTTGGATCTGCCCTGAACCCCCTCCCTTGCGCGCGGGGAGCGCGCCAGGGACCGCGCCGGAGGCGCCGCCAGGAGGCTCCAGCGCAAATCCAAGAAATCCGCGCGGACCGTCGAAAATTAATGTTTATGCAGTTTTGTCTTTGGCGGCGCGCAGGGGGGGGTAGGGGGAGGGGGGAAGGCTTCTCAGAAGGAGGCCGCTTCTTAGACGGCGCGTGCCTTACATATATAGAAAAGGCCCGCGCCTTCTAAGAAGCATGGGTGCCTCTAAGAAGCCTTCCCCCCTCACCGCATGCCCCCCTCTGCGCGTGGCCGGTGTCCTCTTCGAGAGGCCCTCCAACAGCTCCGCCGTGATGCCGGCGAGCTCCCGGAGACGCGGCGCCGCCCCGCGCGGCGCGGCCAGCGCCGCCAGCGCCCCACACGAGCGCAGCGCGGCGCCGACGTCGCCGCGCACGAACGCCATCGTGGCGTCATCCACGTCCGCGTCCATGAGCCGGTCCTGCACTGCACTGCACTGGAAAAGTAGTGCAGCTTTCAGACGTGATCGATGAGTATGTTTTCGTCGCCCTCGTTCTTTCGTATAGTCTTTTGCCTGCCTGGGGCTGTTTTCAGGCCCCAGGACCAGCACGAGCGGACCCAGGATGGAAAGATATCCCCAGGGAAGTCCCCGGGACAATTCTTTGGCAAGACCTGCAGAAGATGCACCACTCTCCAACGAGGTGTGGCCAAACCCACATCATGCGCGGATGCAGCTGCTCCCCGGACCTCTCCCCAGGTGCGTTCTGACCAGCATTTCGAGGAGAATCCAGCCTGGCGATGAAAGCTCTCGAAGACGAGCACCCCCTGATAGCTGGCGCTGCGGAAAAACATGCAACAGGTCGAATCACTCTGGTCGTGATGTTTCCAGATCGCGCAAAAATCACGAGGATAATCCAGCCTGGCGACGAGAGCTCTCCAAGACGAGCTTCCCCTGAGATCTGGCGTTGCGGCAAAGCACTTAACATGTTCTTTCGCAGCGCCAGATTTCAGGGGTTGCTCGTCTTGGAGGGCTCTCGCCACCAGGCTGGATTCTCCTCGATATCCTGGCCAGACCGCACCCCGGGAGAGCTCGAATCACCCCGGTCCCAGAAATGCGACGTCCTGATTTTTTCAATGCGCGGTTCCTTGGAAGTCCCGGCCCTTTCCCCAGGTCCAGTTTTTCATCCTGAGTCGTAGTTTGACGCTCCCGAGGCCCAGCGAGGGCCCCCCGAGGCCGAAAACGGCCAAAAACCTCCCGTCCTGATTTTTGTATCGACGCGATCTTGTCTGGGGTCGTGACTTTTCGCGATCGCGAGAAATCCACGACTGGAGCCCCAGGCCCCATCATCCCGCGGCATCTTTCGGGGCGGGGCCGAGCCGTCGTGGTCGTCCTCGGCCTCTGGGAGGGAGGCCCTCGCCAGCCAGCGACCGTCGAACGCACCGCGATCTGGAGACGGTGTCGAGACTCAGGTCGGGCATGTCTCCTACAGGCGGATCTTCGACGAAAAATCAAAGTATAACAGGATAACGGAGCTTACTCAAAAATAGTGAACAAGTCATTCCCAGACAATTTGTTTGACTATTTTTGAGCATTCTTCCTGTAGAGGAACAGGCCCGACTTAAGTCGAGACTTCCAGAATCCCGTGCTGAACAAATCAAGACATCGCATATCTCGGGGGCGGCCGGGAGGGGGGCGTCCAAGAGGGGGGGCGCAAATCATGGCCGGCGGCATGTGCGCGGCCCAGGGGGGTGGGCCGGGGACGCATTGAGATAAGACGAGGCGCCATGAAATCTGGGGAGGTACCATGGCCCCCGCCATGATATCCACGCCCTCCGCCCTGGTCATCACCCCCCTCCCAGACCCCCGACGTCATGAACTTTCCATGACGTCGACCCCCAGAGGTCTCGACCCATTCCCCAGGATCGTTTTTTCGTCCTCAGTCGTTCTTTTACGGCCCCCAGAGGCCGAAAAGAGTGAAGAACCCCCCGTCGAGATTTTTTCATGACTCGAGGGGCCGCCCCCGGATATCTGGGGATCGGCACCCTCCCGTGAGGTCCAAGACCCCGGGCCCAACGACCCCGGCGACCGCGGCGTGCGCGCCGGGGTCGCAGTACAGGACCTGCACCGCGGCCGCCAGACGCAGCCACACCGCCTCGCCCACCACGTCGGCGGCCAGGGCGCCGTCGGCCAGGGCCGCCAGGTGCTCCCCAGCCTCCGAGTCCTGCGGGGCAGCGTGGGGATATTAAGGATACGATCTAGGGCTGCTGCGCCCGATGACGGGGCCGTTGAGCCCGATGGGCCCAGATCAAGTCCAAGATTAAGCTGGACTCGATGGAATTTGTTGGGCCAGATTTCCACCACCACTACCATAGGTAGAACGAGGGAGAAGGGAGCTTCTCCTCCTCCTCCTCCTCCTCATCCTCCTCCTCCTCCTCCTCCACCTCCTCCACCTCCTCCTCCTCCTCCTCCTCCTCCTCTTCCACCTCCTCCTCCTCCTCCTCCTCCTCCTCCTCTTCCTCCTCCTCCTGAACCCAGCCTGAGCGCGAACGAGTTCGTCTGCGCCACATGCCACTTACGCCACCGCATGGCCGCAGCCAGAAGCGGGTGGCGCCTCCCGAACAGTACAACCCATCAGATGGGTTGCGCCACCCCAGCCCTGATGACCGAAGCGGTGCGCAAGGCCTCGACCAGGTACCGCCAGACGCGGTCGACCTGAAAACGGGAAGGTGCTCGCGTGAGGCCAGCGAACACACGGGCACCCCAGGTGCCTGGAGCTGGAGGGCTTCGGCAGCCCTGCGACAGGTTAGCAGAGATCTTCGTCCCTCCCATCCCACACACCACAGACAACACACCACAGCCTCCGCCCCTCGTCCCCTATCACGGCGAAAAGGTTGCATGACATGCGCTCTTTCTTCGGCGAGCTGCACGCGCACGGAAACCAGGTCAGCTCTAGATAAGCTGCGCGGCGCTACGGGCAACGGCGGTTCCACAACCAGAGCAGGCACGGAACGATTCGCACCCCCGATGCCACGAGCGCCGCGCTGCTTCTTGGAAACATGCTCACAATCGAGGTCGCACATGCGCGGGCCAATGAAGGCAACCCAATGGGCCCACCGAGACAGCACCAGGGCCTTGGCTTTGCGGGCCTCGCGGGGCTCGGAGGGAACGCGGGCCCTCGAGGCCGTCCACTGAACCCAGTCATCCGCATGTGCGTTGCCTTCTGTTTTGAAACCGAGACGAAATGCCTGGCTGGACGCGAGCTTCTGAGCAGTGTCCTCTCACTTTGCGAAGGACGATGCAGTCAGCTTCGCCGCAGTCGTCGATGCACTGCCAAGCCTGGACCCACAGCTCTGACCAGGCGGCGCGCGATGAGCAGCAAAATGCATTGCCACGGAGGCGGACTCCTTCGTGCACGAACGCACAGTCCGCGTATAAAACACTGCCTGGCAAGCTGTGCTGCAAAGCTCGAAATCGATGCCTTGACAAACGCGATACAGGGCTCCGGACACCACCGGGTTGACGCGATACGGATACATGGGCTGCACACTGACTATAGTCCATCCAATTGCTTGCGAGCGCCGTGGAAGATGTTGGTGGGACCTCCTCCGCCGCTATATCGCGATGGCCCCCGCAGCACGCATGGCGATGGAGGAGCGCGCCGGGGGCCCCGTGACACAGTCGGCAGCGGGCATCGGCGGAGCAGCGCGAAAGCCTTGGCCGATGTTGGGCCACTGCCCCCCGCAGACGACGCTCCCAAGGTGTGCCTTTTCATCTGCTCTCAGGGCCCTGGAGGCAAGCAGAGACTGAAGGCGCTGGAGATCGCACCCATGAGAGAGCTTCGAAATTCCCCTCCTGGAGGCCATTGTTTCCCGTGGCCACGGCTGCGCCACTTTATAGAGCCACTTCGCGATCGTGCGAGGTCCGCGCTGCCGCGCAGAAATCTCGCCCGCAGAAAGACGCGACCACTGGAATCCTTGCGCGCTCATGCTCAGACGCAAAGCGGCGGCGGCGCAGGCCGAGAAGGGCCCGCAGATGCTGGCCCAAGGGTTGCCGCGACCACGAAGCCTCTAGACCGCGTCTTGCAACCCTTGCGCCAGCGTCGCGCGGGGCTGCCAGCGTTCCCGAGCGGAAGTGGCATACTGAGCGAGAGGCGCACACTGTAGCTTGAATGCTGGGTCAACCTGTCGGCGCCCACTAAGCATGAGCAGCAAAGTGGCCGGCTCACCGTCCAGGTTGCGCGCTTGCACTCTCGCTTGCAGCACGCGCGCTTGCCGGAGATCAGTACCTGTGGTGCCGAGATCTTTGCGTCCGCGCGTGAAAGAAGACAGAATGCTGTGAACGATGGCGCGTGACTGGCCCAAGCACGCGAAACCAGGCAAGGTGAACAACTTGCGCGCTCTGGCACACGCTGGCTGCCCCCGACTGGCACGGGCGCACTTTTTGCGAGCCCACCAAGCCGCAAAATCGATCCCAAGCTACCTCTCAGCGCGGGCGCCCTTCGGCCTGACAGAGCGGAGCCTGGCCTCGAGGAGCGCTCGAAAACTGGCAGAGGAGGCCACCGCCCGAAACTTTTTTAACGCGATGGGTAGGCTCACATTTTCAACGGTGATTGCAACTTGCGAGTGGCACCGCATGGCTCGAATGCTGCATCTTCTTCGCGCCCGGGTCGCCGCGGCCCGAGATCGTCCGCGCCGTTGCCGAGATGCGCGCGCGGAAAGGCTGCCTGCGCGGCGTCCAAGGGCGAGGGGGGCACCAGCTGACGCATTGAAGTGACGAGATGACAGCCTGGAGCCTGGAAGGGCGGCTTGCAGAACGCGAGCTGGCGTGGAGTCTACGCCGGCGCTTGAGGGAGGCGATGCAACCCCGCGAGCAGCTTGGGTTGCCATGCGTGGAAGCCAGTGCGAAGCGCAGCCTGCAACATAACATGATGCCTAATCTGTTCCAAGGCTTCGGCGAAGTCGAGGAGCACTAAAGCGCCCGAAAAACCTGGAGCTCGGCCCCGCTCGCTCGGCGGCGCTGGCCTGGATCCAAACCAGCTCGTCCGACGACCGCCCAGCGGTGGACCGCCAGAAACTGTGATCATGCTGCCGTCGCCACGCTGACGCGAGAGGCCTTCGTCGGCGTCCTTGCGCCCGAGCCAAGATGCGAATGGGCGCGATGGGGCGGAATCCTCCGCCCCGCTTGGACAGAGAGACAATGCTCGTCCATATGGGGGGCCAGGCGCATGAGGCTTCAACTTCGACCAAAATATCGGCAAAGACTCCGCGCGCTTCGTCAGGCAGCGCCGGCGCGTGGCGGGGGCGAGGCTGATCGAAATCGCGCCCAGAGCGACGCGGGAAACAGCGCGCGCAGGCCTTCCGCTCTTCAAGCGAGGGCCCCGCAACAAAAAACGACCCAATCTCCGACGGACATATTGTCCGGTCAGAGGCACGTCCAACCCTCCACCAACCAGCTCACCCCCGCTCCAAGGCATCCACCTCATCCTGAAGCGCGCGAAACTTGCCTGCTGTCAAAGAGCAGGCGCGCCGCGGAACGGCTGGCTTCGAGAGGGCGCGCAGGGCAGCGGCGCCATCGATGGGGCGCCGTCGCGCCGAATCACTTCAGCCAGCCTGCTTGCCGCGGTCCACATTTCTGAATATCGAGATGGCTCGTGCGCCAGTAACCTTCGCCGCGGCAGGTGCAAACGCGCGCGGCAGCGAGAAGCCTAACTGGAGCAGCAGCAAGCAATGGCTCGGTTTCATCCAACGACGCGCCGCTGGCCCTGGGCCGAGCCTGGGCGCTGCGCCCCAATCGCACGGTGATCGCCTTTAAATTGGGGGGCTGCCAGCGAGCCAGGCCTTCAGAGCAGCGAGCGAGAAGCCGCCGCCAAAGCGCAGCGGGGGCAAGCGCAGGGAAGGCGAGCGAGCGTGGGAAGAGCGGCTTGCGCTCGACAGTCTGCCGCGGCTGGGTGCGACCAAGTCAAACTCTGCGTTGGCGACCCACGACTGCCGTTTATCACCGAGCGAGGTGCCCTCCACCTGCGCGACGCAGTGTCTCCAGCGCGGAGCAGGGTCTGCTCTCCTGCGCGCAATGGGGGCGTCGGCAGGAGAACGGCGAGGCACCTGGCCTGCGCGATGCCCCAGCCCAGCGCGCGGCAGCGACGGCAACGTGAGCGCAACAGGAAAGTGAGGTGCCGTGCCCGCGCCTGGAACGATCTCGACAATGAAAAATGCGCGGGAGACTGCGAGACGACAAAATAGTCGATGACCCGCCAAGCGGAGGCGGAAGTATGGGTGCAAGTGGCAGCTTTCGACCCACAGACTACCCTGGAGCTCCTCCAGTGACAACTGGAAACCGCCGCAGACGACATGCGGCAAGCCTACTGCCTTGACGACCTGTCCTACATCGGTGAGAACGGTCTAATTGTTATCTGAGAGGCCCTTAGAATGATGCAGGTAGACGTTGACCCGTAAGAACCCCAAGGGCGTGAGGCCATGGCTCTAAAATACACGTACCCTTCCTTATGCAGTACGCTGCTGGTACACACTACCTCCGCCAGCCCATGGCCCGCTGGCACACGCTGAAGCAACCCCCCCAGAGGTGCCGCCGTTCGGCGAGGCGGCAGCCGCGGCGAAGCCGGCCTTCCAAACCATGGCGCGCAGCTTGTGCCCCCAAGGGCGCACCGCGCCCGTGACGTATGATGCTATTGCACGGCGACGGCATGATCACCGCGAGTGCGATCATGCTGTAGTGCGGTTTCGGGGCCGCTGCGCCCTGAGACATTGACAGTGGCCATGCTGATGCTAAAGATCCGCCTCAGCAGCGCCACCCACCCGAGCCTTCTTCTTGGCGGCCTCGACGAGCTGGTCGAAAATGCCCTTGACCAACTCGTGCTTGACCCCTTGCTGCTCAGCAGCGTCCTGCACCTGCTGCTCTTCGCATGGCTGCTCGAGCAGCAGGAGGTCGGCGCTGGGCGCCTGGGCCCGAGCACGCACCGCGGCGGCGTCCGCAACGGCAGCGCCTGCGGCACGCTGGGCCTCGGCCTCGGCCTGGCCCGCGGCAGCAAGCTCGCGCGCCCGAGTGCCGTCGGGGGCGCCAGGGGCCTGGGCAGCCGGCGGCGCAGCGGCTGCGGGGGCCCCACCAGCCAGCCGCTGGACGGAAGCAGCAGCAGGAGGGGTCCCACTGCCGTCATCGACTATGACGACGTCGAGGGCCGCGGGCTTCGCCAGATCCTGCAGCGTGGGCACGATCGCCTGAAGCTGCTGCGCGGAATCCGCCAGCCAAGGGCCCGCCATGAACCCATCCGCAAGCGCCGCGAGAGCGAGGGCTGGATTCGAGCTCGTCGCCATGCCCTGGTAGGCCTTGGCAGCCCGCGCGGCAGCCTCCGCGCAGCGCTCCTTGGCCTCGTTGAGCTCCTTCTTGGCAGCGGCCGCCGCCGTGGCGGCCTTGAGCGCCGCTTTTTGAGCTCGATCATATGTTCGCTGAGCCTTGTCGCGCTTGTCCACCAAGACGTCCTGCTCGATCCTGGCCGAGCGCGCCTCTGCACACCGCTCGCCAGCCATCAGCGCGCGGTGGGAGACCACCTTGGCGACCAGCCTGGGCGTCCACTCCACAGAGACTGCCCGGAAGTCCGCGGGCTCCAACTTGGCGCAGATCGTAGATCTCGATGGCGGCAGGACCCAGGTAGGCGACCTTGCATTGGCAACCACCTTTGCCTCCCGCGCTGCCGCGCTCACCGCCGCCGCCAGCATGGGGCGTCCCCTGCAGCTAGGCGCCGAGGGTGCGCGTGCCCGCCGATGCTTAGGGGCTGCAGGAGCGGGGCGGCCGCACGCTCGGCAGGGCGCGCGTGAGAGGTAGTTGCACCGCTTATGCTGACATTGCCAGGTGTCGAAGGGGCCGCCGTCATGCCGCTGCGGGGACACTCGAGCCTGACAGGGTACGAAAAGAAAATGCCCAAATCCCTCGTCCGACCAGGCGACGAGGCGTGATTTCGGGGGCCGTCACTCCCCCGCGCCAGAAAGGCCAAGTCCTGTGACAACCACACTACGGACTTGAGCCAAAGTGGCTACGGATCCTCCTCTTCCTCCTCCTCCTCCTCCTCCTCCTCCTCCTCTTCCTCCTCCTCCTCCTCCTCCTCCTCCTCCTCGTCCTCCTCCTCCTCCCCTGGGCGTCCCTGCCCAGCTGCAGGGCCCGGCGGAGCAGCAGCGCGCGCAGGGGCTCGCGCAAGCCCGTGCTCTGCGCCAGCGCCAGAGCCTCGGAGCGCGAGGCCCAGCCGCACCCGGAGAGCGCCAGCAGCAGCTCCAGGAGGGGGCCCCGCTCGCCGAGCTCCTCCTCCTCCTCCTGGACAAGGAGGAGGAGGAGGAGGAGGAGGAGGAGGAGGAGGAGGAGGAGGAGGAAGAAGAGGGGGAGGAGGAGGAGGAGGAGGAGGAGGAGGAGGA
>CAUYUJ010017246.1:235000-242788 GCA_963575745.1 Prorocentrum cordatum | reverse complement strand
AGAAGGGGGGTTTGAGAATCAGTTCACGTAGCTGATTTTCCCGGCGCCTCCCGGCGCCGGAGGCGGCTATGTATCGAGGAATGGGCCCCTCGGTGAGGCCGAAACCAGCTGCATACAGCAAATTTCGTAACCCCCCCTTTCCCAATCCCCCCTTTTCGTCCGGCCCGAAACACCCCCAGGCGGCCAACAGTCCCAGTTTCGGAGGCCCCACGCCTACGTCGGTTGGTGAGGGCCTCCGTAGGGGAACTGCGGGCCGGCTGAGGAAGAGGAGGAGGAGGAGGAGGAGGAGGAGGAGGAGGAGGAGGAGGAGGATGGAGGACGGAGGAGGAGGGGGAGGAGGAGGACGGAGGAGGAGGAGGAGGAGGAGGAGGAGGAGGAGGAGGAGTAGGCGGAGGGATGAGGAGGGAGATGAAGGAGGGAGGAGGAGGAGGAGGACGGAGGAGGAGGAGGAGGGCCTCCGTAGGGGAACTGCGGGCCGGCCGGGGGGCTTCCTACGGGCAGGGGAGAGGCCCTGGCGCCTTCCCCCGGGGCGAGATGTGATTCTCTTCTGCGCCACGCCGTCGCACGCCATTCCCATCCCACCTCTTTCTCCTTCTTCGATGGCGTCTCCCATTGTCCTGTCTCCTCCTCTCTCTCTCGCTATCGCTCGGACGTCCCTTCCCTGTGCACTTTTCGGTTTCGTGCGTGTTCGGTTGGCCCGATGGTCGAGGACGCTTCTCGACTGCCCCAGCCGAGAAAAAATGCACACGTCCGAGCGATGCCAAGCTCTGGTATACGTTACATGTCGCTGACCTTTTACACCCTACACACCGCCAGCGACACACCACGGGTCACGTCACACACTGGTTCCATCACCTCATCCCTGGACCGACCGACACTGTGTGTGTGGGGGGGGGATAGCACCGTCTGACAACCACCATTGCCACTAGCTCCAAGCTCCGTGGAGGAAGCCACGTAGTACCCCTGACAGATCGAGAAACGAGGAGCTGGGCGAAGCGCACCGTGCAGCCCTGAAACTCGCCATCGCTCGGACGTCCATTCCCTGTTTTTTTTTCGGTCCCGTGCGTGGTGTTTCGCCACATGATCGAGGATGCTCCTCGATGGCCCTCGCCAAAAAAAATGCACACGTCCGAGCGCTGCCAAGGAAAAAACCCGAGCGAATTCGGGACCGGTCGCAAGAAGCGAGACCCGTGCGAGCGGGGGGTGCTGCGCCTCGGGCCCCACGGTGGCCGACGCCGCCAGGGCGGGGAGGAAAGGGGAGGCGACGCAGGAAAGGGGAGGAGAGAGGAGAAGAGAGGAGGAGAGAGGATGAGAAGCAAGAGCAAGAAGAGGAGGAGGAGGAGGAGAACGACGTCGGCGGCAGCGACGACGAGGACGAGTACGGCAGGTAGCTAAATTGTGTCCCCTTCCTCCTTCCGTCCTCTTACTCCACTGACTTATCCTCCTTCCTCCTCCTCCTCCTCCTCCTCCTCCTCCTCCTCCTCCTCCTCCTCCTCCTCCAACTCCTCATCATCTGCATGCACTGTTCCCTGCTGTCTCTTCTGCGTAACTTCCGTCCATCCCTCCTGTGGGTTTGCGTCCCAGTGCGTTCACAAGGCATTTTCAAATCGCACGTCTGGCCAACGATGCTTGGGGTGCTGTACCACCAGCTTCCCGGCCAGAGAAAGCAAACCCCACGTGGGATGGGCGGGTGGGAGGGGGGAGCTATCTATATAAGGTAAAAGGAGTGGAGGGGGAGGGGAATAGAGGAGGGGGAACAAGACCAGTGTAAACCAAATATTCATCAACGATGTTGCAATAAACCCTGCCTCCAAGTTCCCTCTTCACAAGTTCCTACAAGGGTTCATGTCATCAACCCTCTGGGCGTCGGTGGTCTAGCGCGTTTCCTCTTCCACTTCTCCCTCTTCCCATTCGGGGAAGGGTTTATCATTGTTCCCTGTTCATACCCCTCCCCCAAGCGACCGGCAGCCAACCAGGAAGCACGCTCACCCCCCCATCCCTATCAAACAAACCATATAACACGACGCACTCTGCCTCCACATTTGTAGCATGCGCGGCCAACCCGATGCGCCCCCCCCCACCCACCCACCACCAGCCCTGTCGAAAAATTAGCCTGGCGAAGGACCCAACCATACGCAGCTGCGAGTATCGCACGGATATGAGACGAAGGAGGGGGCACGCAAACTAGGCCCCTCTTCTCATAGGCACCGCGTCACTGCGTGGACGAGGCGCAGGGCAGCGCGGGCAGGAGGTGGCGGGCGGAGGAGGAGAGCTCACTGGGGCGAGCCAACACATCAGTATCATCATCGCATCATGAGACCTGTTACTGGGCACGCAGGAAGAGGTGACGGAGACACCGTGTAGATGTCGAAGGCAGGTCAGCAGCGGCAGAAACGAGACGGGGAAGCGCGCGGTCAAGAAGCGATGGGAAGCAGGAGGAGCGAGAGACGAGGGGAGACGTTTTTGCCTCCAGACCGACAGCGAGCCACGCAGAATGCAGCGCGCAGGCGGCGCCGCGCGAAAGTGCCTGGGAAGTCCTCGCCGACGCGGTCTGGTCATCCCGAGGGAATCCCATCGACGCGCGGGGGTTGTCCACTGCGACTCTGAGTCAACGGATAGCGCCCCCGTACTGCGTGGCGAGGCGTGCGAAAATGGCGCGATCTGGGTGAAATCCCCCGACAGGCGCCGGTCATCCTCTGGCGAGAAATCCCGACGACGAGCTGGGGTCATCCAAGCGTCAGCGACAACCAGCGCGAGCCGCTGGCTCGTGCGGGGCCGCTCCCCAGGTCAGGCCTCGCGGATGAACTCGCTGAAGCCCAGCTCTCTGGCGAGGGCCGTCGCCTCCCTCCTGCGCCGCTTCGTGCGCGCAGCAAACTGCCCCAGCTGCTTCCGCTAGCCCTCCGGCGGCCCTGCCAGGAAGAACTCGATGAGCGGCGCCCGCATGAGCAGGAGATCCTCGTGGCGCGTGGCGCGGGAGAGCAGCACGTAGAGCTCCAGCCACCAGTCGTCGTCCTCCTTCTTGCCGTTCCCGACCTCGTGGCGGCCGCAGTCCAGGATCACGCCTGGGCGGCGTCGGTCGAGGGAGCGGCGCGCCAAACAGCCGACGGCCCAGGGCGAGAGTCCACGGGACCGAGAAGGTCCGGCTGCGGACCGCTCGCGTTCGAAGGGTTCGGCCGTAGACTGCCCGGCGGCGCCGTTCCCCCGCCCCGCCGCCTTCCCGCATGGTGCGCCCCTGGCACGCCACCGTGGTGATGACCCTGCCGTGTGAAAACGGGAAGCCCGTCCGGGTGACCTTGGAGGTGCGGAAGGTGAACGGCTCCGACGTGCGGGGCTCGATGAACACCAGCGGGCCCGTGAGGTCCCCCGTGAGGCTGTCGTCGTGGCGGGCGGCATGCGAGGTCTGCCACTGGGGCCTTCGGTGGAACTCCCTATGGGGCCACGAAGCGTGTGAGGGGTGTGCCGAAATGGGGTGGCGGCGGCATGCGAACGCATCCATTTGGGCCTTCGGTGGAGCTCCCTGTGGGGCCACGCAACGTGTGAGGGGTGTGCCAAAATGGGGTGGCGGCGGCATGCGAACGCAGCCATTTGGGCCTTAGATGGAGCTCCCTATGGGGCCACGAAACGTGTGAGGGGTGTACCAAAATTGGTGGCGGCGGCATGCGGACGCAGCCATTTGGGCCTTCGGTGGAGCTCCCCATGGGGCCACGAAACGTGTAAGGGGTGTGCCAAATATGGGGTGGCGGCGGCATGCGGACGCAGCCATTTGGGCCTTAGATGGAGCTCCCTATGGGGCCACGAAACGTGTGAGGGGTGTGCCAAAATTGGGCGGCGGCGGCATGCGGACGCAGCCATTTGGGCCTTCGGTGGAGCTCCCCATGGGGCCACGAAACGTGTGAGGGGTGTGCCAAGAATTGGGGGGCGCGGCATGCGACGCACCATTGGGTCCCAGCTCCCTATGGGCCACGAAGCGTGTGAGGGGTGTGCCAAATGGTGGCGGCGGCATGCGGACAGCCAGTTGGGCTTAGATGGAGCTCCCTATGGGGCCACGAAACGTGTGAGGGGTGTGCCAAAATTGGGTGGCGGCGGCATGCGGACGCAGCCATTTGGGCCTTCGGTGGAGCTCCCTATGGGGCCACGAAGCGTGTGAGGGGTGTGCCGAAATTGGGTGGCGGCGGCATGCGGACGCAGCCATTTGGGCCTTCGGTGGAGCTCCCTATGGGGCCACGAAACGTGTGAGGGGTGTGCCGATGATGCTGATGATGATGATGATGATGATGATGATGATGATGGTGATGATGATGACCGACAACCACGATGTGGATGATGATGATGACGATACTCATGATGATGAGCATGATGAGGATGGTGATGATAATGGGAGGAGGGGGAGGGGGCAGCGGGAGGAGGAACGCGGGGCACCGTCTCTTCAAAACGAGGACCCAACACCACAGGATTTGGGGCACAGTCTCGAGTCATGCTCATGAGGCCCGCGAGCACTTCATACTGTTTTTTAAAAGGACGACGGGGGTGTCAGCATATTGCCTGCTGCGCGCAGGGCTACCATCCCTAACAACAAAAACAAAATTCACCTAGCGGCCAAACCTGGATCGTGCGCGGCCACCCGACGATCACTGTCGAGTGGTTTTTGACAAGGACGGCGGGGGTGGTGGCGTATGGCCCGCTTTGCGCAGGCCCAGCAGACACAATGATGGGAATTGGGAATTGGGTTTCGACAAGGATGATGGGGGCCGACATGTTTCTCGATGTGTGCTGTCATGTGCGCAAGCGCACCTGACACACTCTGCTCGTGTCCCGAACGTGGCGCACCTGGCGCGGCTGGAGTATGCGGCACACCTGGCGCACGCGGAGCACGTGGCGCATCTGGCGCACCAGGCGTGCCTGGCACGCTCGGGCACCAGGGGTGCCTGGCGCGCGCGGCGCGCCTGGCACGCGTGGCGCACCTTGCCCCAGCGTCGCGCACATGGGGTCGGTGTTGGTTCCCAGTAGCTGCCCATCCAAAGACGACCGCTCAACATGCCAAGGCTCGGGTGTTTCGCATGTGTTGGGAGGGCGGGTGGAAAAGCCAGACGGCTTGCTATCTAGGTGCGTCTTGACTCCTCCCCCTTACCCCCTCCCCTGGACCTGGAGGGCTGGGGTCGCGGGTCGTTGGAGCGTCTAAGATGGCCCAAGATGGTTCCAGGATGGCCTCAGAAAGCCCAAGATGACTTCCAAGATGGCCCAAGATGGCTCAATCTGGCTCCCAAGATGCTCCAAGAGGCCCCAAGACCGCTCCAAGACGGCTCCGAGTGGCCACGGAGCCTACCCAGGAGGCCGCCAAGAGGCCAAAATCCTGCAAAACTTGAAGAAAAAGACGGCCTCAAGAGCGCCAAGAGGCTCTAGGAGGCACCCAAGACGCTCCAAGAGGCCCGCCAAGATGCCCCCAAGGCGCTCCAAGAAACCTCCAAGCTTGCCCAAGATAGCCTAAGATGGCTCCCAAGATGCTCCAAGAGGCCCCAAGACCGCTCCAAGACTGCTCCAAGTGGCCACGAAGCCTTCCAAGATGCCAACATCCTCCCACAACCTAAAGAATATCAATGAAGTGTGCCCGCTCGCCGGTTTGCGTTCGATGGCCTTCCAGGGCCTCAAGATGGCTCCACGATGACCTGATGGGCCCAAGAGAAGCTCAAGAGAGCCCCACGACGGCCGCAAAAGCGCCCAAGAGTGTCCCAAGAACGCTCCAATAGGGACCCTTCCTCTGCGTGCTGCCCACATCCCTGATCGAGGCAACTCCTTTGGGCATCATCTCTGGATGGGCTGGTGGGGTTACGCGAAGCGTGAAAACAATCATTCGGGGAAATGCCCCGTTGGAAGACAACCGTTTGAGAATTCGGAACTGTGCCAAAGCACCGTTCCTGGGACTTCAACGTCGCAGATCACGTTTACCGTCGCGTCTTGGCGATCCTGAATCGTACCAGAACACCATTCCTGGTCCTTCAGCACCGCGAATCAACGTGACTACTGCGCCTAAGCATTGCGAACTTATGCAGAAACACCATCTAGATCTTTGACCATGCAAGTCCTTGAAACTACTGCAAGCTCTTCGTACCAATGTGCGCGGCGCTAAGGCGAGAGGCGCATTCAGAAAACGGGCCGCCCTCCATCGGGCAAGCTCTTGCAAGCCTTCACCGTGAATGTGCGCGGCGGTACGGCGAGAGCCTTCAAATTTGACAAGGAGCCGCCCTCCAACCAAAAAACTGAAAAAAAACTATAAAAAAGAAGCAACGAGTGGAAAACACTACAAAGGCACAAACAAACGAAAACAACTACAAACAAAAAACTAAAAAACAACTCGAGAAATTATTGCAGGCTTTTAAAACCATGCTCGCAACGCCCGAGGTGAGAGCCGCCGCATCTGCGACGCGGGCCGCCCATCCACCCGTGCAGCCCTGGCAGGCCTTTGAAACGGAATACGTGCGCGGCGCGAGACCTCGACGACCGTGTTTACAGAAGGAGCCGCCCAACAGCCACCATAAGTTGGAGGGGGAGGGGTTGTTCTTCCTCCTCCTCCTCCTCCTCCTCCTCCTCCTTCCCCCCTCCAACTTATGGTATAGCAAGCTTTTGAAACGAATGCGCGCGGCGCGAAATCGATAACCAGGTTTTGAGAAGGAGCCGCCCAACATCCGTGGAGCCCTTGCAAATCTTTCCATACCCATCGACCAGAAGATATGCAGGCCCGCGGCGCTACGGCGAGAGCTACACACTCTGGAAACGAGCCGCCCTCCCTCCTGGAAGCTGTTGCACACTGAAGCTTCAGGATCATGGAGGGTGAGGAAGTCCCCGTCGGGACGCCTGGCCCACCCTTTCGACCAGCCTCAGGGTGCGACAGGGGAGAGACATCTATAAGGAAGGTGGATGGAGCGAAGACCAGGGGAGAAGAGAAGGAGGAGGAGGAGGAGGATGAGGAGGAGGAAGAGGAGAAGGAGCACGCTCTGAGAGACAGGAATCCTGGTGGAAACGGGACCTGGACCCCAGAGCGTCCCCCGGGACCGCCCTTTCCTGCCGAGCCCCTCTCTTCCTTCCTTGACCGTCCCCCTGCTGGCCACCGCTCGGACGTCCATTCCATGTGTTTTTTTTGTCGGTTTCGTGCGTGGTCTTTTCGCCAAGTGATCAAGGATGCTCCTCGATGGTCCTCGCCGAAGGAAAAGCGCACACGTCCGAGCGATGCCAAGCCTTTCTTCCTTCCCTGACCGTCCCCCCGCCCCCCGGGACCCCGCGGCCACGGCGCCAGCGCGCGCGCCACCTCCCGTGCCAACCACCCGCTCGAGACTGCACTCTATGCCCTGTTTCGGACTCCGTCGGGATCGCTCTCGAACTGCCTCCCAGGACCCACCAAGGGGCCCAAAGGACACACAAATAAACACACACACACAAATAACAGATTTCGCCATATTTTCCCATCTTTTCTGGGTTCTTGTCTACCCCCCACACCTCCCGTACTTTCCCAGACTTCCTGGGGGATCGACGACTCCTTGTGTCTGTGTGCGGTTTTTCCCCTCCTGAAGACTCTGTCCTGTTTCCGGCTGCGTCGGGCTCCAGCTGCCTCCCGAGACCCCCTTCTCTTTCTCGGGGATGGACAGACCCCCTTTAGCAAAACGTGGCTTAGTGAAAACGACCTGAGGCCCAAACCTGGCGGGCGCACGCCTGGAAAATAACGGCCGCGGCGCCCTCTCGAGGACCGAAAACGGACCATTCACTAATCGACGTGTCACTGTTGGGGGTTCTGTCCAC
>CAUYUJ010017246.1:215000-232500 GCA_963575745.1 Prorocentrum cordatum | reverse complement strand
CTCCCCCTTCTCCTCCTCCTCCTCCTCTTCCTCCTCTTCCTCCTCCTCCTCCTCCTCCTCCTCCACTTCCCAATTCTCCCATTCCCCACGGGCGGCGGCGCGCGCGAGGGAGAGAGAGGTCCTTGATGCCTTCGGCGATCCTGATCATAGCGTCCTTGGCGAACGTGAAAATGGAAGCATGTTGGAGACCTTGAAACTCACGGTGGCGTCGCAGGGCCCGGTTTCGTATTTCAAGGACCTGCCCACTTGTGGGTCCATGAGCGGTTCCAGCAGCACGGCACATCGTGCCGCAGGGTCTGGAAGGCACATGCGAATCCGAAAATCTTTGGCTAGGTGTCGGTGGTCAGGTGGTTCACGTGATTGCTGAGGGATTGTGTTTGACGTAGATGAATCATGTTATCTCTAGGCTGAGGTCGTGGCGTTGGTCAGGTGGGTTCGGGGCCGCCCCCCAAGCCTGGCGCGCGAGAACCTCGGACTCGCGTAGCTCAACTTGTCGAGTGAAATGTCGCCACTCAGAGGACATACCCCAGGACATGGTGGGACGCACCAAGTAGTTCCTCCCCCTCCTACCACATAAGCTCCTCACAGTCCGTCGTCCCCAGTCGGTGCCATGGTCCTTTGGGTGGGTAACTATCACCCAGGTCAGGCGTGCGAGAAATCCTGTTCGGTGTACTTGTTGTTGAGAAGCACCAACTAGGAGACGTGCCCCGAGTAATGATGGGCCGCACCGGGTAGTTCATCCTTTGCACGTAGTTAACACGGATTACAGACGCAGCAAGGGCCGATGGGTCATGCAATCGTGCAACCGGTGCTCTTCTAGAAATCGCAGTAGGGGTCCAGCGGGGTGTGGACTTGCATGTACTGCTCGCCGATCCCCCACTGATTGGCATGCACAGTCACGTTCCACCTTGTCCGCAATGCTTAGCTGATGACCGCTGCCAGTGTCTGGTGCGTGTGGGTGGGATACGTCTTTGCGGTTGCACTCTGCCATGTCGCGTCTTCGTTCCGCCCCGATGGTGGTGGGCGTGCGTTCTGCCCGTGGTTGCAGCTGTATATGTTTAGACGTGCCAGGAATTCGCGCAGCGAGGCCTGGCACGCCGACCTCGATTAGTCTGGCCGGTTTCCGCGAGATCAAACCCATCATGCATTGGCCACAGGACACGAGCCGCACGGCAGGTTGTAGGAGGTAAAATAGCTTTGGTAGTAGCCAATTGCTCGCGACCCTTCCTCTATCGCGGACCCTCCCAGGGTCGTCCACGGAGGCGGGCGCGCGGGCGCGCCCGTTGCGCGCGCCACGGAAACGAACAACATGCTTGCTTTCGTGGTCGGTCATACCAATGAGCCCCCATGGCTGTTCTCTGCCACGAATTTGTCGCGATTGTCTGCGAGCGAATTGCAAGCCCCTGGCCCTTGCTTCGCCCCGCGTCTCGCAAAGAGAAGCCCGCTTGTAGTGCTCCAACTCATCCGTCGTGCACTTGCTGAACCCGGAAGAAAATGGGGCCCACCTGGGCGAGGCCCTTGGTGACACGGTTCGCGATGTCGGTGGAGAGCACGTGCGTCTGCGTGCTCTCTGGCAGTTGGAAGCGCACCACCCATTCTTGCAGGCCCCCCTCTCGTCGTGGCCCAACGTAAAGGTTTAGGATGAAGTGCGTGGGCCCTCCCCGCGGCCGCGGGGCGACAGGGTGCTTGGCCGCGGGGTCGACCTCCAGTGGCACGACTGTCGAGCTTCTATCGTGCGCAGCCTCCTTGGCAAACGCGGGGGCGACGTCGGTCTCGTAGCTCGGCGCGTGGGCGTTGTCGGGCGGACTTCCCGCATTTGCTTCTGCTCGGTTAGATCGTCGTCTCACTGAGGGTGGCCTTCATCCATGGCATATTGCATGACGGCGCTGCCTAGGGATGCTTTACCAATCGCGCGTCGGTGTGGCACTGCCAACTACATGTTTAGCATCTCGTGCCTTGTGCCCGCCCGGCTGGGCCGGTCCCGCTTCTGCGGCGGTTGCCGAGGCGCGCGTAGATTGCGTCCTTCTAGAAGCAGGTGCCCCCGCACTGGTAGGTTGGGCCTGGGTGGTGGCGGAGAGATTGTGTGCATCGGCGGCATGGTTTCCGCGCTCTGGCACGGCTCGAGCTCGCTGTCCCAAGTCTGGTCCTGCTGCCGTCGCATGTGCTGGCGCGCTGCCTTCTTGACCGTGATCCTGAATCGTGCTGGCCCCCCGCGGGCAGCGCGCGCGACTGCATCTAGGCCGAATGTTGTAGGTGCTCCCCCTGGCTGAGGCGGTCACAGAGCCATTCGAGGTCCTGTCGGATCTTCGCTGTCTAGATCGCAGCACGCCCTGCATCTTGACCTAGTAGCCGGAGAAGGGTGGTAGGACCGCGAAGCAGGAGTCGCGGCAAGGACAGCGAGTTGTCGGTTCGCCAGGCGATGGCTGGAGGTGGGCTGTTGGCAAAGACGAGGACCTGGAAGTCGGCGATGCGATCCGTCGTGTCGTAGCTGGCGGGGCGCCCGGCGGCGCGTCTGTAGCCTCGCATACGTGCCGCGGCGAAGTTGCCGGCGTCGCCCTCGGCGAGGCGATTGCGCGCGCAGTCATTGTGCGATGGCGCGGATAGGGCGAGCGAGTCGCTGCACATGAAATTCCGGGGTGTTGGTACGATTCTGCTCCGAGATCTGCTGTCGCAGTGGTCCTCGACTGGCCATGGCTTTGCTGGCCCTCCTCTGCATGCCGGCGCCCATCGAGCCAGCGGGTGTAATGACTCTTCCCGGCGCCGTCTGTGCGCTAACGATCTCGATGGTCTGATTGCTGCGTGCGCTCGCAATTTCTGTGACGCCCTCCTTCGCGAGCTGTTCTTTGATTCTGCGCGACCTGGGGAGGAGCGCTGCATGTGCATTCCCGGCGCTGAGCCGCGCGCCGCGGGCCCGCGCCCTGGACTCGACGACCCCAGGCAAGATTGTCATCGTGGTGGTGGCTTCAGAAGTCGCGGCGGTGGCGCGCGCGACAAGGTCATCCACAAATGACAAGTCAACGAGGGCAGCGCCCCCATCTTGTCCAGGTTGGCGCTGTCGCCCATGTGCGAAGTTGGCCTGCTGCTCCTGCTCCCCGCGCACTTCGCAGCCCCTGCGGTGGTCGATCATGCCCTCGGCGCTTGCGATTATTGCGAAGGCTGCGTTGAATGAGAAATCGGGCATAAGCACTCATCGTCTTGTTCCCGTCCTGGGATGCGCAACTCGCCCGCGCCCCCTCATCGCGGCCCAAACGTTGGTGCGGGCGTCGCGCACGAGGGCTACTAGGTGCACGCCGTCGATGTTGTCGTCGATGCATGGCGTTCCGCACAGCGCGTCTCCGAGCATGTGTAGCATGGCTTCCGGTTTCTCGAATTGGTCGTTTAGCTCGTCCTCGTCTGTAGCTAGCATGTAGAGAAGCTCCAAGGCGAGGGCGTGGAATACATGCCGCCCGCTAGACCCAGGAACGGGACCGCGCCACTATTGCATTATTTCTTCAAGGCAGCGATGTCTGTCAAGGCCCCATGGGCAACGAAAAATCGGCGCTGCGGCGGGGCCGCGCGCCGCACGCTGCATCTCAAAGTCGCGCAGCTGCGGCTTCCATGGGCTTCGCCCGTAAGAGCCTGCGCGGCGCGTGGCCGCGACATCGCGCAGCGACGTCGCCCGCGCGCCCCCAATTGCGCGCGCTTGCAGGCGGCAGCGCATTTGGCGGATGAGGCTTGACACCCCCCTCTGCGGGGCAGTGTCTCCGCAGTGTCCAACTGCGCCATTGCGGATAATGGGTGGTCGGGTCTGGCCATCTCTTTGCTGGCCGCGCGGCGCATGTTGCCCGAGATACCGTTGGGCCGCTATGACTGTTTTGTACAGCGTCGCGGGGGCCAGCCTCTAGAACGCCCTCCGCGGCGATGTTGGCGGCGATGGGTGCGTCGGTCTGAATGCGTTGCGGGCGCGCGCGCGATCGCGTGGTCCGAGGTAGCGAATTGGTCAAGGTCCACTGACGATTGCGCCCCTTCGCTCGTAGTTGGTTCTCCGCTGGCGTCGATAATGCGTCGGCGCTCTGTGGTCGCCCGTGCGGGCCACCCTCTAAGTCGCAGCGACTGCTTGGCGCCCCTGAACTTCATGTAGGCGCCCTCGTTCTCGATCGCTGCGTTGACATCGTCGGCGGAACCGGTCATGACAATCTCTGTCCTCGCGGATGCATGTGACCAGTTGTCGTTTGGGCCGGTGTAGGAAAACCGCGATGGCCGAGTGGGGCTCGTCTCGCTCGGCCCGGCGATGCGCTGCTCGCAGTCCAGCGCTGCCCAAATTGAGCAAGGTGGTCGGGCCGTCCACTGCCTGGGTGGCCGATCTTACTGGAACTTTTTCTGCCATGAATCTGCAAGGCAATCTTAATGTCGCAGCCCGCGTTTGTCGAGTCAGATTCGGCTCGATGGGCGCGAGCAGGTAGCTGGCATGCTCTGCGCACTCGCAATGCTGCGATCGCATTCACGGCTATGTAAAGGCTTCGCGTCCGTACTGATTGCTGCACGCGGGCTTTCTCGGCCGCCTCCATGACCTTATCGTTGCGCGGATCGGCGTGGACGTTGAAGTCGTGCCCCCCTTCGCAGAATCCGAAATTGTCGAGTACTTGCTGGGGCGTCTGTCCATGGTCGACGTTCCCGATCCGCAACGGGCCCAGCCTCGGCGCGGCCCGTGTTGCGCGCAATGGTGCTATGTAGCCATGTCGGTGGTGTCGATGGTTGCCGCGTCTTTGGTAATGTCCTGTTCTAGGTGGGGGCGACGACGTAATCCATGCGTTTTTTCTTGCCCCCTGCCTGGCACGCGCGCGCTGGCCCCCTGCGCCCCGCCGCTGCGTTGACAACTGTCAGCTCGCATGTAGCGGGGTGCTTGTGGAAGCCGTTTCCTGCGTCCTCGTCCTCGACAGTTTCCCCATCGTCGCCACTGGATTCGGGCCCCGCGACTCCAGCGATCGCGATAGCGCCGGCCATGAGGAGGTCGATTAATAATTGGATTGCCACGTTGCTGAGCTCTGTCCAAACGGCATCGGACCTGCCATCTCCTGAACGGGCGCGGGCGGCGCGGGCCCCCGCCGCCGCGCGCCGCAGGCCTGTCTCTCTGCCAGTGCAAGCGGGCCCCCTTTGAAGCCCCTCGCGTTGCGAGTGGCCAACTCGATGTCAGTGCTGCCTCTTGCTGGCCTGGTCGATGCGCGGTCGGAAGCTCTCTGGCGCTGCCGCCGCTGTAGGCGCTAGTGCGCGCCGGCCGCGGCTGGTCAGCTCGGGGCGCGCCTTCCACCCGGCCTCGTGCGATCTCCACTGTCGCTGGTGACGCGCGCCAAAGGCAGCGGCCCATTCGGGCGGTCGGTTGCTGTCGTCTCGCCTTCTCTGTCGATTGGCTGCCCGCGTCGGTCAGACCGTTCCGCGGGTGTCCCGCGCGGGCGTAGACATGTTCGCGCGCGTTGGGTTCCGCTGCTGGATGGCCGTGCAGCTGCTTGGCCGGCACTGGCAAGTCATGGTTGGGGCGCGCTTTGAAGCGACCTCCTGCAAGCCCGTCGGCCGCCCTGGCACGGGCGCGACCTGCAGCGAGGGCGCCGTTGCCCGCGCCCCCCTGCGCAAATATCCACGCGCGGGCCCGCATCAGCACGATGCAGGGGCCGCGTCGTCGCTGGACTCTCCGTCCCCATCGGTGGGGCACGGTACGATCTGAGCGTGCTCGTCGGGGTCGACGGTGGCCCCCAACGCCCACCTCGCGCAAGAGTTTCGCGGCGGGGGTGCCGCGCGCGCGCTGCGGTAGCGGGGCGCCCCTGCCGGGAGCACCGATGACGATCCTGCGCGGCGGTCGGGCCTGGGGGATATCTCCTCGGCGGCGACGATGCAGTCGTTCCTCTTTGACTTAGGCGATGGGGCGTCCATCGACGCGACGTCCGGGCAGCCTCATCGCGCGAGGGTCCGTCGGTCGGTTGGGTCGCCCTGCAATTGTCGAACCAGGCGCCCATGCTGCATGCATCGGGTGTCGGAAGTGAAGGCACGTTGCATTCTTCGCTTCCGGCTGGGGGTTCGTCTCCGTCCGCGTCGGGCGTCGTAGTCGGAGTGCGACTTGCCCCTGTCGGATTGGATAGGTGGCAGTGGCATACGTTCGCCTCGCGTTGGAGGCGATGCGCTTGCCCCCCGGGCGTCGTTCTCGCACTGCTAGGTCGCTTCCGGATTGCGCAGGTTGAATCAACGCTGGCACGGTATCTCGCGTAGCAATACGCGCCGCTGCTTGCGGGGATCCATCGGCGCGGCCAAGACCTTCTCGACGGCGCCAACCGTCTCCGCCTTGTCGAGGCGCTAATGCCTTGGCGCCTAAGTTTGTCGCGCCCAAAATCGGAGCGCCTCTCGCGCGCGGCTTCCCGTTCTTTCTCTCCAAATGGCCACTTTTGCCGGCGTGCTTGGATCTCGCGATGGTGGTCTTCGGTCTGTTCTGCCGCGCCGATCTCCGTTCGTTGCAGCACCATCAGCACCAATTGCAGTTGGCCTGCTGCGCGGGCCGCGAGGGGTCGCGCTTGCACCTTGTAGCTGCGTGTGTCCATGAGCACCCTGCGGAAGTGAAGTTCGCCGTGTCGGCATTTTTCTGCATCCCTGGCTCGCGCGCTCCTTCCGATACCGGCGGCCCTCTGTTGGTGCTCCGCCTGGGCGCTCTAGATGGCCGCCTTCGCGCGCCTGTCCTGGCCCTGCAATTCGAGGTGTGATTTGCGGGGCAGGTTGTCAGAATCCCTCCAACGCTTGCGCGAGTGGACCTGCTTGCTGAAATCGTGGACACTCTGCGTTCCAATGACAGAAATGCGTCGTTCTGCGTCTCACCTTTTGTTGAAGTGCATCCCCCTTCCTATCCCAGGCTACGGCTGTCTAGCCATGAGCTGTAGCTGCCGCCGGTGGTTACTGCGGTCGTTGTCGTGCCTGGCGTGTCTGTGAAGAGCCTGTCTCAGCTCATTATATCTGTCGGCGGCGTGCTCGCGCCTGCCTGGAGCGGGGTCGCCCT
This sequence comes from Prorocentrum cordatum, assembly GCA_963575745.1. NCBI lineage: Eukaryota > Dinophyceae > Prorocentrales > Prorocentraceae > Prorocentrum > Prorocentrum cordatum. The sequence goes on along the minus strand of CAUYUJ010017246.1, from coordinate 225,488 downwards.
TCCCGCTGCGGATGTCTTCTGTCCATATTGGCTTCGAGCTCCTCCTCCGTCTTCCGAAGTGCGCCCGCCGCAATAATCTGAATGTGCTCGTGGTGGGCCGCCGTCTTCTCGGTCGTGATTGCGGCATTCGTCAGCTCGTCCTCCATCCAGTGCCCAACTGCATGTCGTTTCTTAATTTGAAATTAGTGTGCGGTAGCTTCAACTGCTCGGTTCGGGCGTGTCGCTGTAACTTCTGCACTTCCGTCGCGGATGTATGTTTCGCCTTCTCATTCTCCGTGTTGCTCTGGTGGAGGCTTTCGAACTTCAGCTTGGCTTCGCTTCCTTTTTCTCAAGGGTTTGGTTATCCTCCTCGAGGGCATTGGGTCCTCGAGGGCATTGGGTCCTCGAGGGCCTTGGGCCTTCGCTTCTTCTTTCTCAAGGGGTTGGTTCGCTTCTCTTCTGCGAGGCGTCCTCCTCGAAGGCCTTGGCTCTCCCCCGCTCGCCTCTGAAATTTGGGTCGTTGGGTGGCGTTTCTCCAACCGTGCCTTCTGGTGGCGTGGTCCTGGTGCATGGGCATGACGTTGCTCGTGATGCTGTTGAGGTGGTCGCTGTTGTCATGGTTGGACTCCCTCTACTAATGTTTGGCTGCGGTGTCCTCTTTTTGCGTGGGTGCATGGTTGCCCTGGCCCCTCCTCTCCTTGTGTTTGCCTTTTTGCGGCCGGTTGCCGTCCTCAGCGTAATCATCGTACGGCTTGGGGAAGCTGCCCTTGCCCTTGCCGTCGGAGCCCTTGGTGTTCTTGTCGGCGCCGTTCTTCTAGTAGGTGGTGGGGCGTTGGGCTGCCCATTGTGCGGTCCATTTCTCTCGCCTTCACCGTCCGAAACATGCGCCGATCGTGGGTTCAGCTGGGCGCGCTGGTGATCCCCTGTTTGGCGTGCGGTTTGATGTCGGTATCCATGGCGGTGGTGTGCTCGATGGCCTGCTCGCGGTTGATCCCCATGCTGCCGCCAGTGCGGGAGCTTCTGGTGGATGTCGCGGTGGTTGCTGCGCACTGCGATGTGCTTGAAGCAGATATCGAGCGCTGTGAAGCCGGAGTGCAGCGCGGGCGTCAGCATGTTGCCGCCGAAGTCGCCTGTGCCAGGCGGGGCTGCGTCAGCAAGATGACGTTGTTGACGTGGCCCCGAGCAGGGGGCGAGAACAACAACACTTGTTGTGAATGTTGCGGTGCATATCACGGGCATGGTGGGCCTGGTGTGAAGGCCGCGCTGGCCGCAGCCTCGGCCCCCACTGCGGGGCAAATGGGGGCGGGATCGGGCGATCGCGGCTGTGCTCATTATACTCCTCCTCCTCCTCCTCCTCCTCCTCCTCCTCCTCTTCCTCCTCCCCCTCCTCCTTCCCACTCCTCGCCCACCCGCTCATCGTTCCATATAATCCTGCTGATTCAATGATTCCTCTTTCCTCCTGCTCATTTCCCTCATACCTATCCATCCTCCTCCTGCTCCTCGCCCCTCCCCTGACAGGGGGGGGAAACCACACGTCGCGGGCAACGAGCAACGGCAATTGGCAACTCGTGCTGGCTAGAATGAGCCTGGCGAGCGTTGCAACCACTGTTTGCTGGATGGGGTGTCACGGGTGCTGGCAGCAAAACTGACAGAACCTGACAAGACATGCTAGTGCCCGTCGCCTTGTTCCAAGCAGTTCCAAATCGCCGCGTCGAGCATCCTATCTGGAACCGTATCAGGTGGCTGGTTGCAGCAAGTGCTGACTGTATTGTACTTGATACCTCTCCTCTTCCACGTCCGAGCCCCTCCTCCCCCTACCTCCCGCGGCGTGACTGTTTCAATACATGGCGCAAGAGCTATTGGCAAATCCTCTGGAGCAGTTGATTCGCCAATGGTGGCATGGTGGCCCTGGGACCCGAAAAAGCCTCCTGAGCCCGAAATTGCAGGACAGTGTCCATATTGACAAAATGCGACGTCCGACGCCAAGATCCGCACCGTCCTTTTCGTCATGCTGCTTCCACCTCAGCTTCTTGGGCTATTGAAGTGGAATTGGGACACACAAATAGATAGACACAACTAACCAGATTCCCCATAATTTCGGGGTTTCTGTCTTCCCCCCACTTTCCACATTTTCCCATACTTTCGGGGGAATCGACGATTCGTTGTCTCTGTGTTTTTGTCCCCTCCTGAGCTATGTCAAGCGCACGCCGAGACGAGCCCGCTCGAGCCCCCGCTGGGCCCGTACAGAATGAGAGAAGCGGGCGCAAACGCCCGGCCGGCCAGGCAGAGGAAGACGCAGGCGGGCAAGGAGGCGGAGACGGAGGAGGCAGGAGGCGGAGGAGCTGCGGAAGCAGGGGGACGAGGAAGGAGGAAGAGATGAAGAAGCAGAAGAAGGAGAGGATGGGAAGAACAGTGGTGAGATGATAAGAGGCGAGGGAAGGAGGAGGAGGAGGCGGAGAAGGCCAAGGGGATCCCTCCGAGCCCAGACTGGCCGAACCCCCAGCTGAACTGCGCCCGATATGCAAGCAAAAGAGAGAGAGAGAGAGAGAGGCGGAAGAGGCGGGCGGCGGCGGCCGCGGAGAGCGGCCTCAGCGTCATGGGAGCCCGGCCTCCGGTGAGGTTGGCCGCCTTCGGGCTCTGCTGGTAGCGGCTGGGGGGGTGCACCACGAAGAACTCCTGGCGCTCTGCGCGCGGGCAGCGGCGGGAGCGGGCGCTCCCGAGACTCGGCAGAGGGGCAGCTCCGCTGCACGGCCTGTCCGCTCCCCCTCCCCTCGCCACCCCTCCCTCCTCCTCCCTGCGCCTCTTCCTCCTCCTCCCTGCCTCTCCTCCCCGTCGCCGGCGCCCCCCTCTCCCTCCATCCCCTCTCCCCCTCCTCCGCCATGCCTCCCTCTCGAGTTCTCTTCCTCCTGCTCCTTCCCCCCCTCTCCCTCCTCCTCCTCCCTCCTCCTCCTCCTCCTCCTCCTCCTCCTCCTCCTCCTCCGCCTAGGGTGGAATAGTCGGCACGAGCCTCCCCACTAGGGCTGCCAATGCAGCAGAGGCATGCCCTCCTCCTCCTCCTCCTCCTTCTCCTCCTCCTCCTCATCATCATCATCATCCTCATTATCACCCGTCACATCACTACAATCATCATCATCATCAGCATCAACAACAACAACCCGTCCTCCTCATCACCATCACCAACAACAACACCAACATCCGCATCATCCCCATCACACTGATCATCCTCATCATCACCATCGTCATCACATCACACTCGTCATCACCGTCACCATCACCATCAACATCCCAACCACAGTCATCATCAACATCATCATCAGCATCATTATCACCACATAGACATGTAGTTCTGTCTATATAGACATGTATATATATATGTGTGTATACGTATATATACATATGTGTATACGTATGTATACATATGTGTATGTATATGTACAAAATGGAGGTTGGGGGGAGATCAAAGTGGAACGGAGAGGCCCCCCGCCGGGAAATGGGTTTGGGTTTCGAGACGTGTCGTGCGTGCGGGCGAGGCGAGGCTGCGTGGGCGGGAGAGTGTCCGCTGTGGCCAGGTCGGGGCATGAGCCGTTGGCCGATCCGCCCCTCGGTGGGCGGGCGGTTGGAGGCCGGTGTCCCGCTGCGGTGTCCCGTGGGTGTCCCGTCGGTGTCCCGTCATTGTCCCGTCGGTGTTCCGTCGGTGTACCCTTGGTGTCCCGTCGGTGCCCCGCCGTGGTGTCCCGTCGATGTCCCGTTGGTTCCCCGTTGGTGTTCCGTCGGTGTCCCGTTGGTTCCCCGTTGGTGTTCCGTCGGTGTCCAGTCGGTGTCCCGTCGGTGTCCCGTCGGTGTCCCGTCGGTGCTCCCTCGGTGTCCCGTTGGTGTCCCAGTGGTGTCCCGTCGGTGTTCCGTCGGTGTCCCGTCTGCGCCCCGTGGTGAGATCGGTAATGAGACGGGTAATGAGATCGATAGTGGGGCCAAACGTAAGATCGATAGTGAGATAAAAGAGCGGTAGTGAAATTGAAAGCGAGATCAATTGAGAGATCGATGGTGTGATCGATCGTGAGACACATTGGTGTCCCTATGGTGTCCCGTGGTATCCGGTGTCCCGTCGGTGTCCCGCGGGTGTCCCGTCGGTGTCCTGTGGTGCCGCCTGGTGAGACCGATTCTGAGATCGATCGTGCAAATGGTGCTCCGATGGTGTCCCGATGGTGTCCTGATAGTCTCCTGGTGGTGCTTTGACAATGAGGTCGATCTAGTAGGAGCGATACTGGATCCACATCGAGACGCAGCATCGTCACCACGCGTCGTCGCCAACTCGAGGGTGCATCACCAGCATCGCCACCATGACAGTCATCGCAGTTGCCATCAGTTTGTCCTTCTCCCCCACAACCTCCTTTTCACCCGAAGGGTGGTTGTATAGGTGTGCGTGTGTGGATATATGTACTACATATATACGCAAACCTGCATTGGCGCTTCGCACCATGCACCTTGGTCCTTGCAGTTTGGCATGCTGGCGGAAGAGCAGAAACGTAAAACCGAAACAACTAATGATAACTCCTTGCTGCCTCTTTCCGACATCGTCGCTTTCTTCCCTCATGCTTCCTCTTCCAGTTTCCCATTCTCGCCTTGGAATTACTCCCCCATCCTCATCGGCTGTTTCTGCGGAAGCTCCTCCTTGGAGAGCCTGATGGGGAACTCACGAAAGTTCTTACGAATTTCTTGGGGCCTTCTGGAGGCCTCCTAGGTTCCTTCTGGAGGCCTCTGGGGGCTTCCTCGGGCCACCATGCGTCCAACCGGCGTCTCCCTGAACGACCAGGTCACGATTGGGAATGCTTCCGGGGCGTCTCGGGGCCACCTTGGGCCGTCATGGGGCTCTGAAGAACAGAGCTTTCCGAAATCATGCAAAAACCAGCGGGAAGTCAAATGTTTGGCTGCGTTTCGAAAGCCTCTTGGGGGTTTTCTTTGGGTCGTCTTCGGGCGTATGGTGGGTGTCTGGGGCCTCTTGGGGGTGGGGCCATTCGGCAGCCCTTCTGCCCGAAGTGGGAACGCTAGCCAGGCTCAACGGGAGCTTCAAGGAGCCCCAGGAAGCCGGGAGGACCTTCTGCAAGTACGTCCAGGGGCCCCAGGGGCCAAGGATCCAGGGGGCACCATTGGGGGAGGGACTCTCTCACCCCCCCGGATGGTAAAAATATAGTGTGTATCATCATCACCATCACCATCACCATCACCATCACCAACACCATCACCATCACCATCACCATCACCATCATCATCATCATCATCACCACCATCATCATCATCAGCATCGTCATCATCGTCACCACCACCATCATCATCATCAGCATCATCATCATCATCATCACCACCATCTTCATCATCATTTCCCTCCTTTTCCTCCCCTCTTCCTCTCTTCCTCCTCCTCCCCCTTCTGTGCCCCCTCCTCCTCCTCGCCCTCCTCCTCCAGACCCTCCTCCTCCTCCTCCTCCTCCTCCTCCTCCTCACCCTCCTCCTCCTCCGCATCCTCCTCATCTTCTCCGCTCTCCTCCGTGTCCTCATCGTCGCCCCCCTCCCCTCTTCTCCTCCTCCCCCTACTTCGTGCTCCAGTCCCTGTCCCTCTCCTCATCCTCCTTGTCCCCCTCCTCCTCCTCCCTCCTCCTCCTCCTCCTCCTCCTCCTCCTCCTCCTCCTCCTCCTCCTCCTCCTCCTCCCCGACCTCCTTTCTTCGACGTGCTCCCGGGCCAGCACCGGGCCACACAGCGCCCCAGGGCCCGCGGTCCGCCCGGCGTTACAGCGCGCCCGCGCCCGTGACAGCTGCAGCGGACATGCCCCGACGCAGCGCCCGGCCCCGCCTCCACCAGCAGTTACGGTGAGGGCTGCGGAGTAAAGAGCAAGTGTTATGTCGGGCGTGTCCCCCTGCAGGGGGATTTTCGACGAAAAAAAATATCCCAAAGATACCCCAAGAAGGTCAAAAAATAATGAAAAAATAGTGCACAGGCTATTTTTGGACGATGTTTTCATTATTTTTGGGGTATTTTTTGTTTTTCGTCGAAAATCCCCCTGTAGGGGGACAGGCCCGACTTAAAGCAAGTGGGTTACCCATTGGGGGGGGGCACCAAGGTGGGGTAGGGGCAAAGGTAGGGTTGGAGGGAACATCGCTCCGGACGGCCCCTGGAAAGAGAAGACGCGTGAAACGGAAGCATCGGGCTGGGCCCGTTCCCCAGCCCCACCTTGGGATAACCCTCCCTCTACGAACCCCCGAAACTACGAACCCAGGGTCTGGACGCTGGAGGAACTCGAATCGTGGACTGGCCATGGGAGCCTCCAGAGGCTGACACCTTCCAGGCACGCTCCTTCCAAGTGTTTTAGGGGTGCGGTAGGTATGCCCCCAAGGAGGCAGGTCAGGAAGATCTGCCCCCAAGGGGGCGCGGTCGAAGACAAAGAGGAGGCGGGCGCAGAGGGTTAGGATTTACGTGCTGAACTGCACGCGAGCAGATATGAGCGAACAGTCTCGAAATGATTGTTACTGTTGAATTCACATGTCTAAGGAACAATTGTTGTCGATCCCCCACCCTCCGGTAACCATTGTATGTTTCGATGAAAGAGCTTCTCCCAGGGCTCGCACCCTGATTTTTACAAGGGGAAGCGAGGGGCCACCAAGCTGGGACCCTGGGCCTCAGTTTACAAGAACAACGGCTCCTGCCATATACTTCCTCACAATGAATTCCCAAATCGCGCTCTCGCGCGGGATTCCCTCACAATGTATACAGGAATCGCGCTCTCGCGTGGGACTTCCTCGAAATTTGTTCAGACACCGCGCCCTCGACATTCAGAAATCACGCTCTTGCTTTGGCACTTCTCACGATCTACTCGGGAGTCGCGCTATCGCTCGAACCTTCCCCGCGACTCACGCAGGACTCACGCTTCAGCAACCCGACTGCCCCGTGCCCCTTCCCTCCATCTGTCCTCTCTTCCCCTGCCCTAGGGGCTGCACGAAATACACCTTGCAGGTGATAAAGATATACCCCAAGGGGGTACGATCGAAAACGAAGAGGGCGGGTATCGAGGGCTTGTGGCTACAACAGCAGCGGCTCACGCCTGATACTTCCTCACCATGTATTCTGAATTTGCGCTCTCGCGCGGGACCTCCGCACAACTGTTGCGGGAATCGCGCTCTCGCGCGGGAAATCTTTGCAATGTAGTCAAACGCCGTGCCGTTGACACACTCACGCAGAGAGAGGAATCACGCTTTCGCTTCGGCATTTCTCATTTTGCTTGGGAATTGCCCTGTCGCTCGAGATCTCCTCGCGCTCCACGTCCGCAACCCGCCTGCTCGACCTGGCCGCCCGGGCTCGCCTTCCCGACCCGCCCGCTAGGGCCTGCCCGCCCGATCTGCCCATCTGGTTCTACCACGTGCTTTCTGCTCCTAGCCCTCCTCCTGCTACTTTCCCTGGTGCTCCATTCTTCTCCCTCCTCCTTCCATCCGTCCTCTACTCCCTTCTTCTAGGGGCTGCACTGACTGCACGTGGCAGGCAAGGCAGGTATACCCCCCAGGGGGTACGATCGGAGACGAAGAGGGCGGGTACCGAGTGCTTGGGATAGACGTGCTGGATGGCATGCCAACAGACAGGAGCGGGCAGTCTTGAGAGAATGCCTCTTGGCACGGCTGCTTGGAGGGCGCCCAGCGCACCCCCGAACCCCTCGAGCGTGAGCCTCGCGTTCGAGGGACGTGGTGCCAGCGCCGAGGCGAGAGCACACCGGCGCGCCCGCGAAAAGGTCCAGCAGTGATGCCCACTGCCTACTGTGGAGGCTCGGCAGCAGAGCACTGCGCGGGGACAGGAGGGCCAGCAGCAGCCGGGGAGGGAAAAAGAGACGGGGCGAACCGGGGCCGTGGATCGGAGGAGAGCGAGCGGGACGGTGGTGATGCGGGGGAGGAGGGAGGAACGAAGCGGCAGAGCGGATGATGCCGAGGAGGGGCTGCGGCAACGAGCTCCTGTCCGCACAGGATCTGCCCGCGGCTCTGGCGCGTCATGGACTCGGTCATCGTCACCTCGCTGCCCGCCCGGCAAGCCATCCTCCGCCCGCGCCCGCTGCCCCTCGGGCGGTCCGAGGGAGGGGGGGGAGGATGAGGGGAGGGAAGGAGAAGGGCAAGGCGCGCAGGAGGAGGGGGAGGACGAGGAGGGGGAGAACGAGGAGGGGGAGGCCAGGACGCTGAGGGGGAGGACGAGGGGGGGGAGGAGGCGACCCAACGTAGAGGTACTCTTCTTGGCTAACTGAGACAACGCAAGTGCAACGCAACTGCACGCAATTCAATAGACTGCGCCGTAAGAGACAAGTCAGGTGCTTGCATATAACATGGTAAGGCGGCGCGTTGGCAGCTGTCGAGGGTAAGGACCTCCAACTGAGGTTACACGTGCTAGCTGCACTATGCCAATCTACTCTATGATTCCTACTTCCTGCTCTCAAATGGACATTCTCTACCATATAACCATATGTTATCTTGTCTCTCTCCTCTGAAATCGGAATATACCCCTTGCCGCCAACTAGACTACCCTCTACACTATAGTATCTGCTCTCGCCACTCCAACCTCTTCACTTTGTGTTATCTGATCTGTGCTTCTGCTTTCTTCACGATGCACTCTGCGCTCCTGTCCATGGTTTTGATACTCTAACCTCAACTAAATCCAGCTATGCTCCCTACGATGTACTCTATCTGCTCTCTCAGTCTCCGCCTCAGCCTCAGTCTCAGTCTCAGTCTCAGTCTCTCTGTCTCTCTGTCTGTCTCTCTCTGTCTCTCTCTGTCTCTCTCCCTCTCTCTCTCTCTCTTTCGCTCTCTCTCTCTCTCTCGCTCTCTCTATCTCTCTCTCTGAAGCAGTGCTTGCACTCAAGGGTTCATACTTGTGCTGCTGATGCACCTGGACGGGTTGGCCGGGGATGCTCCACGCTGCCGCCCCGTGCCGCCCCGTGGGCACCCGTGGGCGCCCCCGTGCGCTGCGCGGGCTGGCCGGGGCTGCGCCGCGTGGCCCATCGTGCCGCCTCGGTGTGCGCTCGTGGGCGCCCCGTGCGCTGGGTGGATCAGCCGAGGCGCCACGTTCCGGCCCATGCCGCCCCGTGGGCGCCACGCGCGCTGAGCTTACGCCACCTAGCGGTCAGCCCATGGCTTACACGACTTAGCTTGCACCGCATCGCGTCCTCTAGCTCAGAACGCATCTAGTACGCGTCATTGAGCGCACCACCTAAGTACACTACTTCGCTTGCACCAAATCGCCTTCACCTCCGTAGCTGGCACCACACAACTTACACGATATATACATCTATACATATATATAATAAAAAACAGATGTATGTACATACCGATACAGATGTATATACAACTATTCAACAACATGGCGTACACCGCATGGCTTCCACCTTCTCAGTGCAGTCCACCACCGTGACTGCACGATGTGGGCATGTTAGAATGCTAGGTAGTGCTCTGTAGGGTGTGCATTCTTATGAGGGGTCCCCCTCGACTGCCATAGTTCCGTATGACCCCTCCCCCTGCTTGCGACCGCGATCCCGTGTAAACGCAATGATGGAACCGCGCTCCCGAGGCTGCGACCCCTCTTAAAACACCAGTGTGTCCGCGTCCAGAGCTTCCAAGATGGCCCGGGCAAGCAACCAAAGTGACCAAGATGGCCCTAGATGCCTCGAAGACGGGTCAAGATGGCTGCAAGGCGGCCGCATCTGGCCTCAAGGCGGTCCACGCTACCCCCAAGAGGGCCTCCATCCAGCATGACCCGGAAACGCCTAAATCATTGATTTCCATGTTTGGCAAGTCCGCCAGCCGACCCTGTCGGCGTGTGGAAGACGCTGTTCTGTTTGAGTCGTCGTCGACGTCGTCGTCGTCGTCGCCGTTGCGTTTGACCGCCCTTCCCCTGGGCTCGTCGCGCTCCCCCCCTTTCACTGGGCCCTCCTCCTCAAGCGAGCCAGCCGAAGCGAAAGCAAGCAGAGCGAAATTCAGCAACGTCGTAGCTGAGTCGACAGAAAGCCCCTTCCCTTCGATCCCTTCCCCCCGGGGGGGGGGGGCCCAGGGGAGGATCCTGGGGGGGGGGGCCCGGGGCGGGGGGTCCTGGGTCAGAGTACCACCCTCCCTCGGGGGATCCTGGCCCCCCCCCCAAAAAAAACACAAGACAGCCTAAGAGGCCCCCAAAAGACAGTCCAAGAGACCCCCGAATCGCCAAACAACCAGTCCAAGACGCCAAAGATGACTTCCTGACAGCCCAAGCGGCTTCCAATACGCTCGAAGAGGCCTCCACAAGCACACCAAGAGGGCCCCAACAGGCAAAAATCCATGATTATCTGTTGGGCGTTTGCCAAGAATTCTGGCGTTCTCGCCTTTTCGGCTTCCCGGCGCCCCGAGACGTCCCAAGATGCAGCCAAGATCGGCACAGGAGGCCCCCAAGAGGTTTCCAGGACGGCCCCAAACCGACCCCAGAGGGCTCCAGGACAGCCCCGGGGGCCTCCCAGACTGCCCAAG
>CAUYUJ010017246.1:205000-212500 GCA_963575745.1 Prorocentrum cordatum | reverse complement strand
AACCCGTGCGGCGGCCGCGAGGCCCCCCCCTCCTCCTCCTCCTCCTCCTCCTCCTCCTCCTCCTCCTCCTCCTCCTCCTCCTCCTCCTCCTCCTCCTCCTCCTCCTCCTCCTCCTCCTCCTCCTCCTCCTCCTCCTCCTCCTCCTCCTCCTCCTCCTCCTCCTCCTCCTCCTCGCCGCACAGCTCGGAAGCCCTTGGCGAGTCCTGGCTCGCCGCGCGGCGTGGTCCCCGCACCCGTTTGGGGGGCCCCCTCTCGCGGGCGCGCCCCCACCGCTGCAGCAACGGGGGGGGGGGCGGGGGGCCGCCGAGGCTTCGCCTCCGTGGCTGGGCTGGCGCCCGTGGCCACCTCGGGGGGCGCCCCGCGGTCGCATGCGGGCGGGTCGGGCAGGTCCTGCTGCCGGCGGGTTTGGGGCGAACGCCGAGGCATAGTCTGAAGTATTCGTTGTTGTTTTCGTTTTGTGTTCTTCAATAAAAAACTCAAAACTATTCCAAGAAGAGCAGTCCAACAAAAAAACGTTCCCCGACGATTCAAACACAGTCACAGGAAAAGTCTAACACAGTCAGGCAAAAACTCCAAAGTACTCAAAAGTACTCAACAGAAAAACGTTCCCCGACTATTGTTGAACTATTCTTGAAGCTTCCTCCTGTAGAGGGACAGGCCCGACTCAACGGTCGTGGACGCCCCATGTTCTCGTGGGGTAGCATGGCTTGCGCAACACGGCCCACACCGCACAGCCCGCACCGCACAGCTTGCACCATGCATCGCTACCACATAGATCACACCGCACAGACTACCCAACATAGCTCACGCGACATAGCTTGAGCACAACAGCTTACGCCACATGCATATATGTGAGAGAGCGTGATCCACCGCCGCTTTACTGTGGAAAATTGCCGCCCATCCTCCGGAACCCAGGGGTCCCCCCCCCCCTCCGAAAATCCCCCCCCCCTGCTGGACCCCCCCCCCCTTCCCCGGCAAAACCCCCCCCCCTCCCCCCCCCCCCCCTCGAACTCGAAAACCGGGGGGGGTCACTACCGGTTCGAACCCCCCCCCCTCGAAAACCGAAGAGGGGGGTCACTACGGGTTCGATCCACTGAGCTGTCCCACTGTTCCAACCACTGTCCCCACTGTCCCCACTATCCCCACTGCACCTCTGTCCCATTGTCCCACCGCCGTCCTCGCCACCGCCTTCACCACTGTCCCCACCACCACTGTACCCTCCACTGTCCTACTGTTTCCACCACATTCCCACTGTCCCCACACCACTGTCCCCACCACCACCGTCCCCACCACTGTCCCACTGTCCCCACTGTTCCCACCATTGTCCTCACCATTGTCCCCACCACTACCGTCCCCCCCACTGTCCCACTGTCCCCACCACTGTCCCGCTGTCCCCTCACCACTGTCCCCACCACCACCGTCCCCACCACTGTCCGCAACCCCCCTCGGTTTTCGGGGGGGGGGGTTCGAACCGGTAGTGACCCCCCCCCGGTTTTCGAGTTCGAGGGGGGGGGGGGCTTCGAACCGGTAGTGACACCCCCCCCTTTTCATGATGAACTGGGAGCGGGGGGGGGAGGGGTTCGAACCGGTAGTGACCCCCCCCCGGTTTTCCGGAGGGGGGGGGGGTTCGAACCCGTAATGACCCCCCCGCCGGTTTTCCGCCAGCAGCGGTAGAACACGCTCTTTCATGTATGTGTATGTCGGTATATGTACATATCACAGCACGTAACTTATACAAACAGCACGCACCACCTATATTACTCTGTATAGCTTTCATCTCCAGTGCGCTGGCTTGCAGTTTGGCGTCCACGCTGGCAGACATAGTGCATGTAGAGCTCCCTCTCTCCCTCTCCACTTTCGCCTTACTCTCGTTACTTTCCTCTTTGAGCCCAGGAGCCCACCCACCAGAAGGAATTGGCGGGCAACTTCCTTCCATGTCCGAATATGGAACCTGGGAATCTGGCCGCCCTATCGCAATTAGCATCCAACTTTCGCTGGATCCTTACCACCTCTGCGAGGACGCCTCCAGTGCAAACACTGATGGGGGGAACATTAGCGTGGCAATGCGTACCATAGCACCGTGTAGCATATCATGGCATGGCGTTGACTAGCGTCGAACATAATAACACAGCACAACTTAACAGACCGTAGCATTGACATGCGTAGCAAAAGTGTTCACCGGATAGAAGTGCAAAACTTTGCATGGCATATCATAGCATTGTATGTCCGTGCGTGCTATGGTGCGAAGGGAGGAACACATCAAAGACAGAAGCAAAGCGGCGCACAACAAGCACGGGCAAGGCATAACAAATCAGGCCGGAAGGAAATTCCGGAAAACCTTGGACACCTCTGGGAACACATGGGAACCAGAGGAGAACCACATAGAAGAAACCCGAATGGACCCCCCTGGCAAGCCCCGGTGATCCCGCTGGAGCCCAAGGAACTCCTCGTCCCCACTCTCCTCGTCTTCTGCCTCCTCCTCCTCCTCCTCCTCCTCTTCCTCCTCCTCCTCCTCCTCCTCATCATCATCATATGCCTCCGCTTCTCCTCCTCCTCCTCCTCCTCCTCCTCCTCCTCCTCCTCCTCCTCCTCCTCCCTCAGGCTCCTCCACAACCTTACTGGTCCTCCACACTCTTCCTCTCTTACCCTCATCCATTATCCTCTACATCTTCCTCCTCCTCCTCCTCCTTTCCCTCCTCCTCCTCCTCTTCCTCCTCGTTCTCCTCCTTCTCCTCCTCCTTCTCCTCCTCCGCCTCCTCCTCCTCCTCTCCCTCCTCACTATCGTCCTCCTCCACTACCTGCACTGGACAACACAACAAAACGGATCGTGGCATACGGTGCAGAGACATACTGGCAGCTAGCACCTCGGGCCTCGCCAAGGGTGGCTTGGACACTACGTCTGCCCCTGCCCAGCGAGGGGCTACCTCCCAATAGTTCTTGCCGATGTTGCTCGACCGAACCGCGATGGGCAGCTGGGACATCAGACGCTTGCGATCAGCGATCACGTGCCTGCGGTTCCCGGCCCTCGCCTCATCCACATGCACCTGCTGCTCCTCATTAGCTTCCTCTTCGTCGATATCCTCCTCCCTGCCAGCGTCACCGTCATGATATCCATCCTCATCCCCACCCTCCTCAAACTGTCATTACGTCGGCGACTACACTGACTATGTACAACTGCCATCACGAGGACCATCACGACGATCGCGATGACCAACAAAAACGACGCCTGCTACGACATCAACTGCTATTACATATACTGCTACCACTACTGCTACGGCTGGTGCTCCGACGACACGTACTAATACACTTACCAATAATATGATTACGCCCCTGCTCCCCTCCGCGCCTTGGCCCCCGTCTGCTTATTCCGGCCGACCGACCGACTGTGCCCCCCCCTCCGCCCCGTGGCCCCCGTCTGCTTTTTCCGACCGAGAGACCGACCGTGCCCCCATTTCCCCCGCCCGTGGCCCCCGTCTGCCTATTCCGACCGACCGACCGACCGTGACCCCCCCCCCCCTCACGTCCATGGCCCCCGTCTGCATATTCCGACCGACCGGCCGACCGCCCCCCCCCGCCCCGTGGCCCCCGTCCCGTGCCCCCCCTCCGCCCAGTGGCCCTCCCCCCCCACTCCAGCCCGTGGCCCTCGTCTGTATATTCCGACCGCCGACCGACCGTGCCCCTCCCCCTGCCCGACCGTGCCCGACCGCCCCTCTGCTCCCCCCCGCGCCCCTCCCGCGTGCCCCCCGTCTGCTTATTCCGACGGACGGACCGACCGACCGGGCCCCCCCCCCTCCCCCCCGTGGCCGCCGTCTGCAATTCCGACCGATCGACCGACCGTGCCCCCCCCCCCCCCACCCACCCTGCCCCACCATGCCCTCCCGTCCCCCTGCTCACCGGCTCACCCCGCGCCCCTTCCGCCCCGCGGCCCCCCGTCTGCTTACTCCGACCGACCGACCGTGTCCCCCCCCCCTTTCCGCCACGTGGCACTCATCTGCTTATTCCGACCGACCGACCGACCGTGCCCCCCCTTCCGCCCCGTGGCTTGCGTCTGCTTATTCCGACCGACGACGACCGTGCCCCCCTCCCGACCGTGCCCTCCAGCCCCCTCTGCTCCCCCCCGCGCCCCTCCGCCCCGTGGCCCCCGTCTACTTCATCCGACCGACCGACCGACTGTGTCCTTCCCCTCTGCCCCGTGCCCCCCCCGTCTGCTGATTCCAACCGACCGACCGACCGGGCCCCCCCTTGCCCGACCGTGCCCTCCCGCCACCCTCCTCCCCCCCCACGCCCCTCCGCCCCGTGGCCCCCCGCCTGCTTACTCCGACCGACCGACCGACCGACCGACCGGCCCCCCCCTCCGCACGTGGCACTCGTTCCGTTTTATTCCGACCGACCGGCCGACCGTGCCACCCCCCTTCCGCCCCTTTGCCCTTTGTCTGCGTATTCCGACCGACGACCGACCGACGTGCCCCCCCCTGCCCGACCGTGCCCTCCCGCCCCCTCTGCTCCCCCCGCGCCCCTCCGCCCCGTGGCCCCCGTGTGCTAATTCCGACCGACCGACCGACCGACTGTGCCCCCCCCCTCCGCCTTGTGGCCTCCCCGTCTGCCTATTCCGACCGACCGACCGACCGACCGACCGACCGTGCCTCCCCACTCCGCCCCGTGGCCCCCGCCGACCGACCGTGCCCTCCCCTCCCCTCTCACATGCCACCCCCCTGTCCCGCCCCTTCTGCCTCGTCCCCCCCCCCGCCTGCTTATTCCGACCGGCCGACCGTGCCCCCCCCCGTTCTGGCCGTGCCCCTGGCCCCCCCCGAGCCCCCACGATGGGCCAAAAGGCGCCAGGACAGCTCAAGATGGCCCCAACACAGCCCCAAAGAGCCCCAGACGGGCCCACAGAATATCCCAATAACCTTCAGAGATGCTCAATAACACTATGGCACCGAAGAGTCGTAGAAACGCCACTAGCTCACAGCGGTACAACAAGTTCTTCACGCCACAGCTCAGCGTTTCGCAGCACCTCGCGCGCGTCCCCGAAACTACCACAGGTTGGCGCCACCTTCATCTCCCAGTGTCCCACATCCGTGATTGTAAAATCATTGGCACGCGTGCTTCGTTATTCTTACCACTGCACCTAATATTACGACTATTCATTTTACTATGACTACTACGGTCGCTTTCTCTATTCCCTTGAGTGATACCAGTCCTATCACCATTAGTTACCGTGCCGCCACCACTATTCATAGTACCATTGCTAATACGAACGCAAATAATAAGAAGACCAATGCTCGTGCGACTAAAACTAAGACTACAATTACTTGTAATACCTATACGACCACCCTTCGGGTGATAAGGAGGTTCGGGGGGGGGGGGGGGAGGAACCAACGTCTCACTCGATCGGTCTCACTATCGATCTCACTATCGATCTCAGTATCGGTCTCGCTCGATTGATATCCCTCGATCGATCTCACAATCGATCTCACTCGAAATATCTCACAATTGATATGACTATCGATCTCACAAACGATCTCACAATCGATGTCACAATCGATACCACATTCGGTCCCACTCTCGATCTCACTATCGATATCACAACCGCTCTCACAATCAACGTCATCACCATCATCATCATCATCATCAACAACAACATCAACATCAACATCAGCATCACCAACATCATCATAATCGAGACACCGTCCTCATCATCAACACCAACAACATCATCATCACGGGCATCAACATCATCGGGACACCCCCATCATCATCATCAGCACCATCATCACAATCATCATCATCATCAGCATCATCATCATCAGCAGCATCGGGACACAGTCATCGTCATCATCATCATCAGCAGCAGCATCATCGGGACACCATCAGGATCACCATCGTTATCATCATCATCATCATCATCATCATCATCATCATCGGGACACCATCATCATCATCTCATCCTCATCATCGACATCATCATCATCAGCATCACCAACATCATCATTCGCATCATCATCGTCATCATCGGGGCACCATGATCATCATTACCAACATCAGCATCAACAACATCATCATCATCATCATCACCATCGGGACGCCATCATCATCAACATCATCATCATCACCATCAGAATAATCATCATCATCGGGACGCCATAATCATCATCAACCTCATCATCATCAACATCATCATCGAGACACAATCAGAATCAGCATCATCAACATCACATCCATCATACTCATAATCATCGGGACACCATCATCGTCATCACGATCATCAACATAATCATCATGATCATCATCATCCTCATCATCGGGACACCATCAGCATCATCATCATCGTCATCATCATCATCATCATCGACATCATCATCATCATCATCATCATCAGCATCATCGGGGCACCATCATCATATCATCATCATCGTCCTCATCATCATCAGCATCATCGTCATCAGCATCACCATCATCATCATCGTCATCATCATCATCAGCAACATCATCATCAACATCACCATCATCATCACCATCATCATCATCATCATCATCATCATCATCATCATCATCATCATCATCATCATCATCATCATCATCGCGGGACACCGCGGGAAACCGGCGGGACACCGCGGGGCACCGCGGGACACCGCGGGACACCGCGGGACACCGGCGGGACACCGCGGGCCACCGGCCGCCCGGAAGGGAATCATTTGGTCCGGCCGCGCCTCAGCCACACGGGACACCAGCGGGACACCGGCGGGACACCGCGGGCCACCGGCCGCCCGGAAGGGAGTCATTTGGTCCGGCCGCGCCTCAGCCACAGGAGACTTTTTCTCGCCCGCCCACGCAGCTTCGCCTCGCCCGCCCGCACGGCACGCACGAACACGAAACCGAAATTGATTTCCCGGTAGGGGGGCTCTCCGTTCCACTTCGATCTCACCCCCTCACCTCCGATTATCCCAATACGATTACTCCTACCGATATTACGATGTGTTATTCATCTTGTGGGTGCTACTATGACGGTGACAACTACTTATACTAATACGAGTACGCTAACTCACACACTTGCAGAATTAATTACGATGGCGATTCCGATGTCTACTACTTCTTGCGCCTGCGCTTCCGATTGGTATTACTCCTAGCTGTACTGTTACCACTACGAAACAAGAACTGCTACTGAACCTATCACTACTACGAGCACTACCACTACTACGACTACTAATAGTACTGTTACTACTACTACCACTACTACTACAACTACTACTACTACTACTACTACTACTACTACTACTACTACTACTACTACTTCTACTACTGCTACGACTACTACTACTACTACAACTACTACTATTACTACGACTACGACTACGACTACTACTACTACTACTACTACTACTACTACTACTACTACTACTACTACTACTACTGATACTACTACGACTACTACTACTACTACTACTACTACTACTACTACTACTACTACTACTACTTCTACTACAACGACTACTACGACGA
>CAUYUJ010017246.1:155000-200000 GCA_963575745.1 Prorocentrum cordatum | reverse complement strand
TTTGGGCCCTGGTTTGGCCTGGTTTAGCCTGGTTTGGCTGGGTTCGGCGCCGCAAAACGCCTGAGCCATCCTCCGAAATTGCCTGGTTTTGCCTCCTGGTTTGGCCTGGTTTGGGCCCGGTTTCGCTTGAGACGTCCTCGCAATTTGCATGGTTTGGGTTGGTTTGGGTCCGGTTTTGCTTGAGACTTCCTCAGAATTTACTTGGTTTGGCTTGGTTTGGGTCCGGTTTTGCCTGAAACGTCCTCGCAATTTGCCTGGTTTGGCCTGGTTTGGGCACCATTTTGCGTGAGACGTCCTCACAATTTGCCTGGTTTGGCCTGGTTTGGGTTTTGTTTTTGCGTGAGACGTCCTCACAACTTGCCTGATTCGGGGTGTAGCCTGAGACGTCCTCACAATTTGCCTGGTTTGGCATGGATTGGGCCCGGTCTCGCTTGAGACGTCCTCACAATTTGCCTGGTTTGGACTGGTTTGGGCCCCCTTTAGCCTGAGACGTCCTCGCAATTTGCCTGGTGTGGGCCCGGTTGCGCTTGAGACGTCCTCTCAATTTGCCTGGTTGGCATGGTTTGGGGCTGGTTCCGCATGAGACGTCCTCACAAATTGCCTGGTTTGGCTTGGGTTGGGTCTTTCTTCTCGTGAGACGCCCCTGGTTTCCGCGAAGCTCTTGCAACGCCCCTGGTTCGACTTGGCACGCTGCGCGCATAGCAGCATTCCGCACTGCTGTGCTACAGTATAACCGGGGCAGTGGGTGTGGACATCCGAAGCGCAGTGTGTTCGGCCAGCCACTGCACCACATAGTGCAACCATCGCTCATACAAATCCTCCTGGTATGCGGCATTGGGCCATGTGGCGGCGTAAGGAGAAAACCTTTCCGAGCCTGTAGTGCTGTACTCGGCAGCGAGCGAGGGGGGGAAGTGAGAAGGTGCGGGCCTTCTCAGAAGGCTCGACGGTCCCAGAGCCTTCTGAGAAGCTTCCCGAGCCCTCCCCGAAGACAGGCAAAAACTTCTCCGAAGGCGCGAGGGCCTCTGGGAAGTCCCGCCGCCTTCTGAGAAGGCCTTCTCCTTCTCACTTCCCCCCACTCGCTCGCCGCCCGTTCTTCGAGGCAAGGGAGGCGGAGTCGGCTTCACGTGGCTCCGAAGCCTGTGCCAGCTGACGGACCTCCGGCAGCGCCGACGCCCGTCGCCTGCGCCCCTTAGTACGTGTGTTCCTCTCCTGCCTGCCCGCTCCCTCGCGCTTCTCCCCCGCCCCGATCCTCGAGCCCCGATCGCCGATCGATCCTCGAGCCTCGATCGATCGATCGCCGGTCGCCGATCGCTCGGACGCTCGATCCTCGATCGACCGATCGACCCTCGCTCCTCGATCCCCGCGCCCCGATCCAGAGGAGCCCCGAGCCTCGCGCCGACGATCGCTCCATCGCTCGATCCTCGATCGAACCGATCGAGGCTCTCAGTCCCTGGATATCCTCGATATCCTCGGATCGACGATCGGCCGATGCTGGCTGGAGCCTCGAGGGCCTCGAGCCCCCGAAGGCCGCCGGCGCCGCGGCAGCAGGGTTCCCAGACCTCCAACGTATTGACAAAATCAAGACGAAGGTTTTTCTCGATTTTCGGCCTCTAGGGGCCCTCGCCGGGCCCCGGGACCTTCAAAAAACGACTCAAGATGAGAAACCGGTCCTGGGGAATGGGTCGAGACTTCGGGGGACCGCGTATTGAAAAAACCACGACGTCGGATCTCTGGGTTCGGGGCGTGCCGGGGGGGCCGCCGGCCTGCTGCTGACGATGGAGACGCGGGAGGGGCACGCCCCGGAGGCCTGCTTCTGCCACCTGGGGGCGGCGGGCGCGGCACGGGCGCGGGAGGAGGAGGAGGAGGGGGGATGGAGGAGGAGGAGGAGGAGGAGGAGGAGGAGGAGGAGGAGGAGGAGGAGGAGGAGGGAGGAGGAGGAGGAGGAGGAGGAGGAGGAGGAGGAGGAAGAGGAGGGAGGTTTTTTTGTTGGGGACGGGCCTGAAGCCGAAAATCCAAGATCAGACCAGATCGGACGCGTCCGAATCGGTCTCCTCCTCGAGAGGGGCCCTTGGGCGCGCGGAGGCCACGCCGCGGTCCCTGACCCAAGCGAAGTCGGCTTCCACGAGCCCAAAGGAATCCAAAACCTGCTCCCTGCAGGCGTACCCGCCCTGGGAGTCGAGTGTACCTGAAAGGCTACCCCGCGGGGCCGCAGGACCACCCGACAACACCGAAGTCGCCAGGGCCCGCCGCTCAGCGAGGGTGAGGCCCACATGGGGCCCAAGGAGCAGCCCCTTCAGGACATGCTTATACGAGGGAAACTTCGACTGACGAGTTCTCCTCAACTGATCACTGAGCCCTCCCGTGGCACCCGTCTTGGGTCTACATGGGCCGAGCAATCCTTTCGAGGGGTTCCCCCCCGAGCAAAAACTACCGCACTTGACACAGAACTGAAGCCCCCCCTTTGGTGTTCCCTACAGCATCCAAAACTCCAGCCCCAAGCAGGGCGCGGCCGTTGACAAGGAACACCAGGAGGGCAAACGAGTCCCAATCCCCCAAGTCCCCCCCCGCCACCGAGGGCCGCCCGTCCTCAGCCATTGTCTGGCTGGAGAGGTCGGCTTCAGCAGCAGCGGCGGCAGGCGCTGGGGGCGGAGAGGCCACGGCTGAGGCCTCCAGGCCAGTGGTGCCCCCCCCTGGCAAAGACGAGAGGGCCACCTCTAGACAAGCCGCCCATCTCCCAGCTTCCATGGCCAGGCTCCGAAGGCCTCGCCACAAATGCATATATTCCTCCGTCCGCCCATGCAGATCGACGCCAGCCTTGGCGAAGGTGTCAGCATGCTGATTCGCACGCTGCTCCCACACCGTGGTGACTCCAGACTGGACATCGGAGGCCGTCGCATGTGCCTTGGTCTTAAAAGCTTCAAAGTCCCCTTGGCCAAACGCGGACCAAAACGGGCCCCAGAGATGACCCCTCGGCGCCCCAGGACCAACAGAACTCCCAGGACCGTTGGCCAAGGAATCCAAAGTTGACTGACAGCCTATATACAACTGAAACGGGGGAAGACCAAACTGCGTCAGCATATGTACAGCGTAGTCCTCCCCATCCTTACTGGTCTGCTGAGGAGCGGCACTCGCAGGCACAAGTCCATATACAATTGAAATCAGATTTCCAAGCCGATCAACGCTGCATATCGCCCACCCAGCTCTAGACATGCCCTCCAGGTTGGCCCACTTGGTGGACCCGTCGAGGAACCGGAGACCTGAAAGCCCACCCGACGAGGGACGATTGTGCCACTGGATGGTCTCTTGAACCTCTGGGAGCTCGAAAAGGGCCTGAGGATCGGGAAAATCCCTCGAGCAAACCTCTCACTGAGGATTGGCAGCTCTTTTACGCGTGCAGCACATTGTTTCAGTCTGTGTCCTACATGATATCTGTGGAGGGGCTCGTGAGCAGGACACTCGTACTGACGCTGCCACAATGTACCAGGTGCTCCTCGACAGAGCTGGCAAAGGTGATCAGGATGCAGCCCATGATTGCACAGCCTCGCCTGCGGCCAGTGTACACCTGCCACCAGACCTCGGAGACACCTCTGATGATGCTTCGTCCAGGAGGCCGCCTTGCTTTTCGTCAGCTTACGAATGCCACTCCAGAAGATTGGAAACAACGGGGGCCCATTCGGGCCGTTCTGGGTGCTGAGGGCATGACGGTCAGATTCCCGAGAAGCCCCTTGCCTAACTAAACCTCGTACTTGCATCGGGGACAACTGCAACCGGTTGTACTCGACTCCGCGGTCTGACACGATGTGGGTGCTGTCCTTAAAGTCCCAGCCTATGCCCCTGAGGCTGAGCAGGGCGACATCCGAAGGCGATGCACAGCTGCGCCAAGGATGATCCATCTTAGACAACTTAGCCCTGCTGCACTGCATCGCATTGGCCAGAACTTGTGCATTCGGGACCGACTCCCAAACCGCCGTAGCCCACATAAACATCACATGCCCCACGTACACCGTCAAAGGGTCTATCTTGGGCCCCAGGTCGCATGTTCACATCCTGAGCCCCACCGAGGCCCCGCGCGGAAGGCGCCCCAAAAATGATACAGCTGAAATCCTGAGCACTGCCATTCGAGTAGGTGCAATGCCCGATACACTAGAGCCCCATAAAGCCACTGCAGTGGGCCCCATACGATGCACCATGGATATATCCGCCCCGCGCTCTGTAAAATCTGCAGCCGACGAGCTCTGGACGACGCCTTCGAAAGCCGAGTGTTCTGTATGCTGATCCTCCGAACTCCTCCAAGAGTAGCGTTGGTCCCAAGGGTCCTGGTCGAATCGGTTCTGCACGCCGCAGGCAATGTCCAGAGCCCGCGTAGGTGCTGATCCACCTCCCTGGTGCAAAGGTAAGCGCAGTTCTTAAACTCGACTGGGAGCTGCAACTCCGTAAATGACTTGAACAACGAAAGAACTCCTCCTGCCAGTTGAGTGGCGACTTGGAGCTTAGGCCCACATGTCTGCAATGTGATATCGTCCACGACGTTACGCATGTACAGCAGGTGCATGTGCGCACGTGCCTCCAGCAACGGGCCTAAAGCAACATCTTGGCGACAGTGGTCGCTCCTGAGCAACCTGCAACAACTGCGCCGTTAGCGCGAATAGCCTCCGAGGCTGCCCCACCGTAAAGGAGCGCGCGGAAGCCAGCGTAGATACAGCAGTACCCTCGCAGTACTCTGACAGGAAAGTGGAATCTCTTGGCGGCAATTAACAAGTGATCGCGAACCACTTTCTCGTAAAACTTGGCTAAGTCCAGGAGGGCCGAAGCTGAGCAGAACCCCGAGGCCTTACAAGTGGGCTCCCAAGAGGTCGTGGACCCACCCAGCTCGCTCACACGTTGTATCGGGTCCTGATCCCCAGAAGAACTGGAACGCGTGCGATCTCTCCCAAGACTTACACTATGGCTGCCTCAAGCGGCCCCAGAGCGTCATGGAGAAACATAGCAGCCCAACAGGCCGCACCCCACCCGTCGGCTTGTCCAAGAAAACAACATTGGTCAGGAACATGAATGCCGAGGCTGGCTCAATCTCAAAAACAATTAAGATCTCCAGGAGGCGCATCTGGTGACCCTCGGGCAGCTGCAATACCCACCCAGGGTGAAAACCATCCCAGCCGAGCCCAGCACCTCGGCTGTACTTGCGGCACACTCGACGCAAGCCTGAGAGCCGAAGGGGGGCGAGGTCAGGTTCGTCTGGTGGTATTTCCCAGGTGGAGAGGTGAGGCCCACGACCGTCCACTTGCCACATAGGGACCCACTGATCCAATAACTGACGCAGCGCGACCTGTCCAGCCACTGGAAGATCGCCGCCGTCGCCGCCACGCCCAGAGAGACAAGACACCTGCTTCTTCGAAAAGGCATGGGCAGCCTTGCCCCCTCCAACGACAGCCTTCTTGGCCTATGTTTTCAACTTGGCCATGTGTTCCGCTGCGTCCAGCTTTTGGCGACGAGCAATCTCAGTGCCCAGCGCCTCCAAGGCCCCGTCCCCAAAGGTTCCCGAACTGGTCGCCAACGCGACCATCCCCTGGAGCGAAGTCTGGCTCACGATGTCGCTCTGGAAATCCAAATCCTGGGTGATAGCCTTGAGATTGGCGTTCCAGGCGCCTAAGAGCTGCTTTCCCTTGGCCCCTGGGACCCCACAGGCTACCGTACTCGCGTTCCTGATCAGGGCCCCAAAAGCACTCCAGGAAGTGGTCTGTGCTGAAAACCTTCTCCGCGCGCTTCGTTCCAGCAGTGCCGATATAAGGGGCCCTCTTAGTCTTGGGCCCTGCAGCGCGGCCAATGCAGGCCCTGCCGCCCGCAATCACATGAATGTCCAAAAGACGGCGTTCAGCCTCGGAGAACCATTCCTTTGCTAGCCACTCGAATCCGTGCTCAACGGGATCAGACCACTCGACTGCGCGCTCGTCTGGGAGGGGGCCCATTACCGTCATGTCGAACGGCTTGAAACGCACCTGCTGGTCCACAGTCGTGGACTCGCTGAGGTCTCTCATCCGCAAGACAACAGGGCTGTGGGGAAACAGTGGTGCCTCACTGACTACCTGCACCTCGCCAACACGGCTAGCAATCGCTTTGCTCACAACAAAGTAATCCAATATTCGCCCTCCCTTGTCGTGAACAACATGCTCTCGTCCTCCTCCCTCCTGCTGGCTGCGCTGCGAAGGCAAGCGCGTGGGCGAGTCGGGGGCAGCCGTGACCCCGTTCACGTGCTCGACCCAACCCGACAGCGCCAGGGCACCAGGTGTGGCATCCCAGTCGCCTTGCACTACCCAGGCACGCGTGCTGCACAGCAGGATCGCACCTAAAATCTCGAGGATCTCTAAATTCTCCCCCGCGGCACCTATGTCGTTGGTGAGATAGACACTATAGAACTCCAAGCCCATGGGGAACCCAATGTTGATAAACCTGTCTGCAATGCGGCCTTCAACGTGTCCAAGACTTGGGAGCACCAAGTGACGAGACCCAAACTGAGAGTCCACTAGGATGCCCACTCCTCCAGAGCTCTGCAAGGGCCCACTCTCAGTAGCTAGCGCCTTGCCGAGAGACAACCGATAACCGTGAGACGTGGCCCAGCTCTCGGCCCCAAGGATCTTGCCGGCCGCTTTTAACCTGGACTCCTGAACCGTCACGATCGGGAATCTGCCCTGACTGACTTGTGGCCCCCAAGGGCTGGACTCACTTTTGGCCGAGAGGTCCCTGAACCAGTTGGCCACAGTGTCTGTCGTCGTCCAGGAGTTAACGTTCATCCCAAGTAAAACAATGCCAGCTGGTGGCGCGTGGGCCGATTCAGCTAGAAGACTACGATTAAGCACGCCCGCTCTAAGCACACGGCCATGTCTGTCGGATGTTTACCAAGGTTTTTTCCTCACCGCATCTAGCTCCGCTTGGGGAAGAGGGAGCGCATCTCCATGACACTGCTGCGCCCGCAAAACTCCCTGCCCCTCCTCCCCGCGCGCTGGCGCCCCCGCCTCCTGCGGAAGGGGCGCCCTGGAGGAGGGCGAGGTGGGCGGCGACTGTAGAGCCTGGCGGGGAGAACCTCCACCGCCAGGGCTCTGCGTCCTGACGCCAAGCGTAGGACCTGTCGGCGCAGAAGCCGCAGCCGAGGGAGATGCCGCTGATGCACCTACCAACGCCGACGTAGTTCCAACCCTCGGAAGCCTCGTAGATGTCGCCGACGCCCCCGCCGCCGATGACGAAGAGCCTGCATCCGCCTCACAGCTTGCACTTGTCCCCCGCCCCGAGGAGCGGGCCAGTGGGGGAATACTAGCGCCGCCCGTAGACGCCGCAGGACCAGCCGACGACAAAGTAGCCTTCGACGATGTGGGCAAGGAGGTGTGACTATGAGGGGCTGGATCCCTCCCCTCCCTGCCCTGAGCCACGCTTGTAGCAGACGATGCGGATCGTCCCGAAGCCGACCCAGACGACGCCAAAACAGGCCAAGCCCGCGGGTCCAGCACGACGCCAGCGTCGATGAGAGCCGAGCCCCCGCGCCTGGAAGCTGGCGCGGCCAGCGTCCCCGAGATTGTCTGGGCAGGTCTCGGCAGGGGGGCTGGCACCGCGAAGCCAGGCGCCTCGCTCCAGTCCACGCCCACGGCGTTAGAGCTCCAGAACCGATCGAGCATGGTGTCAAAGACGCCGCGCCCGCTTGATCCCCAGGGCTGCGGCTGCCTGGGCGTAGTTGCGCTCGGCAGCCTCCTGAGCTTCTCCTGGCTCGGCAGCTCGAAGTTCTTCTCCAGCCTTTCGGAGGTCCTCGGTCCGCTGCTCCAGGTCGCCGTCTCCCAGCAGCTCCATGTCGATGTCGTCGCCGTCTCCGTCCTCAGCTGCGATCTCAGCGCCATCGGCACGTGCTCCACCTGAGCCGCTGCCGCGCTGGGAACCAGTCCCCAAAGGGCTACCACCAGGCACCAGCGGAGGAGGCACCTGAGCTGCTGCCTTGAGGTCCAGCGCTTCCTTCTGGAGCTTCTGCGAGACGGCGAGGGCTGACTTCGCCTGTTCGTTGTCAAGGACTGAGGGCTCGAGCGCTGCTGTTGTGACCTTGACCGCGTCGTTGATGTCGTTCGCGTGCACCCGAGAGTAGACGTTCTCCGCCACTGTGAGCTCCTTCCTGAGCTCATCAAGAGTCTTGGTGATCGTCGCTTCCTCCTCGAGCAGCTGCTTGCGACGCTCCTCAAGCTTCCGTTGCTGCTGCTTTTGCTTGTCAACCTTCTTGCGCAAGCCTTCGACCCTCCAGCGCGCCGCCTGAAGCGTCGGCGGGTGCTCCACCTGGTCCTGGGCCTGCTTCTGGGCGATCGCCTGCACAACCTCATCCTCGACCTTCTTCTCCCTGAGAAAGACAAGGACGTCTTTGTACGACAGCCCGCTCGACGTGTTGCCTGCCCCTGACTGCTGCGCCTGCGGGGGCTTGTCACGTGCCAGAAGGCTGTCGATCTGCTTCTGCATCGTTGCGATGGTCTTGGCTGAAGTACTGGCGTTGTGCCAAGGCGGGCCGCTCTTGCTTCCTCCGCCTCCCCCGCCTTTGCCACCTCGAGCCTGCTTGGCAGATTGCTGAGCGGCTTGCACGGCTTTCTGGGGCGCTGAATTCCCACACTGCCGGCAGCGAATGCGAGAGACCCAGTTGTCGTACGTGCCGCACTTGCCGCACCCCCACTGGGGGAGGTGCGGTCCTGGAAGAACATCAGGCCCCATCCGCGCGGCGTCTTGCGCTGGGGCGAACGTTGGCTCGTGCCCACGAGCCGCTTCGAAGTACGTGGGCACAAGCTCGAGCTAAACACACAATCAGCTCGAGCCGAAACGGCTTGAGGAGGAGGGAGGAGGAGGAGGAGGAGGAGGAGGAGGAGGAGGTGGTGAAGACGGCGAAGACGACCTCAGCCCTCCACGTCGCTCCACAAACATCGGTGGGGGGGAGGAGAGACGTGCGCCCCCGTCGGGCTGCGGGGGCCCCCTCCGTTGACGTTTTCCCCCCCATCGATCGCAGCAGAGCCGTGCCCCCCTCCATGTGCATCGCCCCCCTCCCCACCTTACCCAGCGCCCGAGCGCCAGCCTCCTCCCTGCCGGCCAGCGGTTCTTCCTGAACCGACGAGAGGCTCGCCATCGCTCGGACGTCCATTCCCGGTGTTTTTTTCGGTTTCGTGCGTGGTTTTTTCGCCAAATGATCGAGGATGCTTCCCGATGGCCCTTGCCGAAGGAAAAATGCCTACGTCCGAGCGATGCCAAGACGAGAGGTGGGGGTGTGACTGGAAAAACCGAGAGAGAAAAATAGCAAATTGTGGTTTCTCGTGCTTGTTCAGAAACCAAAAAAAAACAGGTTTGCTCGTTGTTCTGTTTTTTTTGCAGGGATGTGCCAGTCGGCTTTTCAAGTGTTCGGACTGCCCCACGCGTTCGACGGACTCCGAATCCCGACCCCGCCGTTCATCGAGCTGCCTGAGCCGATGCTCGGCGAGGGCAGGGTTCGGATTCCGCCCCCGAGCGAAGGGCACAGCGGCTTTGCTGCCCCGATACGCAACACGCAGCACGTAGCGTATTGATACGGAGCTCAACACGTAGACCGAACACGCACGTTTTGAACACGGACGTCTTGAACACGGCAAGTGTTACGTTTCGAAACGTGCGCATCAGAGCAGCTAGGGCACAGGGGGCGCGCGAGGGTGATGGCGGCGTATCTGGCGAGGGGGGGGGGTTATACAGGGCCCCGACAACTCCTGGCGTTGCAGTGTGCTCGCGGCAGGCGCCCTCGCCCGGCGTCGGGCCCGGGGGGCCCTCACGGACCGACCCAGCTCGACAGATGGCGCAGGAAGATGTCCTCCTCCTCCTCCTCCTCCTCCTCCTCCTCCTCCTCCTCGGCCTCCTCCTTCCCCTTCTCCTCCCCTCCTCCTCCTCCTCCTCCTCCTCCTCCTCCTCCTCCTCCTCCTCCTCCCTCCTCCTCCTCCTCCTCCTCCTCCTCCTCCTCCTCCTCCCTCCTCCTGGGGGTGCTCCGGTGGTGATGTGTCGCGATGCCGTACGTTTCTGGCAGCGTCAGACCTGCGGCTATGCGGGAGGGGGAGGGGGGAGAGGGGGAGGGAGGAGAGGGGGGGAAAGGGGGATCAGGGAGAGGGAGGGAGGAGAGGGAAGACGGAGGGGTGGGGGGTTGCTACTGTCCGATCGGCTTCGCGCCGGACGCGCTCGGTGCGCTTGTGCGGTCTCGGGGCGGGTGGCGCATGTGTACCACCCGAGAGACCGCAGAGGGAGGGGAGAGTGACTCCCAATTGCACCAGGAACCCCGTCGGGCGAGCTCAGCCCGTCTCCGAACCCTGGGCCACTTGCACGGTGACATTCTCGAGATGTGCTCCGCTCGATTGGAACTCGTGGTCTCTAGGCACTGTTGCCCAAGACCTGTGGTCATCTAGCCAGCAGAACACCCGCAGTGACAGCAGAGCTACACAGCTGCAAGGTGCCGTTGGATGCCTGGAGCTCCCGAAGCGTGAGAGAAAAAGCACGACGTCCCAGGTCTGGGGGGGGGAACGGGGAGGAAGCCCAACGAGATGGTCAACCCAGCAACGCCAGGGGACGAGGGGAATGATGATCAGGAGCAGGAGGAGGAGGAGGACCAGTGTAAACCCAAGACGCATCAACGATGTTGCAATAAACCCTCCATCCAAGTTCCCTCTTCATAGGGTCCTACAACAACAGAACCCCATTGGAAGGCAACCATCTGAGAATCCCCACTCCAATCGTGACAAACACTATTCTCTGGACTTCAGCGTAGAGAACGAACGTGACTGTTGCGTCGTGGCGATCCTGAGTCGCGCCAGATTAAATTCCTGGAACTTCCATCCGCGAATCCAACCGTTGAAAATGGTGCAAACTGTCAAAACGAATGTGCGCGGCGCTGATGCGAGAGCCATATTTGGAAAAAGAGCTGCCCGTCACCCCTGAGGATGTTGCAATCTTGTAAGGCGAGGGTGCGCGGCGCTGAAACGAGAAATACATTTTGAAAACGACCCGCCCTCCATCCGCGAAGCTGCTACGAACTTTCAAGACATATATGCACGGCGCGTTGGCAAGAGCCACAGGTTCAAAACGTCCCGCCCTCCATGGTTGAGGCTGTTGCAGATAGTCAAGACGCATGTGCGCGGCGCTGACGCGAGAGCTGCGCTTTGAAAACGGCCCAGCCTCCGTCCGCGAAGCTGCTGCAACTCCTACAGTCCAAACGTATGTGAAGGACGCGTGGTAAGGACGCAAGACCCTTGGAGGCTGAAGTCGGGATTTTTTTGGGCGGCGGCGACCAGTGAAAACGGCAAAGGACGGGCCCCAGAGGCAAGGACGCAAGGGCATCCTAGATGGAGGCGCGCGACCTTACTGGGCGCCTGGACTGTGAGCTTCAAGACCCTGAGTGGTGCGGAGGTCTCGGGCGCAGCGCCTGGCCCGCCCTGCCGACGCGGCTGGGGACGCGGAAGGGAAGACACAGTTATGAGGAAACGGGATATAGAGGATGAGGATGATAATGATGATGATGATGATGATGATGATGATGATGATGAGGAGGAGGAGGAGGAGGAGGAGGAGGAGATACGGGAGGAGGCAGGGGATGAGGAGAAGGAGAAGGAGAACAGGAGAGAGGCGAGAGAGGGTAAGGAGGGGGAGGCGCGAGCAGGAGTTTGAGGAAGCTGTGCGGAAGCGGAGGAGACAGGAGTGGAGGAGGATGAAGAGGGTCCAGCCGAAGTCTTCAGAGACACCGGGGCTGCCAGCGCCAGCGCCAGGATGAGGAGAAGGAGGACGAAAGAGGCGGAGCTGGAGGAGAACAGGGGGATCAAGAAGAGGAGAGCAGATTGCCGTCGAACGCTGCATGGACGCGAGTATGCAGTGTAGCACGTAATGCTGCATGGCGCAAGGTGGCATGGCACGACATAACGTCAAATGACATGACATGGCATGGCATGTGGTACGGCCAGAGGAGATACGATGCCGCACTGGGCCGGTATGGCGCGTCCGGTGTGGCACGTAGTCGTACCATCTGGCGTGACACGAGGTGACGCGCTGCGGCATGGCCTGGCATGGGTGCTATGCGCTCGAGAGGCCCGCCGGCAGTGACAGGAGATCCAAACACTCAAGTCAGGATCGCAGGTTCGGGGCCCTGTGGCGACGACTAGAGCTCTGAGCGTGCAGGACACGCTCTGAAGTCCGAAGGCCTACCGAAGAGCCCATACGTGCAGTAACTGATCGGAGGTGGCAACACACTGGAGCCCTCCTCCTCCTCCCGGAAGGATGCTCAAAGAGCAACGTGCGCGCGAGAATGCACTCTGGGCTCCGGCTGCATTCGAGAAGGCGAAATGTGGGAGCGCGGGGTGTCTGGCCCCTCCAGAGCTCCGAATGTGGCCGACACTGGCGGGATCCTCCCTCGCGCTGACTCCAGCATTGCGAAGACGGGGACCAGGCCAACATTGCCGCCTACGCCCGCGTGTACCAGCACCTGCAGGGCTTGGGCCGCAAGTGGCACGGGAGAGCAGAGCCGGAGGCGCGCAAGTCCCGGCAGAGGGGCGAGGGAACAGCCCGTAGGAGATCGCTCGTTGGGGACCTCTGGCGAGCTTCGTTGGGACCTCCGGCACGTCCCTCCTCCTGGACAGGTGAGGAGTGGCCCTCCGACAATTACTGCGCAGTGGAGCAGGACATTCAACCGAATAGCAGCAGTTCCTAAACCTGGGCTGGGCTGCACCACTCTCATCCTTCTCCTGCTCCTCCTCCTCCTCGTGTCCTCCTCCTCATCCTCCCTCTCCTCCTCCTCCTCCTCGTCCCTCCTCCTCCTCCTCCTCCTCCTCCTCCTCCTCCTCCTGTCCTCCTCCTCCTCCCCCTCCTCCTCCTCCTCCTCCTCCTCCTCCTCCTCCTCCTCCTCCTCCTCCTCCTGTCCTGTCCTGTCCTGTCCTGTCCTGTCCTCCTCCTCCTCCTCCTCCTCCTCCTCCTCAGCGTGCGCCCCCAAAATTTTCGGCGACCTCTTCAAGTCAGCCTGCCCGCGGCTTCCTCTCTACCAGGCAGGTGCCTTTACAGTCGGACTCGATTGGACAGGACACGCGAGGGGGCACAAGACCCTTCCGAGGGCCACATTGCTATGAGAATGCTGGGAGCATGGGGCGCGAGACGCAGGACACAAGGGTACCCTAGACTTGGCAGGGTCGACCTACTAATCTGGGCCGGCTGCACGAGGTGCTCCTCAATCGACGAACTGATAAGCTTTCCACGGAGTAGCAGCTGGTCGGGTGAACGGAGGATGAAGCCGACCACGGAGGCAAGCGGAGTGCATGAAGCTGAAGTCAAAGTTGCCCTACAGTGGAACTTCACTGCAAGCCCGAGCCAGAAAACTGGTGGAACAAAGCGTACCCTTCGAATCCCCTCGTCGACTGCCCTGTCAGCGTCCGCCCGAATTAGGCGAGCCGGCCACTTGAGAACCCTTGTGCTCCTTCGAAAGAACATTGGAGCAACATCGTCGCCCACTCTCGGTCAACGCTCTCGAAGTGCCCCAAGACTTCTGTGGGCCCGTGTGGCCTTCGCGAGCACCAGACGCTGTCGTGGGCCGCCTACTGGGAGGCCGTCGTCTCTCGTTCTGGTGTGCTTGCTGAACCCTGCGGCGGCCCCTGAGGTCCTCCATCTCGCGGTGAGGTGCGTCGACGAGCAGTCCCGCCGGCTGCCCAACCCGTTGCACACCACCAGGCTGCCGGGAAGCTGTCGGTGGGGTCGCGGACCATCGACTACAGCAGCTTGGACCGGCTCGAGAGGGCGGCGTTCTGGGAGGCTGGAAGAAGCCCTTCCCCATACTTGGTCCACCTCCTCCTCATCCTCCTCCTCCTCCTCCTCCTCCTCCTCCTCCTCCTCGTTGTAATGCGTCCACCTCATCCTCCTCTTCCTCCTCCTTGTGCGTCCACGTCCTCCCTCCTTTCCTCATCCTCCTCCTCCTCCTCATGCTCCTCTTCCTCTATGTCATCTTCCTCCTCCTCCTCCCACCCCTCCCTCCTGGAGACTTCTGACAGATGGTGAAAATCCGCCGACCCTGTCGGCGTGTGTGAGGGGCTTGCCTGTTCGAGTCGTCGACTCTGCCAGTCGTCGTCACTGCCGTACCCTTTCCCTGCGCCCTCCTCCGACAGCCAGAGGAACATCCAGCAACCTCGTGAGTCGCAGGGAAGCCCCTTCCCTTTGGACCCCACCCCCGTCGGGGGGGGGGGGTCCCAGGGGGGTTTGGCGGGGGGGGGGCCGCGGGGGGGGGGGTCCCGAGGAGGGAGGGGTCAGGTGCGCGTTCTGACCAGGACTTCGAGGCGACCCCGGCCGAGGCGACGAGGGAAGGGTATACGTAGCAGCAAGGGTGCCACAGACGCGCGGAGCGGCAGAAACCCCCCTCTCCCGCGGAGGGGGCGCAGGGGGGCGGCGCCGGAGGGGTCCTGCGCAGCAGGCGCAAGCAATCCGCGCGGACCTGCGACCGTCTGTGTCTGCGGTAGGGGCTCGACCGCAGGAAACCTTCCACAAGAAACCCAACGCTGTTGGTGCGGGGGCAGGAGGAGGAGGAGGAGGAGGAGGAGGAGGAGGAGGAGGAGGAGGAGGAGGGGGAGGAGGAGGAGGAGGAGGAGGAGGAGGAGGAGGAGGAGGAGGAGGAGGAGCAGGAGGAGGAGGAGGCTTGTCTCTGGATTCCAGGCGGTCGCCTCCCCTCCCCCGACGAGCCGGTGCACCCCCGCCGAGCCAGCGTCCCCGAGGAGAAACCTTCCACAAGAAACCCTTCCACAAGAACCGGTACGTCCATCGTTTGTTGGTGCGGGAGCATCGCGCCCTCCACAGCAAAGCCATCGAAACCCAAGAGACCCAGGGCACCCCGGAGGCAAGCAGGGTGCTTCTTGGCAGGGGCCCCCAACGGTACGCAGGTTGGTTCTTCTGCGAAGGGCCGCAGTAGCGCTGCACTGTCCGCATCTGGTGGTGTACCCCCCAGCCTCCCCCCCCCTCGGGGATCTCAATCCAGACCAGGGTCAGCAGAAAACCAAAAAACTGCAATGCAAGAAAACAAAACTGCAACGCAAGGCTTCGCAAACCCGGGTCAGCCAACATGCGCGGCCGCTCCGCGGCCACGAGCGGCTCCCTATAAGCTGGGTCAGCCATGAGGGGGTCTTCGCAGGATCTTGCAGGATCCCGTGCTAAAACAGGGCTAGGATCGGGATAAATCGCTCCAGAGCGTTCCGGAGCGCTCTCAGAGCGTTCCGGAACGCTCTGGAGCGGCCGCGGCGCCCAATACGTCCTCCAAACCCGCCGATCCTCAGAGATTTCGAGGTACCCCGACCCGATCTTGCCCCGACCTTCGCGTCGCTTGACGTGCCCCGGCTGACCCCCCGTGTGCACGGACGCCCCCCTCTCGAGGCTCCCGGCCCCCCCCCTCCTCTCGCCACTCCGCCGGCGGCCCCCCGCAGCCACCATAGCCGGCGAGGGGCGGCACGGCGCAGGGCGGCGGCGGCGAGGGGCGGGGGGCGGCCTCCCCCCCGGGCAGGCGACGCCCTGCTGCTTTCGAGACTCGGGAGCGGCCAATGGGGGGGGGGGTCCAAGAGCGGGGGGGTGCAAATCAGGACCGGCGGCACGTGCGCGGCCCAGCGGGGGGGCCAGGGACGTAATGGAACGAGAAGAGAAGGGGCGCCATGAAATCTGGGGAGATATCATGGCCCACGCCATGACATCCCCCCCCCCCCCTAATCATCACCCCCCTCTTTTCCGCCCCCGAGAGACGGGCTCCTCAGCAGTCCCAGCCCTCTCCCGGGGACCGGCTCTTTATCCGGAGCCCTTCTGTTGACATTGACGGCCTCCGGGGGCCCGATGCCGAGGGCCCCCCAGGGGCCGAAAGCGGCCGAACACCTGCCTTGCCATCGCTCGGACGGCCCTTCCCAGTGCCTTTTTCGGTTCCGCGCGTCTGTGTTCCCCGCGAGGTGATCCAGGATGCTCTCCGATGGCCCTCGCCGAGAGAAGTGCACACGTCCGAGCGATGCCAGACTCTCGCCCTGACTTCTTCGGCATGGGGGAAGCGGGTCCTGAGGGAAACGGGTCCTGGACCCTCGGGGCCTTCCCCCAGGACCAACTCTTCATCCTGAGACGCTCTCTGACAGTCCTGGGGCCCGTGGAGGGCCTCGGGAACCCCAAACTGGCGAAAAACCTGCGGCCCCGCTTCCCACATGGCGAGCCGCGCGAGCCTCCTCCTCCCCCAACCCGGGGGGGGGGCGGGCGCGAGGCGGCGGCGGCAGGGCGGCCCGTGGCTCTGCGGGGCTTGTGAGACAGGAGGGCAGAGGAGGCAGAAGGGCAGAGGAGGGAGGAGGGAGGGAGGGAGGGATGGAGCGGAGTGGAAATGGGAGTGGGATCAATGACGCAGTCATACTGGAAAAACACCTGTGAGCTCTTCGAATATTTGGGCCGCAGGCCCCGATTCAATCGGTCCAAGAACTCACGCCGTTTTCTGGAGATACGCCCTGGATGAGAGCAGGGGAGGGAGGGGCGGAGGGAGGGAGGGAGGGAAAACGAGGAGCAGATGGAGGAGGAGCAGGAGGAGCAGGCGGAGGAGGCGGAGGCGCAGGAGGGGGGGTCAGGGAGGTGAGAGGAGTGGAGGGAGGGAGGGGGGGAGAACGAGGAGAAGGAGTGGAGGGGGAGGAGGGAGCAAAATGAGGAGGAGGATACCGACGACGGCGAGGTCGAAAGGCGCAGGGCAAAGCGCACACGCCCGGCCACCACTTCGTCTTGAAGCAGCCGAGGGGGGGGGACAGGATGACGTACTCTGGGTCATCCTGGGCGGACTGGCCAGCAGCCCCGCTTTCTCCTCCTCCTCCTCCTCCTCCTCCTCCTCCTCCTCCTCCTCCTCCTCCTCCTCCTCCTCCTCCTCCTGTTGAGACCCGTGGAGGCCAGAAACGCCGAACCGTGCGAAACACAGCACGCCTGACGAGCACTTGCCGAACAAGGCCACACAAGCATGGCAACTGCCGCAAAACGCGTTTTGTCTCAAAACGGTACCGCTGACGGACAGGGGGACTCTCCCTTCTCAGAGTGTTGGTTTCATCGCTTCTGCCGTCGGCTGCTAAGCCTCTTGGGTATGTGGCTGCTCTTCCTCCGCCTACTCCTCCTCCTCCTCCTCCTTCTCCCCCTCCTCCTTCCACTCCTGTTGAGTCCCGTGGAAACCACAAAGGGCGAGCCGCGCGAAACACAACACGCCCGACAGCACTTGCACCAACAAGACATCACGGGTTTGCCAATTGTCGCAAGACGTTGCTTGTCTCAAGAAGGTACCGCTTACAGACAGGGAACGTGTGTGTGTGTGTGCGTGTGCGTGTGTGCGTGTGTGCGTGTGTGCGTGTGTAGGTGTGTGCGTGTGTGCGCGTGTGCGTGCGTGTGTGCGTGTGTGCGTGTGTGCGCGTGTGCGTGTGTGCGCGTGTGCGTGCGTGCGTGCGTGCGTGCGTGCGTGCGTGCGTGTGCGTGTGTGCGCGCGTGTGCGTGTGAAAGAGTGCGCGTGTGTGCGTGTGTGCGTGTGTGAATTTGTGTGTACGCGTGTGTGCGTGGGTGCGTGTGTGCTTGTGTGCGCGTGGGCGTGTGTTCGTGTGTGCGTGTGTCCGCGTGTGCGTACGTTATTGTGTGCGTGTGAGCTTGTGTGCGTGTGTGCGTGTGTGCGCGTGTGCGCGTGTGCGTGTGCGTGTGTGCGTGTGGGCATGTGTGCGTGTCTGCGTGCGTGTGTGCGCGTGTGTGCGTGCGTGTGCGTGTGTGTGTGTGTGTGTGCGTGTGTGCGTGAGTGCGTGAGTGCGTGTGTGTGTGTGTGTGTGCGTGTGTGCGTGTATGTGGCTGTGTGTGTAATGTGCGCCTGTGTGCGTATGTGTGTTGTGTGTGTGTGTGTGTGTGTGTGTGTGCGGGTGTGTGCTTGTGTGTGTGCGTGTGTGCGCGTGTGTGTGTGTGCGTGTGTGTATGCGTGTGTGTGTGTGCGTGTGTGCGTGTGTGTGTGTGTGTGCGTGTGTGCGTGTGTGCATGTGTGCGTGTGTGCGTGTGTGTGCGTGTGTGCACGCGTGTGTGCGTGTGTGCGCGTGTACGTGCGTGCATGTGTGCGCGTGTGTGCGCGTGTGGGCGCGTGCGCCTGTGCCTGTGTGCGTGTGCGCGTGTGCGCATGTGTGCGCGCGTGTGCGTGTGTGCGTGTGTGCGTGTGTGCGTGTGTGCGCGTGTGTGCGCGTGTGTGTGTGCGTGTGTGTGTATGTGTGCGTCTGTGTGTGTGCGTGCGTGTGTGTGTATGCGTGTGGGCGCGTGTGTGTGAATGTGTGCGTGTGTGCGTGTGTGAGCGCGTATGTGCGCGTGCGTGTGCGATTGCATGTGTGTGCGTGTGTGCGTGCGTGCGCGAGTGCGTGTGTGCGTGTGTGCGTGTGTGCGTGTGTGTGTGTGTGGGTTTGCGCGTGTGTGTGTGTGTGTGTGCGTGCGTGTGTGTTTGTGTGCGTGTGTGTGTGTGCGCGTGTGTGAGTGTGTGTGTGTGCGTGTGTGCGTGTGCATGTGTGTGCGTCTGTGTGCGTGTGTGTGTGCGTGTATGTGTGTGTGCGTGGTGTGCGCGTATGTGTGTGCGTATGTGTGCGTGTGTGTGCGTGCGTGTGTCCGTGTATGCACGTGTGAGTGTGCGCTTGTGTGCGCGTGTGTGCGCGTGTGTGTGTGCGTGTTTTTGTGTGCGTGTGTGCGCGTGTGTGCGTGTGAAAGAGTGCGCGTGTGTGCGTGGGTGCGTGTGTGCGCTCGCGTGTGCGTGTGTGCGTGTGAATACGCTTGGGCTCGCGTGTGCGTGTGTGCGCGTGGGTGCGCGAGTGCCTGTGTGCGTGTGTGCGTGTGAGCGTGTGCGCGCGTGCGCGTGCGCGCGCGTGTGTGTGTGTGTGCGTGTGCGTGACTACGTGTGTGTGTGTGTGTGTGTGTGTGTCTGTGTCCGCATGTGTGTGCGTGTGTGCGCGTGTGCGCGTGTGTGCGTGCGTGCGTGTGTGCGTGTGTGCGTGTGTGTGCGTGTTTGCGCGTGCGCGTGTGTGCGTGATTGCTTGCGTGCGTGTGCGTGTGTGCGTGTGTGCGCGTGTGCGCGTGTGTGTGTGTGCGCGTGTGTGAGTGTGGGTGTGCGTGTGTGTGCGCTCGTGTGCGTGTGAAAATGTGTGCGCGCGTGTGCGTGTGAGTCTGTGTGAGTGCACGTGTGTGTGTGTGTGTTTGTCTGTGGGTGTGCGTGTGTGTGTGCGGGTGTGTGCGTGCGCGTGCGTGTGCGTGTGTGTGCGTGGGCGTGAGTGTGTGCGTGTGTGTGTGTGCGCGTGTGCGTGTGCGCGTGTGTGTGTGCGTGTGTGTGCGTGTGTGTGGCGGGTATGTGCGTCCGTGAAATTATGCGTCTGTGTGTGCATGCGTGTGTGCGTGTATGAGTGTGCGCGCGTGTGCGTGTGTGCGTGTGTGCATGTGTGTGCGTGTGTGCGCGAGTGTGCGCGTGCGTGTGACTGAATGTGTGTGTGCGTGCGTCTGTGCGTGTGTGCGTGTGTGCGTGCGTGCATGTGTGTGCGTGTATGTGTGTGTGCGTGTGTGTGTGTGTGTGCGTGTGTGCGCGCGTGTTGTGTGTGTGTGCGTGTGTGCATGTGTGCGTGAATGTGTGTGTGTGTGTGTGCGTGTGTTTGTGTGTGCGCGTGCGTGAACGTGTGTGCGTGCGTGTGTGCATGTGCGCATGTGTGTGCGTGCGTGTGTGTGTGTGTGCGTGTGCGCGCGTGAGTGTGCGTGTGTGTGTGTGTGCGTGTGTGTGTGTGTGCGCGTGTGTGCGTGTGTGTGCGTGTGTGTGTGTGCGTGTGTGTATGCGTGTGTGCATGTGTGCGTGCGTGTGCGTGTGTGCGTGTGTATCCGTGTGTTGTGTGTGGTGTGTGTTGTGTGTTTGTGTGTGTGCGCGTGCGTGTGTGTGTGCGTGTTTGCGTGTGTGTGTGTGTGCGTTTGTGTATGTGCGCGTGTGTGTGTGTGTGTGCGGTTTCTGTCTCTTCAGCCACCTGCTGCTGCTGAGCCTCCTTGGTCTGTCGCTCCTCCTCCTCCTCCTCCTCCTGATCCTCCCTTCTTCCGTCTTGCTTCGTCCACCCGACAACATGTTCCCTTTTGTTCCGTCGCCTTCCTGCTCCCTCCCTCCCTCTCTTCCCCCATGCCCATCCCTCTCCTTCCCTCCCCTCTTCTCCTCCTCCCCCTCCCCCCTCCTCATCCTCCTCCTCCTTCTCCTCCTCCTCCTCCTCCCCTCTTCCTCTCCCCCTCCCCCTCCTCCTCCTCCTCCTCCTTCTCCTCCTCCTCCTCCTCCTCCTCCTCCTCCTCCTCCTCCTCCTCCTCCTATTCCCCCCCTCCCCTCCTCCTCCTCCCTCCCCCCTCCCCCCTCCCCCTCCCCCTCCCCCTCCTCCTCCTCATTCTCCTCCTCCTCCTCCTCCTCCTCCGCATCCTTCTATTCCTCCTAATCCTCCTGTCGCCCCCCTTGCTTCGTCCTTCCCCTCCTGTTCCATCGCCTTCCTGCTCGCTCCCTCCCTCCCCCCTCCCTTCAGCCGGAGGAAAGGAAAGGAAGGGGGTGACAACGATGAGGAAGGACGCGGGCCCACAAAAACGGCCCGCGTTGGGGCGAGAGCGCCATTCTGAACGCTGAGGGCAAAGTGCCGGCCCGAAGACGAAGCCACCGCCGCAGCGGCAACACCGCTTTGAGAAACTGTAAGCGCCCCGATTACAAACAGCCGTGTGCAAAAAGCAATGCCTGGGAGATGCACGGTGACCTTCGCCACTGGCATTCGGTGCCAACCACTGCCACTGGCATTCGGTGCCAACCACTGGAAAACAGGATGGGCAGGCATAAACAACCCAGTGCATGCTAGCCTTACTTGTCCTGCCCTTGCTGGATAGGTTTCCTCTTAATTCCGGGGTCAATGACTTCCCCTCTTGGTGTGACGGCGCACGGCCGGCTTGCCCGGCAAGCCCTGAGGTGCATCTCTTGTAGCCCCTTCCCACGCGCGCCCCCACCCCCGGCCCACTCCGTCCCGACCAACCCTGACCTACACATCTAACGCAAGTCTGGCACTGTGCACGGATGGAGGGCAGTCTGAGGGATGAGGGAGGAATCGATAAAGAGGAAGCACTGCCCTGCTTCTGACAAGGCTTTAGGCCAGTGCTTCGACAAGGCATGGCGACTACTTCTAGCAAGTCGTCTCCCATGCAAGGCCTTCTGGGAAAAAGAAGGCTCGCTGCCCAACAATGCAAGACTATCGGGGAGCCTGCTTGCCCCAAATATCAGTGCACTGACTGCCTGGCTCGGTTGGCCTTCTAGTCAGAACCATGCGGATTATACCGCACATGGTGAAACCTGCAACCAAAGTCTGCCCAAGGTCTTCCTAGGCCTTGGCGAAAACATGATGGAGAAGCTGGGATTCTACGGAAAACCGTGCTATCCAATTATGAGAGAAGATGTGATGACGTTGTAATTTTCGTTGGTTGCCGTAGCCGGAAGTCGTTCCCCAGGGATGTTCCCACTCTCATGTTCTTTCCACACAAACGACGCCGCAACCTATATCATATCCAGCGAAGCCATTGTCATGAAAGACTCTTCCCTCGTTTGGTTCCCGCTGGGCTCCGTGTCCTCGGAAAGCTGCCGTTCGGGTCCACTGTTCGAGCCGTTTGACCTCGGCTCGTGGGTTCTCTAGCTGGTCTGTCGAGGGCTGGGTGCGGGATCCCTGCAGGTTCGATAAGAGTTCTTCAAGCCCGCCTGCTGAAGGAGCACTCTCACTGGCCAACTGAGGCTGGTCTGCACGCTGTGGGCTGGGACTACGCCTGCGACCATACGTGGACACCTCCTGCTTGAGATATGATGGCGTACCGGTCCTATCGCTCTTGGATCTTTTCTTCAGCTTTCGCGTTCGACCAACCGCAGGCGCACGATGCGCGGTGGCGGACTTGACCTGATCGTCCTTTTGTTGCGCCCTCCTTGTGTGCTTTTCTGACTTGGGACTGTCTCTGTCCTTCCGCTGCCG
This sequence comes from Prorocentrum cordatum, assembly GCA_963575745.1. NCBI lineage: Eukaryota > Dinophyceae > Prorocentrales > Prorocentraceae > Prorocentrum > Prorocentrum cordatum. The sequence goes on along the minus strand of CAUYUJ010017246.1, from coordinate 177,975 downwards.
CGTGCGCGAACCATGCCGATGGGAGCGAACCTGCCCCTCTTGCGATGGGTCATTTCCGTATGCACGGATCAGCGGGAATATCAATCCGGAAAGTAGTCTTGACGCCCGGAGTGCGGACGGACAGGCTCTGGCGACAACTCGCCCGAACAAGATGATTCAACGGGGAGCTGCGACTTCTTTCCCAGTGGATGCTGCAGCTCCTGCCGAGGTGATTTTCTCCACGGAATACTTCCGCTCGTATTGGTAGCAAGGGCGACGAGGCTTTTGGCGGTGGCGGCAGTGAGCGCCGTTCCTGGTTGGTGTCCGTCCACGGGGGCCCGCGCTTGCACGCGAGTTCTGACTTAAGGCGTTTGCTTCATATCCTCCAGCACCCTGGCCGCCGAAGGGGACACGCCAATTAATCATGTGATGACTGCGGCTGATCCACTTTGGTCCGAGGTCGAAAATGAAGAAACATGGCGGCAGGCGGCGTGATAACGCAAGGGGAGGAGGCAGAGGAATGGGGAACAGGGCGAAGGGGGAGGAGGAGGAGGAGGAGGAGGAGGAGGAGGAGGAGGAGGAGGAGGAGGAGGAGGACATGGAGGATGGGAAGGAGGATAGGGCTCGAAGAGTTCTGGCGTCTGCTGGGCAACTCGCGAGCGACTGAGCCGAGGCATCGCCGCGCGAGAACGGCGAGGGGCGCAGCCCTCGTGGCCGCCCACCCCGCAAGCGGCCCCCGCTCTCGGACGGGGCCGCGCCGCACCGCCCGGGGCAATGCCTCGGACGGCGCGGCAAGGCAAGGGAGCGGAGCGAGGACGAGGCGATGGACCGACGACGACGACGACAGGCAAAGAGGAGGGAAGGGGCGCCCAAGGAGACGACGAGGGAAACACCCCCGTCTCGCTCCCGGCCCCGTCGGTTGCTCCTTCTTCTACCGCCTTGCCCCCGCCCCCTCGACATCGCAGCTGAGCCGCCGGGGCAGGCGGCGGGGCTGGTCTGTGGGCCGTGGGCACAGGGATGGGGTTTGGGCACGACGCTCCTCTGTAGAACGCCTGCTCCTACCACACCAGACTGACTTAGCTGGCACAGCCGTTCATTTCGCTGCAATCCTCGACTCGCCTTTTCGGATGGTCGGGAAGCTTGGACACGTCGCGCTCTAGCGGCCCCTGGGGGGCTGGGCCGACGCGCCTCTCGCCTTTCATCTCGAGCACCGCGCCGCGAGTGAGCAGGATGAGAGCCCTGGCCGTCGCGATGGTCAAACGACCTTTGGCCTCTGGGGCGCCCTCGTGCTTGTGCCGCTTCCACTGCCAGTAGAGGACGGTCCCGCCGACGTGTAGCATGGGCGTGCTCGTGATGGCGGACACGCGCATGTGTGCGGGCACGTCTCGTGTTGGCCAGCAGCCTGAGACATCGCAACTACGCGCAGGTGCGGTGGCCGCGCCCTTTGAAACCGGCATGCTGCCATTCCTCCTCGCGGCGGGCCCCAGACTTCCTGGCAGCGGCGGCCTGCTCCTCCCGTGGCGCCCGCGCGCCTGGCCCCTGCGAAGTCCACATGGGGCTCTCGCGCACGCGATGGCCGTCCAACTCCGCCGTGGCGCGGGCGTCCGCGAGCACGCGGCGCGCGACCAAGACTGCGAGCTGCGCAGCGATCTCGACGTCTCCGCTGACGGCCTCTCCTCCTCCTCCTCCTCCTGCTCCTCCTCCTAATCCTCCTCCTCCTCCTTCTCCTCCTCCTCCCCCTCCTCCTCCTCCTCCTTCTCCTCCTCTGGGCTTTCGCCTCGCCCCCCTGCAGGTTCGGGCCCGCCCCTCCCCCCCCCCGATGCGCGGAGGCGCCTGCGGCTGCTACGGGCCCCAGCGGTGGCGACGCGCGCGCGCTACCGGGGGCGGCTGGGGAGGGCTGCGCTTCCCGAGGGGGGGCCGACTGCGGAGGCGTCTGCACAGGTCGCCCAAAGCAGCTGCCCCGCGGTGAACGTAGATGCACGCGCATCAGGGGCCGAACGGGCTGAGCAGGGAGGGCGGCGAGGGCGCTTCCTGCTGGACATAGCCACGTGGGACTGCTCGCTGCTGGCGTCTACCCGCGCTGCCCCTGCGCCCGAAGGCTCGACGGCAGACAGTGCATGTTTTTTTTTTTTCTGACGGGGTCAATCGTGCACGCGCGTTTCGGACCGACTGCGCAGGTCTCACATGATCTAGCATGCCTCGATGTGTAATGTAACGAACGAGCAACCACACGTTTGTTTCCTTGCTCGGTTTCACAGCTGCCGCCCAATCGCACCGCCACTCAGAGTTCCGCCTTTCGGATGGGTGGCTGGATTAGGAGACGCCGTTTGCGTGCGAAGTAGCGGGACAGAGCGCAACCGAGTACGAACTCCGCTCTCCGTGAAATCAAACTGGGTGCACTCTGTAGAAACGTCTGTGTCGCACACGCACCCGGAGCTCTGACTGACAGGGCTACGCGCGTCCTGCCCGTTGTCGAGGTCCTCCGCCGCCGTCTGGACATCTCCCCAGGGCCCCCGTCGCGGTGGTGGCGCTTCCGCAACGCGGAACATACCCCACTAGATTGGCGCCCCGATCGCCCGTGACCTCCAGGGGCCCAGATGGTAACCCAGCTCTTGGAGGAGGAGGAGGAGGAAGAGGAGGAGGAGGAGGAGGAGGAGGAGCAGGAGGAGAGGGAGGAGGAGGAGGGGGAGGAGGAGGAGGAGGAGGAGGAGGAGGAGGAGGAGGAGGAGGAGGAGGAGGAGGAGGAGGAGGAGGAGCCCAGCCCGCGTGCCAGGTAAGCCTCCGCGTGGCCAGTTCCGCCTCGGGCTCTGCGGCGCGCCACTCGGCCCGGATCTGCTCCGTCGCTCTCGCGCCGCGCCGCGCATAGCCACCTCGCGCCGCAGCTCGCCCTCGCACTGCCCGTCGCCCGAATCTGGCGGCTTGGCCATCGAGGCGTCCTCCTCCTCCTCCTCCTCCTCCTCCTCCTCCTCCTCCTCCTCCTCCTCCTCCTCCTCCTCCTCCTCCTCCTGCCGGCGCGGCCTGAGCCCGAAAGGGCCGTGCCCGTTGCAAGTCTCCAGAAGATGGTGCGCACGCGCCCCGCGTGATAGAGAACTGAGCCCACACGGGACGCGCATCGTGTGCTGACCACGATCTCGACGGGCTGCGAAGTTTCAAGCACGGGCCCGGGATGCCTGGCAGTGTCGGTTGAGACGCCCGGTCGGGATTCTGGGCGCGCTCTTGCCCACCGCTTGCAGGCGGCGGCTCCTGCGCCGTGGAAAAGCAGATGGAGCTATACTCTATTGCCAGACTTCTGGTACGCCCCACTTCCCCCAGTTTGTCACGCAAGTTGTCGTCGGCAGCCTTCAGAAACTCCAAGAGAGTAACTAGGATCTGCAAAAGCTCTAGATGAACTTGAACAGATCCGTCTGTACGCGCGCACCTCCCCGCGTTTGCGCGCGAATCCCTCCATCGGGACGCCGCGGTAGAGGCCAGGGGTTCCTTTGTTGGGCCGCCAACTTCCAGCGTGCGATCGGTCTAGCAAACACGCCCCGAAACAGCTGGGCGAAATAGCCCCCCACCCCATATGAAGCCTCCCTCTCCTGTTCTTACCGTCGCCTCCCTCTTCGTGGCCCCCAGTGCGACGGCACGTGCACGTGCCAACACTCCCAGGTGTGGCGCGCACGTGAACTGCTTCCTTCCCCTCCTCCCAACTGCTCTGCCCTGCGCCAGTCGGGTTGGGCGAAAGGGGGGGATAGCAAAGGGGGGGGTGAAAATCAGCTCACGTAGCTGATTTTCCCGGCGCCTCCCAGCGCCGGAGGCGGCTATGTATCGAGGAATGGGCCCCTCGGTGAGGCCGAAACCAGCTGCATGCAGCAAATTTCGTACCCCCCCGTTTCCCAATCCCCCCCTTTCGTCCGGCCCGAGCCAGGCGCCACCCTCCGCGCTCCGATGGGATGGCGCCGTCCAGGATCACGGCACTCGTCGAGGCATCGCGGGGTGGTCTGCTGCGTGGCCGGCACGCCGCGCCGCGCCCCGGCGACGAAGAGGAGGAGGAGGAGAAGGAGGAGGAGGAGGAGGAAGAGGAGGAGAGGAGGAGGAGGAGGAGGAGGAGGAGGAGGAGAAGGAGGGAGGAAGGAGGAGGAGGAGGAGTGGGGGGAGAAGAGGGAGGAGGAGGAGGGGAGGGGAGGAAGAGAAAGAGGAGGGGGAGGGGAGAAGGAGAAGGAGAAGGAGGAGGAGGAGGAGGAGGAGGAGGAGGAGGAGGGTGGTCCACTCGCCCACGGCGAAGGCCCTGCCGCGCAGGAGGCGGCCGTATCTCGCTGCGCGGCGCCAGGCAGGCAGGCACCTCTGCCAAGCTCAGCAGGCGCACGGCGCCTCCGCGGGTCTCCCTGCTGCACCGCGCCTCGTCTACCTCCCAGAGTCGAGTGCCCGGTCGCCGTCGGTGAAGCCGATGACTTTGTAGCTGGACACACCAATAAATACACACAAAGACAAAAGGATTCCCCATAGTTTCCCATATGTTCTGGGTGTTTGTCTTCCCCCCCACTTCCCATGGTTTCCCATACCTTCCTGGGACTCGACGAATCATTGTGTCTGTGTGCGTTTGTCCCCCTCCTGAGTCATACGTGTTCCAACTTTGTCTCGCAATCCTCAACGGTCGCGTCAACTGCATCTGCGCGTGCCAATTGCCGCGGGCAGCGGCGCTTCAAGAGTTGCTCGCGTTGACGTTTTGCCTGCTGGTTCGTCTTGTCACTCGTGATCTCTGCTCCGAAAAAAAAACAACTACACAACTGATCTGGGAATATCTCCCAAGAGTTCAGGCGTCTGGTCGCGACGGTCTCGAGTGAGCAGCTCGCGCAACGTGTCCCCGTCGGCCTGCAATTGGGCGCTAACAACTCGGAGAAATTCGGGTCGGTAAACTCCCTGTCGCCTGGCTTCCACCATGGCGTCCGACGTTCCATCTCGGTTTCACGTGCTTCCTACGCGGAGCAGGATCTTTCATGCGAGCAATTGCCATATAGATAAGGACGTGAACCCGAGGCGATCGTTCAGGAAAGGCCTGAATTGATGCGCCCAGTCTGTAGCGTGAGGGGCACTGATTGACAAAATCACTCATGCCGAGGGGCGCGCATACACAGTACATACAACTCTGCCCACCCTATTGCCTCAAATAATGTCGGCTAAAGGAAAGCAGCGCAATCACTCATTGTCAGCATCTGGGGTTGCTCATGAACTACGCGAAATCGTTATCCAACACAGTCTCGGCAACGTTCGTTATTGTAACCTTATCCCACCGCGCCGGTTTCCATGATGGTCCAGGTGCCGGAGTTTCTGATAAGGCCCTTCATACAGGTGCAAGATTATCTGCTGAAGCCCTGGCCATCGTGTATGTAAGTCGGCGTAGAGGATTGGATTGCTTCGATAAGGAAGGGCCGTCAACGCATTGTCGTATTCAATGAAGATTAAGACCGTCTTCAAATAATTCGGGGTCTCGCGGGCGTCGGCTGCGCAAGAAAGCGCGTGACCACTACGGTGACGTCGAGGGGTCCGCAGTGGATGCGAACCGCCAATGCCCGCCCGAAAGCCCTCAAGGACTAGCCCGAATACGCCGAATGCGTTGTTACAAACTAGCGATGCAACATCACTGCACATCCGGTCGATCGCTTTGTGTAGGGACCTTTCAGCATCCTCAGCCTCAAGAGTCAGGCGTCCTGGAACCCTACGAGAAAAACATTGTCGCTCTTGCGGTGTGACTAGGGGCCTGCCGAAAGAATCACGTCCATGCTCGGGCATGCCAAGATCGTATTTGCCATGCGCGATCCCGCTGTGTGCAAAGGAGTGAACCTAATCACTCGGAGAGTCATCGGCCAGCGGGCCGCCTTTGCCTGGCTTGTTGGTGGGCGAAAGGCCTGACGAGTCCCCTGGTGGACATCATTGACGCCGTGTGAAAATCTGACTTGGGCTGTCATGGCACCGGAGGAGGGCGAGGAGGAGGAGGAGAAAAAGGAAGAGGAGGTGAAGGAGGAGGAGAGAGGCAAGGAGGAAGGATAGAAGGAAGGAGGGAGAATGAAAGGCAGAAAGACGAGCAGGAGGACCAAAGGAAGGTGGCAGAGGAGGAGGAACGGGCGCGAAGAGCAGGGAGGAGGAGGAGGAGGAGGAGGAGGAGGAGGAGGAGGAGGAGGAGGAGGAGGAGGGGCACCCCGTGGCCCCGTCGCCCCCTCCAACGGGCCGTCCTCGAAGGTCGTGGCCGCCAGCTCGAGGATGTTCGAGGAGTTCTGGTACATCAGCATGTCCGGGTCGAAGTAGAGGCAGAGGTCCACGTCCTGGCGGCGCGCTCCGGGTGGGCGAGCGCTCCCAGGCCAACTCCGCTCCCGGCCGCCTGCCTGCTGCCCTGGAAGGGGGGGGAACGAGGGAGGAGGAGGAGGAGGAGGAGGAGGAAACCCCACTTAAACCCCAAGACGCACCAACGTAAACCCTCCCTCCAGACTCCGCATTCATAGGACCCTCCAAGACTGTATTCCATTGCGGGAAGAGGACCCCTAAGCGCGCCCAAACAGTATTCCTCAACGCCGCGAATTAGCTTGACTCTGACGTCCTGACCATCCTAAGCCTCGTCAGAGCATCATTCCCCGGACCGAAGCATATCGAATCGCGGTTCCTGTTGCGTCTTGACAATCCTACATCGTGCCAGGACGCATCTCATGGGTCTTCAACCCTGGGAATCCTGCAAACACCTGCGAACTGTTGAGAGGAATCGAGGAATGCGCGTGCCGCTGAAGCGAGAACAACAATTTACAAAGGAGCCGCTGAAGTTCGTGAAGCTGTTGCACCATTTAAGAAGGACGTGTGCGGCGCTAAGCAAGAGCCACTTTCAGAAAAACGATCGCCCTCCATCCTTGAAGATGCTTCAAATTGTTGAGACGAATGTGTGCGCGGCGCTACACCGAAGACCGCATTAAAAAAACGAGCCGATATCCATCCGTGAAACGATTGCAAACTGTTAAGACTGATGCGTGCGGCGCTGAAGCAAGAACCACAGTTTGAAAACAAGCCGCCCTATTTCCGTGAACCTGTTGCAAATCTCAAGCTTCAGGATCAAAAGCGGTGAGGTCTCAAGCGACAGGCTCTGCCCGCCCCACCAACGCGACTGGGGGTACGACAAGGAAGAGTTACAACCGAAAATGTGATGAAGGGAATTATTATTATTGAAGACTTCTGGGCCAGTGTCCCTGACATTTCTCAAACGCACCTGGCCAATGTCTGCCGCTCATACTGGAGGGGCGAACGTGCTCAAGAAACTGAGCCGGCTTTCTTGCAAGCTGGTTGAGAAACGCTGGCCCAGCTTTTCGGGAGGCTTCTTGATCAGATGCTCGACTCTATAAAGAAAAGGGATGGGGGAAGGAGGCAGGAGAGCCCAGAATCGAATCGATAAGTCGGATCGGCCAGCGAAATAAATCGGATCGGAGAAAATCGGCAACCGAGAAGGGAAACATCGAACCGGCGGCAATCGGCAAGCAAGTAGACTTCCATTGAGAAATCGGAGCCAAAATCGGAATCCGAAGCCGAAACGACTAGGAATCGGAGGCCATCGGAATAGACCCGAATCGAATCGGAGGAACCGAAATGAGCCCTGGGGGAGGAGGACGAGGACGAGGGAGGAGGACGAGGAGGAGGGGGGGGGAGGGGGGCAGAGGAGCCGCAGCAGCCCAGGGCCCCGGGGGGGCGGCGCAAAGCCTCGCTGCTGCCCGCGGCGGACCCCCAGAAGCGATTTACTTCAGAACGTGCTGTAAGTCACCCTGATGACTTTCGGGGCGCTCATTCTGGGATCCCTCGAGCCCCTGAAGGAAACGCAGACTGCTCGTTCAGCGAGCAGTGCACGAACGCGTTCGTGGCATGGCTGCGGCGAGAAAGGATCCAGTCTGAGGCAGCTCGGTTCTGTAGTCGATCCCCTCTTCGGGGGCGGCGACGAACGTGAGGACGAGCGGGAGGCGGCGCTGCGGCAGGAGGGGGCGGGAGCGGCAGCGGCAGCAGCAGCAGCAGCAGCAGGAGGAGCAGGCGCAGGCGTCGCGGGACAGGCGGCCCCCGCCCTCCCGTTTGGCGTGTCCCACTCCTTCGCCGCCTACGCTTGCGAGGACGGAAGAGGTGAGCGGGAGGTGAGGGAGTGGAAGGAGGAGGACGAGGAGGACGAGGAGGAGGAGGAGGAGGAGGAGGAGGAGGATGAGGACAGGGATGAGGAGGAGGAGGAGGAGGAGGAAGAGGAGGAGGAGAAGGAGGAGGAGGAGGAGGAGACGGAGGAGGAGGACAGGGAGAGGAGGATGAGGAGGAGGAGGAGGAGGAGGAGGAGGAGGAGGGGGGAGGAGGAGAGGAGTGAGGAGGCGGAGGAAGAGGAGGAGGAGGAGGAGGAGGAGGAGGAGGACGAGGAGGAGGCGGATGGGCGGGTGCTGCCTTCTCCACACCTCCTGTGGGCCGCGGGCTTTCGGCATCGTGGACGCGACGGCGGCTCAGCCAGCGCCCGCGCAGCAACAGGAGGCAGGCCTGCCCGAAATCGAACCGCAACACCCGATCGGAGCGCGAGCGAGCCGAAGTCTTCCCGGATCGAAGCGAGGCCGAATCGCCGCCTGGCTCTGGCTGGCTCTGGCCGATGCCAGTGACATGCAGCCGACTCGATTCGAAGCGGAATCGCGGCCCCAGCCGGCGGATCGAAGCGCATGGAATCGGATCGCGGGCGGCCCTGGGAGGACGTCCTTGTGCTCTGGCCTCATGCACTCCTCCATGAAGCTAGTCATGGCGAAGAAGTTCGACAGCATCTGCGCGCGCTCGCCTGGGTCAGGGGACCACTCGGGCGGGGGCGCCCTCACGACGGGAAGGAGGAGGAGGAGGAGGAGGAGGAGGAGGAGGAGGAGGAGGAGGAGGAGGGAGGATGAGGAGGAGGAGGAGGAGAAGAAGGAGGAGGAGGAGGACAGGGAGGAGGAGGAGGAGGAGGAGGAGGAGGAGGAGGAGGAGGAGGAGGAGGGGGAGGAGGAGGGGGAGGAGGTGGAGGAGGAGGACCAAGAGAGAGGGGGGAGGCGGGCACTGATCGGGACTGGGAGCCTCGTCCTCGTCCTCGTCGTCGAGGCTGGGGAAGATTATGTTGCATCCTCGGGGGACCTTGTCTGTCCCGTCGCGGTCCTGTCCGCGTCGAATCCGTGTCGAATCCATGTCGGACGCGTCAGATCCGTGTCGAATCCGTGTCGAATCCGCGTCGAATCCACGCCAAATCCGCGTCGAGTCCGCATCGAGCACGCGTCGGACCCCCAAAAAAGAGACCAATTTTTGGGACAGGCGAGGTCCCCCGAAGATGCAACAGAAGGAGGGGCAGGGGCCCTCCACGGCCCAGTGTTTCCCAAGCCGGAGCTGGCGCTCAGGGGCTCCTGCTCGCGCCTCTGAGCCTTGTGGGCCCCGGACACGGCGGGGCCGTCATTTCACCGCTTCCCCCAGAAAAATGTCCCTTGAACATGAAAACGGCAACAAAAAAGCAACCGGAAACGGCCAAAAAGACGGCTCCAGGAGTCGAACCGGAGCTGGAACCGGTCAAAAAACGGCGACGGAACCGGTAAACAAACGGCGTCGGAACCGGTAAACAAAACGGCAAAACGGAACCGGTAAAAAAACAGCCCTGCCGTTTCCAGGGCCCACTAAGCCTCTGAGGAACTGGATGAAGTCCCGAGGGTGGGACGCAGCTTGTCGCCACTTGCGCCGCTGAGGGGAAGGCCGCACCGCACCAACTCCGCACGCATGCGAATCTGCGGCCAGCCTTGGCCTTACAGCCTCCACGGAGTCTGCGGGCGAAGTGCCCCCTGACCCAGACAGCGGGAGGGTCGCGCTGCGCAACTCGCCATCACTCGGACGTCCATTCCCTGTTTTTGTTCGGTTTCGTGCGTGGCTTTTTCTCCAAATGATCAAGGATGCTCCTCGATGGCCCTCGCCGAAGGAAAAATGCACACGTCCGAGCGTTTCCAAGGCAATTGGCTTCGCGCCGAGGGGTGATCTTTCGTCTGCCCGGCGGGATGGTGCCGTCGGCAGAGGCTGGCCGGGCCTCTGATTCCCGACGCCTGCTTCCTCGGACGGAGCCCGACGGCTGCTTCTTTCCCCCCGTGGATGGGTGGGAAGCTCGGAGCGAAGAGCGTGTCCCGAAGATGGGGGGAGGTCAGGGCGTATACTGACAACCTACCAGACCACCCCAACCCAACCCGAAGACCCGAATTTCGGGTTGGGGGAGGTACGGGTTCCGTACGTGTATTCTCAATGTTCCCCGACCCCCCCCCACTGGAAATGGAGGGCAAATGGAGACCTTCGGGTTGGGTTGGGGTGGTTGAGTGGGTGGTGATATACGTCTTGCCTCTCCCTCGGCGGCGAGCCCACGGGGGAAGCGAGGGGGGGCGGGCCTCCCCAGAAGGCTCAGCGGCTCCTCCTCCTCCTCCTTCTCCTCCTCCTCTTCCTCCTCCTCCTCCTCCTCCTCCCTCCACCTCCTCCTCCTCCTCCTCCTCCTCCTCCTCTTCCTCCTCCTCCTCCTCCTCCTCCTCCTCCTCCCCACCCTTCTGGGAAGTTCCTAGCCCCTCCCCCCCCGAAGGCGCAGAAAGTCTGCCAGAGGGCGCGAGGGCCCACGAGGCGAAGCCCCGCCGCCTCCTGCAGAGGGCCTCCTCCTGCTCACCCTCACCCTCGCTCGCCGCCGCTTCCCCTTGGGACCTGGGAGTATGAAGGGGCCCTGGGACACACACACAACTAAAGACAAACAAATAGCAGGATTCCCCCTATTTCCCAGTATATTTTCGGGGCTTTGGTCTTCCCCCCCCCCACTTCCCATCTTTTCCCATACTTTGGGGGGAATCGGTGATTAATAATTGGGTCTGTGTGTTTCGTTTCCCTCCTGAGAGTAGAAGGACCGCGAGGACGACCGCAGACCTTCTTAAAACAGGGCTAGGATCGGGATAAATCGCTCCAGAGCGTTCCGGAGCGTTCTCAGAGCGTTCCGGAACGCTCTGGAGCGGCCGCGGCGCCCAATACGTCCTCCAAACCCGCCGGCTCTCAGAGATTTCGAGCTATCCCGATCCGATTTTGTCCTTCGAGCTATCCCGATCCGATTTCGTCCCGACCTTCGCGTCGTTTGACTTCTGGCTCCCGGGGCTGCTCCCGGACGCACGGCCCCCCCCCGGCCGGCCGCGGGGGCCCTCTCGCGCGCGCTCGCGCCCTGCTTCGCCCCGCCGAGGGGCCCCGCTGCGGGCACGCCCCCGCCGTGGCCCGCGGCAGCACGGCGGCGGGGCGTCGAGACCGGCACGGGTCCATGGCAGACGCAGGAGGAGCCCAGCGAGAACCCAGTAAGGGATGCCCTCCCCCTCTCTCTCTCTCTCTCTCTCCCTGTTTGTGTGTTGTTCTCTCTCTCTCTCTCTCTAGTTACATGTATATATATATATATATATATATATATATATATATATATATATGTATGTTTCCCTCGCTCTCTCTCTTTCTGTACCTCTATGTGTCGTTATCTCGTGCTCTTGCTCCTGCTAACCCTCTCTCTTTCTCTTTATCCTACTCTTTGTTTCTCTCTCTCTCTCTCTCTCTCTCTTCTGGCTCTTTTGGAGATAAGCACATCGGTCGGCGAAATGCAGGCTGTAGGCAAGCTCAACAGCAAGTTAGGGAGCGAAGCAGAGAAATGCACAAGGAGAGAAAGAGAGACCATGTGTGAGAGAGACCACCAAACAGCAAACAATGACCCTGCAACGTACCCAACCCAGTTGCATTTACTGACAAGAGGAGCTGAACAAGACTAGGATGGCAAATGACAACGCTATATATGTTGGCTGTGCAAGCTAGATGGGAAACGCGATCGTTGCACGACTCACAGGACAGCAACATAAGGATGAGGACTGAGGCTCAGGCGACACCGACCGCGAAACAACTGCGACGACATGAGAACGTGGTAGTTCGGAGCCCCGGAGGCACAATTGCTCCCCACACCTCTCGAGGGGGTTCTTGGTAGGATTTTAAGTTTCCACCCAGACCCCCCGCAAAAACCCTCTCATGGAGGTAGGGGGGGACGGGTTTGGGTGAATTGTCCCTTGGGAACTCCCCAGAACCCATGCGAGTTCGGAGTGCTCCAGGACGGCCCCATATAGGCCCACGGCACTCCAAAGGTCAATGTATACGTCCGTATACGAAACGTAAACGAAGATTCACACACCGTGTATGAATCGCACGGGTCGCGCACACGGGAATTATCAGAACCGTATACGAAACGTCAGCGAAACGTATAAAACCGTGTGCGACACGCATGCGAAACGTATATGAAACGTGTACGACACGTAGATGGGACGTACATGACACGTATACGAACCGTCATTGAACCATACATGACACTTACATGCGACCAGCATACATGAAACATATACGAACCGTGGCGGGGATGCAAAGACTATGAAGCATATGTGAAACGTATGCCTGAAACGTACATGGAACGTATACGAAACGTGCATGCAGCGAAAACGACGCGTACAGGAAACGCGCACGGGACGCAGACTCGACGTCTGTATGACATGTACAAGGCACGGAGATGAGAATTCTATGGCACGTGTACGATGCGTAGACGGAACGGAGGACAACGTTTATTTTTTTTACAGCCGCAGGCGGAAGCGCCAGCGGCGGCGGGTCACGGTCGGGCTGCGGCCGTGACGAATTAGCCGGGCGCGCGCGGGGGCCGCGGATCAGGCGGCGGTGCAAACTGGGAGGACAACGTTTACGCAGCGTGTACGAAACGCACATGGCCCGTAGTTACAACGTCTATGAGACTGGGATCGGCGCGTGCCCCACGGAATCCCGACTGAGACGCTGGATAAACTAGAACGAGTCTGCGGGAGGCCAATACGCGCGAGCCTCCGAATTGAACTGTTGCTGACAAGCACATAGGATACTCAAGACTTCTGCGGGAGGCTGGTGCCAGAGCATGTCTGAGCCAACTCCCCATGAAACACACGCGAAGGTTGAAATACCTATGCGGGAGGTCCAACGCGTCCAACACTGCCAAATAGACCTTCAAGATCGCCCCAAGACGTCCCAACAAACTCCCAACATGGGCCCAACACGGCCCAAGAGGGCCCCGAGACGGCACACGAGGCCCCCGGGACAGCCCAAGACAGCCCTAAGAGGAACCCCATCGGGGGAACGCGACTTCGACTTCCTAGCTCGCCGACCCGCAAGATCGTCCCCAGACGCCCGCGATGGCCTCCAAACGGCCCAAGACGCCGCCAAGAAGCCCCAAGAGAGCCTCAAGAGGCTCTCCCAGAGAGCCTCAACAAGCCCAAAGTGCCCCATTCCCTTTCAGAAAACGTGCATGTTGCCCATATACGACGTTTCGGGGCCCAGCGCGTCCAACACTGCCGAAGGGACCTTCAAGATCGCCCCAAGACGGCCCAACAGACTCCCAACATGGGCCCAACACGGACCAAGAGGGCCCCAAGACGGCCCACGAGGCCCCCTGGACAGCCCAAGACAGCCCTATGAGGGGCCCCATCGGGGGAACTCGAATTGAACTTCCTAGCTTGCCGACCCGCAAGATCGTCCAACGACGCCCAAGATGGCCCCCAGACGGCCCATGACGCCGCCAATAAGCCCCACGGGAGCCTCAAGAGGCCCTCCTAGAGAGCCTCGAACACGTAGAACCTCGAATCGAATCGAAATGGACCTGCCAGGCGCCTCTCTCAACACAGCCCCACGATGGCCCAAGACGGCTCCCGAGATGGCTCAAGAGGAGGCCACACTGGCCCAAGAACGCCCCGAAACGGCCCCAAGAGGTGCCGAAGAGCCCCCACCATCCCCCCAGGCCGCCCAAGATGGCCTCAAGTCGGCCCAATAGACCGCCAAGACGGCCCAAGAGGCTTCATCTCCTCCTGCTCCTCATCTTCCTCTTCCTTCTCCTCCTCCTCCCCCCTCCTCCTTCTCGTCCTCCTCATCCTCCCTCCTCCTCCTCCTCCTCCTCATCATCATCATCCCCCTCACTCTCCTCCTCGTCCTCCTCATCCTCCTCTTCCTCCTCTTCCTGCGGTCGCATTCACAAGGTGCCACCCTCCAAAACGGACCTCCGATCTGCGACATGGCCCCACAGCAACCATCCAGAATCATCAGCCCCTCACCGACACAAGCAATCACCGACCAGTCCCGTAATCACCAACCGATTGCCCCAGGACGATCCCGCCAGAATCTGCGACGAACCCCCGAAACCAAATCCACAGTCACTGCGACCCCTCAGGAATACACCCCCAAATCGATAGAGGTGCGACAGGAAGGGCCGGCGGAATGAGCGAAGCGATTAAGTAACTATGCGGGAGGCTGGGATCTCCGCATTTCCCAATTGGGTTCCGACCGAACGCAACTAGCAAATAGTGAAGGATCCTGCGCGGGGAGGGCCTGGTGAATTTCCTGTTGAATTTCTGTTGCAGAGCGAACCGAAGACTGGAACCGCAGGCGCACTTCGCGCGCGCCTGCAATCTAGCGCAGTCCATGCCGCTGTGGTGAGACGCAGGTCAAGCATTAGGTCGAATGTGTCTTCCTACAGGTGGATTTTGGACGAAACGTCAAAAATAATTCGAACACCTTCAAAAAAGCTGGAAATAATCGAAACATCGTCTCGTCCTCTTACTATTTTCTGACCATTTTCGAATATTCCTCCTGTAGAGGGACAGGCCCGACTTAAGTCAAGCCGTCCTCGGCCTCCCCTTGTCCTGCCCCCTCCGGGTCCGAAGCGTGTCGGTCGGCCGCCCGAGTCCCTCGACGCGTGGCCCGGAAAAAAAAACAACACGAGTGAAGGGAGAGGGGGGGGACGGGGAAGGGAGGCGGAGGGATGGATCGAGGATCGACACTCTGGGTGGGATATTAATCGAGGGGTGCTTGCCCATCCCCTCCTCCACGGAGCTTGCCCATCCCCCTGCCCCCCTCCTCCGCCTCCTCCTCCTCCTCTCCAGCCCCCTCCTCCTTCTCCCGCCCCCTCCTCCTCCTCCTCCTGCTCCTTCTTCTCCTGTTCCTCCTCTTCTTCCTCCTCCTCCTCCTCCTCCTCCTCCTCCTCCTCCTCCTCCTCCTCCTCCTCCTCCTCCTCCTCCTCCTCCTCCTCCTCCTCCTCCTCCTCCTCCTCCTCCTCCTCCTCCTCCTCCTCCCATCCACCCGTTCCGACAACACGTGCCCACCCACCCCAGCGGGCGGATCCAAGGGGAGGACGATGATTGCCCCATCCAGAGCAGGGACTGACATCCCACCAGCCCTCTGGGCGTCGGTGGTTAGAACGTTTCCTCATCCACCCCTCCTTCTTCCCCTTCGGGGAGGGGTTTATCACTGTTCCCTATTAGTAAACACCCCCTCCCCCAGGCGACCGGGGGCCAACCCAGGTCCATGACGACACCCCCCCAGAATCCCTTGTAAAAAACAATACAAACACACACTCTGCCTCCAAATTCAAAACATGCGCAGCCAACCCGATGCGCCCCCCCCCCCATCATCCCTGTGAAAAAACAATACAGAGTACATTTGGCAGAGGCGGCGGCGGCTGCGGCGGCGGCGGCTGCGGCGGCGGCGGCGGCGGCGGCGGTGGCGGTAGCGGCAGCGGCTGCGGCGGCGGCGGCGGCGGCGGAGGCGGCGGCGGCGGCGGATTGGCCCCCAGTAGCTACCCATCCAAAGACGACTGCTGAATATGCTGAGGCTCGGGCCAGACTCGAGTGCTACATATGTGTTGGGAGGGCGGGTGGGAGTGAGCGAGGCGGCTTGCGGGCGGGGGGGGGTCTTGATCACTGTTCCCCATTAATAAACACCCCCTCCCCCAGGCGACTGGGGGGCAACCAGGGTCCATGCCGACCCCCCCCCCATCCCTAGTAAAAAACATTGCAAAACACACTCTGCCTCCAAATTCGGAACATGCGCAGCCAACCCGATGCGCTCCCCCCCCACCATCCCTGTCAAAACACAATACAGAGTACACTTGGCGGCGGCGGCGGCGGCGGCTGCGGCGGCTGCGGCGGCGGTGGCGGCGGCTGCGGCGGCTGCGGCGGCGGCGGCGGCGGCGGGCGGGGCGGGGGCGGCGGCGGCGGCGGGCCGCGGCCCCGGGCCGGCGGCGGCGCGGTGCGGCAGCGGCAGCGGCAGCGGCGGCGGCGGCTGCGTTTGGCAGCGGGGGGCGGGCCGGCGGCGGCGGGCGGCGGCGGTGGCAGCGGCTGCGGCGGCGGCTGCGGCTGGCTGCGGCTGCGGGCGGCGGCGGGCGGCGCAGGCGGCGG
Source organism: Prorocentrum cordatum (assembly GCA_963575745.1). Lineage (NCBI taxonomy): Eukaryota > Dinophyceae > Prorocentrales > Prorocentraceae > Prorocentrum > Prorocentrum cordatum. Next base: position 161,731 of record CAUYUJ010017246.1, on the reverse strand, counting down.
CGGCGGCGGCGGCGGCGGCGGCGGCGGCGGCGCGGCGGGGCGGCGGCGACGGCGGCGGCGGCGGGGCGGCGGGCGGCGGCGAGGCGGCGGTGGCGGCGGCGGCGGATTGGCCCCCAGTAGCTGCCCATCCCAAGACGGACTGCTGAATATGCTGAGGCTCGGGCCAGACTCGGGTGCTACGTATGTGTTGGGAGGGCGGGTGGAGTGAGCGAGACGGCTTGCGGGCGGGAGGGGGTGACTTGACCCCTCCCCCTACCCCCTCCCCTGGCCTGGACGGGGGGGTCGCGAGGTGTCAAGGCGTCCAAAACGGCCTCGGCGAGGATGCCAACATCATTGGTTTTCATCCGGTTTTGGCCCCATTTTGGCCTCTTGGGGGGGACGCTAATTTAACACACACACACACCCCCTCGTGTTTGATCGATCTCCTCTAAGATGGCCCAAGAAGCGCCCAGGAGGCCCCAAGAGGTCCCAAGATGGCCCCGAGATGGCTCCAAGAGGCCCCCAAGAGGCCCCCAGGAGGCCCCCACAAGGATCCCAAGCGGCCCCAAGAGGCTCCCCTGAGGCACCCAAGACCCCGAAGAGCCCGCCCAGGAGGCCCCAAGAGGTCCCAAGATGGCCCCGAGATGGCCCCAAGAGGCGCCCAAGAGGTCCCTAGGAGGCCCCCAAGAAGACCCCAAGCGGCCCCTGAAGAGACCCCCAAGACGTCCCAAGAGGCCACCAAGAATCGCCCAAGAGATACCCTACGAGGCTCCGAGAGGCATCCAAGAGACCTCTGGCCATCGTGCTTGCCCTCCTCCTCCTCCTGTTCCTCCTTTCTCCTACTACTCCTTCTCTTCCTCCTCCTCCTCCTCCTCCTCATCATCATCATCATCATCCGCCTCCTCCTCCTCATCCTATTCATCCTCCTTCTTCCCACTCCCTCATCCATCCATCCATCCACCACCTCCTTCTCCTCCTCACTTCTTTGCACGGTTCGGCCGTCCCCCTCTTTGCTGCCGCACTTCCCTGATCACCTCAACTCGCCTGCACATCGTTTCTGGATGGGCTGGTGGGGATACGCGAAGCGTCTAGAATTTTAAACGAGGTTCCTCGGGGGCTCTTGGGAAGCCTCTGGGACCCTACTGAGAGCAAGTTGAAGGTCTCTGGGAGCCTCTGTGAGGTTTCTTGGGGCGCATTGGGGGCGTTGCCGGGGCCTTGCGCTCCGGGGGGGCTCTCTTGAGGCCGTCTTGGTTCGTCCTGGCCCCTCTTGGGGGGCCTCTTGGGCAGTCGTAAGTCTTGGGGCCGTCTTAGGTCTTGGGGCCGCCTTGAACTGGTCCTAGGAGACAGCGTCGGGGCAGCAATGACAGATTAGCTCAAGCGTGTCGGCATAACCTTGGGCGACGACCTGGCCAGGACCTGGGTACTTGTCATCCTTCGAATCATCCTCATCATCCGCAGCAGCGTCAAGAATGTGTCAAGGAAGGAGTGGGGCACGATATCTGGAGCATTCGAAATGATCCATGGTGTTTGGTTGAGACTCGAGGCTCTCAGAAGTGGGTATACATGCTGTTCGCACGCTGGTGACGAATTCTACCGCTGACGATACATGCTGCACTGGACTTCGTGACAGGGCGACTCTGAGAAGCCCACGTCGGCCAGCGCTCGAAAGGCTCGGCGCCAGCCTCTGATCAAAGGGGTGTCTTCCAACTGCTTGCCGAGGACTGCCGCCGGGACCGCCCTGGCGGGAACGCTCGCAGTGCCAGCCTTTAGCTGGACACGACCCGTGGCATCCCTGGCGGTGCCCCCCCGACGATGGAACGGGCACCTCTGTACAGCTAAAGCAGTGCTGGGATCGGGATACATCGCTCCGGAGCGCTCCGGAGCGCTCTCAGAGCGTTCCGGAACGCTCTGGAGCGGCCGCGGCGCGCACTACATCCTCCAAACCCGCCGGCCGCCGGGACCGCCCTGGCGGGAACGCTCGCAGTGCCAGCCTTTAGCTGGACACGACCCGTGGCATCCCTGGCGGTGCCCCCCCGACGATGGAACGGGCACCTCTGTACAGCTAAAGCAGTGCTGGGATCGGGATACATCGCTCCAGAGCGCTCCGGAGCGCTCTCAGAGCGTTCTGGAACGCTCTGGAGCGGCCGCGGCGCGCACTACATCCTCCAAACCCGCCGATTCTCAGAGACTTCGAGCTATCCCGATCCGATGTTTTGGACACCCGAAATGGGTACCGAAAGAATGGGCACAATGCCCAACAACAAATGTTGTCCCACATCAACAGCGGCCGCTGTTGGTCAGGCGGCCTCCTGTCTCAAATGGACACAGGCCGCGGCGGCGCGGACAGCGAATCCTGTTCAAGATGGGCAGGAACTGCTGTTCGGCATCGTACCCATTAGGCGGCGAGCGAGGGGGGGAAGTGAGAAGGGGCGGGCCTTCTCAGAAGGTTCAGAAGTCCCCCGGCCTTCTGAGAAGTTTTCTAAGCCTTCCCCGAGCACAGAAAAAACTTCTCGGAAGGCGCGAGGGCTTCTGAGAAGTCCCGCCGTCTTCTGAGAAAGCCTTCTCCTTCTCACTTCCCTCCCTCGCTCGCCGCTGACCCATTCTTTCCGTGCCCATCTCGTTCGTGCAGAGATGTTGTCCCGACCTTCGCGCCGTTTTCTCACAGCGCCGGCGCTCGCCATGCAGCGCCCGAAAACCATGCGGGCCCGCCCGGAGCAGAGCCTCGGCCACAGCAGGGCTCGCGGCTGGTGAGGTCCCAGCGACAATCCCGGAATCCAGGAGGAGGAGGAGGAGGAGGAGGAGGAGGAGGAGGAGGAGGAGGAGGAGGAGGAGGGGGAGGAGGGGGAGGAGGAGGAGCAGGAGGAGGGCGGAGGACGGAGCACTTGGATCACGATCCAAGTGTTTTTAAAGAGGCCCCAGGCCACACAAGTAAAGACACACAAATAAAAACATATGCCCCATCTTTTCCCAGATGTTCTGGGTGTCTGTCTTCCCCCCAACTTCCCATAGTTTCCCAGATTGTACTGGGACTCGACGATGAATTGTGTCTGTGTGTTTTTTCCCCTCCTGAGTTTTTCTCACCCAGGAACACTTGGATCGCGATCCAAGTGTTTTCTAACGAAGAACACGGGGCAGCCCCAGAGGGGAGGCTCGGGGAGGAGAGTCCGGGAGGGGAGTCGGGGAGGAGAGTCGGGGAGGAGAGTCGGGGAGGAGAGCCGGGGAGGAGAGTCGGGGAGGCGAGTCGGGGAAGAGAGCCGGGGAGGAGAGTCGGGGAAGAGAGTCGGGGAGGAGAGTCGGGGAGGAGGTTCGGTCAGGAGAGTCGGGGAGGACTCCGCCTCGGCACTCCTCGGCACCCCTGGTTTGGCGCTCCTCCCTTGGCACTTCTCCTCGGCACTCCTCCTCGGCACTCCTCGGCACTCCTCCTCGGCAGTCCTCGGCATTCCTCGGCACTCCTCGGCACTCGTCGTCGTCGTCGTTGTTGTCGGCGTCGTCGTCGCTGTCGTCGTCGGTCGTCGTCCGCCAGTCGTCGTCGCCGCGACCGCCGCCGGCGTCGTCGTCGTCGGTCGTCGGCCCTCCTCCCCACCCATTCCCAGGCGTCGCCGCTAGGCGTGCCACTCGCACCCCCCTGCCGAAGTTCACCATTGCAAACTCTTGACGTTTCGCGTACCCCCATCGTGGCTTCCCGTGGCTTCCACTTGCCCTCCCATCGTGGCCCCCAATGACCCCCCGTCGTGGCCCCTATTGTAATTGTGTGCAAGCTGTTTAGGGTGTTCTGCCGCAAAGGTGCCAGATTTAATCCGCATCTGTTGGGGAATCCCGATCGTGTCGAACGGCACGAGGAAGGTGAAGAGGAGGAGGGAGAAGGCAAGAAGAAAGGAGGAAGGAAGGGACGGACGATGACAAGACGGATGAGAAATCGAGCTTTTACGATGTGTTGTTGTGGACGGTTCTTGGAGGACTCCGAAGACATCCTCACAATTCTGACCTCGGGGATGTCCTGCCCCATGGTGGTCCGGCCACTTTCGCCTGAGACATCCTCGCAAACCTGGGTTCCGGGCTGCCCTGAAGTGAGGTGGTCAGGCCACTTTCGCCTGAGACATCTTCGCAACTCTGACCTGATAGATGCCCTGCCCCATGGTGTTCCGGCCACTTTCGCATGAGACATCCTCAAACTCTGGGTTCTGAGATGCCCTGAGCCCAGGTGGTCTGGCCACTTCCGCCTGAAACATCCTCTCAACTCTGTTCTCGGCGATGCCTTGCCCCGTGGTGGTCGGGCCACTTTCGCTTGATACGTCCTCGCAACTCAGGGTTCCGAGATACCCTGGGCTCAGGTGGTCACGCCACTTTCGCCTGAGACATCCTCGCAACTCTGGATTCCTACATTCCCTGAGCCCAGGTAGCAAGGCCACTTCCGCCTGAAACATCCTCGCAATTCTGACCTCGGAGATGTCCGTGGTCTGGCCACTTTCGCCTGAGACATCCTCGTAATTCTGGGTTCCGAGATTCCCTGAGCTGAGGTGGTGAGGCCATGTTCGCCTGATACATCCTCGCACCTCTGACATCGGAGATGCCATGCCCCATGGTGGTCCGGCCACGTTCGCCTGAGACACTCTCGCAAATTAGTAATCCGAGATGTCCTGAGCCATAGGCGCACATCCGAGATGCCCTGAGCCACAGCCATCTGGATATACACTTCGTGCAAAACACAGCCACATGAAGAACACATGATGAAACAACACATGGATCCATGCGCACATACATGTGTTCCACAGGCGCATGTGATTGTATTTGCGCACGCGCGCACGCACGTACAACACACATAGTCGGCGCGGCTCGGGGACGAAGGGTCGGGGAGGAGAGTCGGGGAAAAAAGTGGGGGAGGAGAGTCGGGGAAGATAGTCGGGGAGGAGTCGGGGAGGAGACTCGGGGACGAGACTCGGGGACGAGACTCGGGGGCGAGACTCGGGGACGCGACTCGGGGACGAGACTCGGAGAGGAAACTCGGGGACGAGACTCGGGGACAAGACTCGGGGAGTGGACTCGGGGACGCGACTCGGGGGCGAGACTCGGAGAGGAGGCTCGGGGACGAGACTCGGGGACGAGACACGGGGACGAGACTCGGGGACGAGACTCGGAGACGAGACTCGGGGGCGAGTCTCGGGGACGAGACCCCGGGACGAGACTCGGGGGCGAGACTCGGGGACGAGGCTCGGGGACGAGACTCTCGGGCTGTCTATTCGGGCGCTCCGCGGGGCGCGGCGCGCCCGAAACACCTGGATCACGGTCCAACAGGTTCCTGGGATCGTGACTTCAGGGCCTTCCCGGTCCCAGCAAGATTCGGGATGGATCCAGACGCGAGATCCGGTGCCCCTGGCAGCCTCATAGGGGTGCCGAGGGCCTCCGGCTATGGCAGCAGGAGAGGAGGCAGTAGGCAGTAGGACAGGGGGAGGGCCAGAGCCAGGAGAGATGGCACAGCACCTCGGCCTCGCGAGGGCGAGCGAAGGCCAGGGCTCAGGTCGGGCGAAAGGGGGGGGGGATAGCAAAGGGGGGGTCTGAGAATCGGCTCACGTAGCTGATTTTCCCGGCGCCGGCCCTGGCGCCGGAAGGCGCCCATGTATCGAGGAATGGGCCCGGCGGCGGGGCCGAAACCAGCTACATGCAGCAGATGTCGTACCCCCCCAGTTCCCACCCCCCCCCCTTTCGCCCGACCCGAAGGGAGGGCCTGCGTCTCACTCCGCCGCCTCCATCTGGCTGAGCTGCGCCTCCGCCTCGCCTGCGGGCAGGGCCGCCGCACGGGCCCGAGACCACGCGCCGCAGCGGATGCCGGCTGCCGCGCCGCCGAGCGCGAGCGCGCCCGCCAGCGCGGCCCCCAGGGCACCCCACGTCGCCGGCGAGGCGGCGGAGCCCCCCGAGCTGCGCACGTCCTGCGAGAGGTGCAGGCGCTCGGCCTTGACGACGAACTGGCTCGCCGGGGCGCTGCCGCCGCCGGGCGCCGGCGCCCCGCCTCCAGCCCTCAGGGGCGGCCGCTCCGCGAGCTCCGCGACTCCCAGCCTGGCGCCGTCGAAATCCAGGATCAGCGCATGGCGCAGGAGGAAGCCGCTGCCGAGTACCCACTCGCCCAGGCCCTCGGCACCGTGCCCAAGGGCCGGCAGCCAGTCGCTGTCGAGGCGGCGAGGGGCTGGAGGCTCAGTGCACTCGGTCTCGTTCTTCCGCGTGCGGCCGCTGTCATCGGTCACCAGCGTCGTCGTGCAGACAGTACCGTTCGACAGCGTGACAGTGGTAACCACCTGCGTGCCCTGCACGGGGCCCTCTGGTGCTGACCCGCCCTCTGAGGAATTGCTACCGGCGGGCCCGCCCATCAGCCCGCTGAGCAGCCCTGCGAGTCTTTCGCCGCCCGTCGCCTCGTGCCCGAGGAGGCCTCCGAGCAGCCCTCCGAGTAGGCCTCCGACCGAGTCGTGGGTCAGGTTGTCCTGCAGGGACGCGTTCCGCGCGGAGGAGTTGAGCGAGGCCGTGGTGTTCAGCGCGTTGCTCAGGGCCTCCCCCGTGGCATTCAGCAACTCGCCCACCAGGCCATCCGCGGGTGTCGAGCCCCAGTCGGGCGCGTCGGGGCCAGCGCCCACGAGTGGATCTGGCAGGCCGAGGGCGTTGCCACTCGAGCCGGGGACCCCGCTGGGCTCGCCGGCGCTCGCGTTGCCGCGGTCGCCCAGCCCCCCGAGGGTGGCCCCGAGCTCACCGAGGAGCCCTCCGTGGCC